>JAOXYD010000003.1:10621361-10634429 GCA_028565735.1 Pinacopodium congolense | reverse complement strand
GAAATTGAAAACTAAGTTTACTAAATGAACTTAAAACTACCAATCTATGCATAATAACTTAGTTAATGAAAAAGGATCGCCTTATGGATAATCGGGTCATGGAATTGACCTTAATGATCCAATTAAATTCATTAATGATTAAAAGTGATGTCTTAGAGTCACTTCTCTAATTCTAACCCTAGCTATGGTTAAGACTAAGCTCATTCTCTAATACTTAAGATGAAGGTTAATTATCCATCATTCTTAAAGCCTTAGGCATAAAGTATAGGAAGCTTAACCTAAAATCCAAATTTTTAGATTATGACCCTCAAGATAAACCATTTTTTGGTTATGCAATGATTTAAATAAGATTACTTATCGATTTGTCCAACATATTAGGTAGATTTCTCATATCCTAATATGTTTCTTAACTTTATTCCAAAGTTTAAGTTGAATTAAGGATTAATGTCATCATAAAAGTAAAGGACAAACTTCAATCATGCATTTAAACTTATTCATCACATTCTTAGATCATTTCAGAACAAATCCACAACCCTTAATGCGTTTATCTACTCATTTGAAGCATAAAATCAATCAAACTCATCATATTCTTTCACAAATGAAAGGAAATATGGATTTAATCTATAAAAATGTTAGAATTCAAAAAAAATCAGCCATAAATACATTTACAAGCTTGAATCATGTGTAAGAGCCTTTACAATCTACTAACATCAACTGAAAATTGGAAAATTAAATCAAATAGTGGACGAATAAGAGAAAATAACCTTAGAATAAGCAAATTTTGAATTTTCTCTCAAATTCGTGTTTGTTTTTGTTTAAAGATTGTATTTTTGGCTTCCAACTCTCCCTCTATAGGTCTTTTGTAAGTGGGAAGCGAGTGAGTAAGTTGCAGCCAATAAGATAGGAGATTCAGTTGAAAATCTGGAGACAATTACTAAAACGACACTTAAAAGAAGTAAAACGACGCCTTATGAGATCGTCGTTTAAGTCACTAGAAGTGGGAGTAGAGCCATGGCATGAAGAGCAAACCAGAAGTCTTCAAGCACCCGCCATTTTAGTCCAAAATCTAGAATTTCAGCAACCATTCTCAGATTTCCTTAGATATTTAGCTTCCATATGTAATCTTAATCATTTAACACATAATTAAGCCTTTAAAAATCAAATATAAGAAATTAAACATCAAGCTGGCTTGAAATGGGGGTAAATAAGCAACAAAATTCAAGTCTATCATAAATAAGTAAAATTCTATCTTATATTCATTCAAAACATATAATTCAAACCTTATACATATCATTCTTTTATAAAAATTTTATGAGTATGAGTCTTTATAAGATATGCATTATGTACACAAAATAGAGAAAAGGAAGAATGCCATTAATTTAAGGAATAATAGTTACCTAACTGAGCAACATTTTCAAATTTTTTCAATTGAGTGAGCAACCTTAAAAATTTTTCAATTGAGTGACTATCCTTTAAACAGTTTTTCACTTAAGGTAAAATGTTAACTAGATTATGTCCACGCTGATATGGCAAATGAACTTTGCCACGTTAGCATCTACGTGTACACTCCCCAATTATATTCTTAATTAGAAATAATTTTACAATTGATATTGTAAAAATTATATTTTTAATAGAATAATTTTTAATTATTCAAAAATATTTTATAATTGAATATTTTCAATTCAATTTAAGCATATAAAATTTTAAAAAATAATATATAATTTTTACAAAATACATATTTTTTGTACCAGACATAATTGTAATTAAATTTATTTTTTAACTGTGTCCAACTTATGATATGTAATTAAATGTAGAGATTTTATTGATATAATTGAGAAATTTTAAATAATTGTTATGATAAATATAATATCTTCAAAAAAATTTAATTTGAATAGGGTTATCCATATTTGTCCTAAACCTTTCATCATTTTTTCAATTGAGTCATATATCTTTGAGAGGACTATTTTTCCTTAATCCATATAAATATAAGATTTAATTGAAAAAATTATGAAATATTTAGGGCTAAAAATATGGTTATCCTGAATATTTGTAGTCCTAAATCTTTCACAATTTTCTCAATTAAATCTTATACCTATGTGAATTATTCAAAGGTAGTTCTTCCACATAGGTCTAGGATTGCCTTTGATTAATCTGCATGATATAAGACTTTAATAGGAAATCTCAAAGGCATAAGACTCAATTAAAAAAATAATGAAAAGTTTATGACTACAAATATAGTTAATTCGTTTGAATATTTTAAATTGTAAAATATTTTTGAATATTTTCAAATTATAAAATAATGCTATAGTCTTATTGTAAAATTTGAAATTTGAAATTATTTTTTCAATGATATTTTAAATAAAATAATCTTTAATTATTCAAATATATATAATTTTACAATTATTTGTAAATGAAAATATAATTTAAATTGAAATTATTCAAAAATATTTTACAATATTAAAAATATTAAAATTTTTACAATTTTCCATTTTAAAATATAATTGAATAATTTCAATATAATTCAAAAATTATTTATAAATGAAAATATTCAATTGTAAAACAAATTTTTGAATAATTAAAAATTATTCTATTGAAAATATATTTTTACAATATAATTATAAAATAATTTAAATTTTAAAATTATTCTATTTTAATAAAATAGTTTTCAACTTTTTAAAAGGATAAGTTATATATTTATTAACTAAACTTAAAAAAATTTATATAATATTTCCTAATAAAATATTGATGTATTAATTGTTTATTATTTTTATAAAAAATTAATTTTGATCTTAATTGAATAAATTTTAGAAGGTTGATCACTTAAGAATTTTTTTCACCATCGTAACATTAGTATAAGTTTTTCCCAAACCTTTAAGAGTATTAATGATATCGAAGAATCTAATATATATGCTATAAATGTTTTCATCATATTGCACGTCAAATAATATTATTATATTAGCATATTTTTCTCTCCTTAACTTAGTTAGTCCCTTCACGAGTGACTTCCAGGATATGCTAAATTTCCCAAGTCAATTCATAGAATGAAATTCTATTGAATCCTTACTCGCCTAATGCATAAAACAAAATATATATGGCTTTCTTATTTAAAGATACAAGTTTCTTATCTTGAGCATCCCATTCTTCTTTTGACTTAGGAACCTTTTAGTCATATACTATTTTGGTAGGAACAAAAGGACTATTTTAGATTATTTACCATAAATCTACACTTTCAAACATTAGAAAAAAAAACTCATCCTATTTTTTTAATACAAATATCTATTTCCATAAAAATGCAACTCTACTAATTTTTTCTCTCTCTCTTAATTGGATGAACATACTACATTTATGTTTTTTATTGTGATCTTTTACTCATTATTTTGTTAGAAATATATACAATATAAGAGTCTTAACTATAATACTACTCATTAGTTCCTATAACACCTAAAAGTGGAGTGAATTTGATGCAATTACAATTTTGTTAAGTTCTCGCTACCTTAAAATTTATCATAAAGCAATTTTCATATGATGATAATAGATATTAAAGTATTTCAATAAATCACAAAAACTTGCATAAAATAAAAAAATGTAGGGTAAAGAGATTGCAAATTAATTTATACTGATTTGATAAACAAACCTTACCTACTTCCACTTTCCAAATTTTTCTTTGAAATTCCTTTAAAATCTTCTTTAATAATGTGAAGATAATTCTTCATACAACCAATCTTCTTTAAAGGTAAAGATAAACCTTGAATAATCTTTCATACAAGGTAAAGAATAACCTTTTAAGATACACAAATCTTTATAAAATAAATTACATAATAAATAATAAGATCAATTGCTCAAAGATTTAATGAATCAATGACACTAAATGCAACAACCACTTTGAATGCTCTCAAAATATGCTCTTTTCACTCTTAAATGCTTCTCTCTTTTTATTAATTCATAAAAATTCATAAAACTTTTCTATAACCTTAAAAGCAAGAATTTATAACATTAGAACCTTAAAAAATTAGTTATGGCTTGATTTAGCCGTTATTTTATATTAAAATTTCATTAGACACAAGCTTTAACCTTTAGAAACAAAAGTTAGCTATTATTGGTCAATTAGATGGGCACATTGGTTAATCAGTTGAGTATAATGATAGACCATTATATTGACGCCTAATGAAAACTTGATAGAAAAACTTTTAACTTTGTTTTATTTTAAAAAAATCACTCATTTGTTTCAAACATTGGTCGACTACTCATCCATCCTGGTCAACTAATATGTATAAAATGCTAACATTGGGTAATGACTTCCCTATATTGGTCAATCAATATACATAAAGCACTTACCATTAGTTAACTAGTAAGCTAAATTGGTTGATCAGTTCACCTGGAAACACTTTTCAAATATTTTCCTAAAATTTTCAAACTTCTAAAATTCATTCTTTTGAAAAACACTTAACATTTTCTAAAATTTTCCCAAAATATTTTAATGCATAAATAGGGTTTTCCTTAAAAACTGTCCATATTTCCTCTTGATTATGAATATTATATACAATATACCTAACTATAAATTATAATGCAATCAGTGAGCCTTTAAAAATATTGAAATGATCAACACAAGATTTATATTTAAAAATTACATAGATTAACCAATTGATTCACATATGGTCTTAATGTCTTCCTTCATTTGTAAATCATCCTTCATTCATGAAATCACTTTGGCTTCATTACATGTTCGTGCACATTTTTCATATTCCTATCTCTTCAATACATAAAAAACAAAGTAACTATTAATAGTAATGATTTTTTGTCAACATTAAAATATAATTTGAATCTCTCTTAGTTAATCATATAAGTAATATAAACAATTAAGGTTTAATTTTTCATAAAAAAATGTTAGGAAAATTACAAAAAAATCCAAAACTTTGGTCAATTTTTTAATATTACCATAATTTTAAAAAGTAGCAATTAAATACTTAAACTTTAAATTTTTTGCAAAAATAACCTACTGTTAATGAAATCGTTAATGGTGAAGATGATAGAATACAACAACTTTTAACTAAATCATATTATCAACCTTAGCAAGGTACATATCTAGTTTAGTGGCTATAAAATGACTTAACAAACGATAAGACCACACGTTCAACTCAATAATTTTGTTCATTTTTCCTTTCAAATGACATCGTTTTTTCATCTTAAGCTTCTCCTTCATCTTCTCTTCTCATGTCCCTGTGTTTCTTAATCCCTCAACATAGATTTTTGAATCTTTGTTAATAGCCAATCACCATTTTAAAGATCAAGAAATTTATTAAAGAAGCACTCCATGAGGATTTAATTGTTTTTTTTTTGTTCAGCAAGAAATTATGGTGTAGGGCTTCAAAGATCCAACATGGAATTTTCTTTTTGTTTATTAATGATTTTTTCAACTGAAGAAGTTTTTGGTAGGTTAGGGAATTTTAAGGCTATTCTTTACTTGAGATGTGCATTTTGCCATTGTTCGAGATATCATAACAAGGCACCCATGCCCTTTAGTTAAATGAGGAACTTTCATAGGGGTTCCATCTGCCTTTTGCAAATATAACTTGTCGTGATTGTGTCGATCTCTTAAATCAACAATGCTAGGTTGAAGGCTTAAATCAACTCTAGATAGATTGTGTCATTTGGAAAAGGCAAACGAAGTTTCTTAACATAAATTAATTAAAATTCATCATGTGTTGTGCAGGTATTAACACCATTAACGATTTTATTAATGGTAGGTTATTTTTATAACAAAATGAAAGTTTGAGCATTTAGTTGTTACTTTTTAAAATTCTATCTAATATTATAAAATTGACTAAAATTCTGAATTTTTTGTAATTTGAAAATTTTATCCAAGTAGTTGGTAAATGTTATGTCTATCAAGGGACTATTAGAGGGATAATTTAACTCAAACGGGTTAGATGTCTAATTGTCCGGGCGGTAATGATAGTATCTTATACCTAAACCAATGACTCACTCTTTCTAATTAATATGAAAGAAGACATAAACTAATTCTACTTATGATTTTATTCAACTGGCAAAAAATAATTGACATAATTACATCAATTGTTGAATAATTGCTAAGATAACTAGCATTGTTTAAGTTTAAAATGGAGCTGAAACTCTTTAGAATCTGTGTCTTGCACTGCTAAATAATTACTTAGGTTAAGCACTAGTCGTCAAAACCAGATGCTTCTCTAATTTAAATGCTACCTTCAATAACTTATTGATAGTCCGAACTGAAATTTCCTTGTTCCTTAGTGGACTATGCCACCATCATGCCTTAGCTATATTAGGAGCATGTTTGGTAATGATTCAATTTTTTTTGTTTTTGTTTTTTGTTTTTCTAAATATAGAAACTGAAAAAAGAAGTACAAAATATAAAAAAACAATACACTAATATAGAACAAAAACCTAAAAAGTTAATATAAAAACTTAAAAAATACACAAAACCTAATAAAAATATACAAAAACAAATATAAAAACAAAAAAGGGAAATGGAAAGTAGAACTAAACATCCTATAAACAATTAAGTGGTAAGAGTTCATCTTACTACTAAGTTCATTCAAAACATTAAAGCATCTCACTGTTACTAAGTATGACGAGTGTTGTGTGCTTCAAACCTCCAACAGTTTGAGAGTATGAACAATACAAAACACAAATCTAGTTAATCGTCATAGATGAGCAAAAGGTTGACCAAATGCTCTACCCTTTAAGGTACAACCTCATATGCTTTTGACAACACCAACCTTTTATTAATCACAACCTCTAAGGCAACTAAATGCAATGGCAAGTTGCTTATCATGCAAGTATATATCATCAATCAACTAGGATAAGTGAATTTTCCTAGGTAGTTATTGTAGAAAAGAGGGATATTCATAAGATAGGAAGAATCTTACGTATATATTTCAAATCCAGGAAAACATACTAAATTAATTAAAATAAACATTACTATAGTTTGTATTTGAGCAAAAGTTATCATCTTTAAAATTTTCATCAACTTTTAAGTTCAAATACAACATTTGCAATCTTCAAATAAACTTTATACCTTATAAAAAATCATAATTAAACTATAAATAAATAAAACCACTAATTTCAATTCAAATTTTATTAACTTAAAATTGCATAATACTTTTTTTATGAGGGTCTATTTACTAACCAACTCATTTAAAAATATAAAATGTATTTTTAATATGAAATTTAGCTTAATGATAGGCTAACTTAACTACCACATTAATGGTAATAAGCTTTTATTAAAATAAGTGCCATGTAAGTTTAAATTAATAAAATTTTGATTAGAGTTTGTGATTTTGTTTATTTAAATCAATTAAGACAAATTTTATAAAGGGAAAATTATGTACAAACCGTATAAAAAATTGAAGTAAATAAGACTTCAATGTGTAGTTTATGCTTGTGTTTAAAATAAGACTAAATCTAATTAATAAAAGGAAAAAGTTAATGAAAATTTGTCACAAGGGGTACCTGAAAAGGAATAAGGAATTTCCGAAAATAACCCTCCAACAGAAGGGATTGAAATTGAATTGTTCACGAAAAACGCGCCATCACTTCGAAATAGGAACCCCAGATCTAACGGTCCAGATTCGGTCATGGTCCAAACCCCCACTATCGCTCCATCTTCAACACTCCCCACCCTTCTTCATCGCTTTTCACGTCCTCTTATAAGTCTCATTTCATTTCATTTCTCTTCCAACAAACTAAAAAACATATTTCTTTTCTTCCCCCCCCTCTCTGCGTGTGAGTGTGCGTGTGCGTTGTGTGTGTCGCTGTCTCTGTGTTGTGGTGGTCTAAACCACTCTGTGGCTACTTCGTTTGATCTCTCTCAACAATAATGTCGACTGAGAAGGAGAGAGAGAGTCTTGTTTACATGGCCAAGCTCGCTGAACAAGCCGAGCGCTACGATGGTAACAACCCCGTACCTTTTTTGTCACTTCGTTTTAGAAAAGTGTAAAAATGCTACTTCGTTCTTCCATTAGGTTGCCCATTTGCTTATGTTTTTAATTTCTTATCTTGTTTATCTGGGTGTTTAAGAGGTTCCATTTACAAGTAGCATTCTAATGTTATGGATCGGACTTATATCTTTGGCCTATTAATTTGTTTGATTGCGTGCACTGTTATGCGCCTGATTATATTGGATTAAGTAAATAGGTCTCGTAGTTCCTTCTTTCTTGCATATTCTCAATCGATTGTGCCATTTTTCTTCAAATTCACTTCCGTGTATTCTTGGTTTTAAGACTTAATCATCAGCATTTTCACTGTCTCGGATGTTTTCCTTGTAGTAACGCACATTTGCTTGCAACTTGTTTTCTGTTTCTGTACAGTGATGATCATTGAATATGAGATGCGTTTGAAGTTTGCATCTATAGTGTTAAAGATTAATTTTGTTGCCCATGTGCTCTGAAAACTTTTGATGGAATGGTGAAACAGAAATGGTTGAGAGCATGAAAAAAGTCGCACAACTCGATTGTGAGTTGACTGTAGAAGAGAGGAACCTGCTGTCTGTTGGATACAAAAATGTCATTGGTGCCCGGAGAGCTTCTTGGCGCATTATGTCTTCAATTGAGCAAAAGGAAGAATCGAAGGGAAATGAGCCGAATGTTAAACTGATTAAGGGTTATCGCCAGAAGGTAGAGGATGAACTCTCAAAGATTTGCGGTGATATTCTGTCTATCATAGACAAGCACCTGATCCCAGCTTCCACCTCTGGAGAAGCTACTGTGTTCTACTACAAGATGTGAGTAATGCTTGATCTTACAATTCAGATCTTACAATTCAATCTTATTACGCACCCTATTGAGTTATTACTTTATCCTTAATGCTTGTACTGATTTTCCAGTTATTTGTTATGCTTATCTGCTTCCTTCATGGGGGATTCAGATTTTCATCAAAATCTTGTGCATACATGCAAATTTAACAATTGCTTAAGGAGTAAGTTTGAGGGTCTTTTTTCTATTATATATGCATCAGGAAAGGTGACTACTTTCGCTATCTAGCTGAGTTCAAGACTGACCAGGACAGGAAAGAGGCTGCTGAGCAGTCACTTAAGGGTTATGAGGCATGCTTCTTCATTTTAAATTCTCCCAATGAACTGATATGTTTATGCATCATTCTGTACTTCATCATTTCTTGATATCTTTTCCATTTCCATTTCAAACTGTAGGCTGCTTCTACCACTGCAAATACAGAACTGCCTTCAACCCACCCAATTCGTCTTGGCCTTGCCCTTAATTTCTCTGTCTTCTACTATGAGATCATGAATTCTCCTGAAAGGTATGCGTGTTCACTTGATTCTTTATAACTGGCTAGCTATGTGGAGAAACACAATTTTGATTGAACTTGAGTTGACAAAATCTTCTCTTGTGAAAACTCATAGGGCCTGTCATCTGGCCAAACAAGCTTTTGATGAGGCAATTGCTGAATTAGACACCTTAAGTGAAGAATCATACAAGGACAGCACCCTGATTATGCAATTGTTGAGAGATAACCTCACGCTTTGGACTTCCGACTTGCCTGAAGATGGAGGTATAGTACTAACTTCAGTGGAGGCTTTGATTCATTAGAGATCTTTTTCTGGCGGAAAAGAATCTTGGTGCTTGAATGACTATCCTTGTGAAGCCTACAGTACATTTTCTGTTCTTGTTCCAAGGAAGAATGGTTTACAAGAAACTTTTCTTGCTTTGGCTTGAGTTGGAGAAGTTTTTGGCATAACTTGGTGTGTGTCTTAGATATGATGCTTGTGATCTGACAGTTTCTGTTGTGTAGGTGAGGAGAATGTAAAAGGAGAAGAATCCAAACCTGCTGAAGCAGAGGTTAGTTGTTCACCCGATTCATGAATTCCATTTTGAGGTCTAGATTTGCCACTAAATTCCATTTTCTTTACAGCATTGAAGGGGTACTTGAGAACCCTTTTCATGGCAAGTGGATGCTAAACTACATTGCTGAAGTGGCTTTTTTTATTAGCATTTCTTGAGAGTTGATTGGTTAGAAATGTTGAAGACAACTGATGATGCTTTTCATCTTCGTAGATGCTCCCAAAGCCTGAAGAAAAGATGAATCAATTGCTTTGCCAATTTTATTTATTCCAATTTTCCCATTATTACCATAAAAGAGATTTTCTTTTTCCTTTTCCACCTGGCTTTACTTATATTGGACATTGTTGCATATATAAACTTCAAGTATGAATTGGATGCCTTTCAGTCTTAAGCTTTTGCTATAGTTCAGCAGCTTAATACGACCTGTCATCTTTTTAATTTGTAACCGTCCATATCTAAAATGATTATCACCATTCTTCTCTTCACCGGCCATTTAACTCTTCAGCATCATACGAAGCCGTAGGATTGGCAATGGGTTGGGCCAGAGTTCATGCCCAAAAAATTTTGGGCTGGAGCTTGATGTTTAACTTGATTGATGTTGAATATTTCACTTTAAATCCAGTTAACACAATTTGGTTTCTTGATTTTGAATTGTCTGAACCGATTTTAACACAATTTGGTTTGTCGATTTTGAACTGGCTTGATCCGATTTTTTATAATTGATCAGGTTCGAAAAAAATTGTTAAGATCAAGTTCTAGTCTAGAAGTCTAGTTAAAGTGAGATTACTTCATCAAGTTAGGTCAAACTGGGATAAGTCCACGGATTTAACAGTAAATTGGGCTGGACTTTTCTGCCAAGTCTATTCGACTTCTTACCGTTTCTATCTTTTGATACGCTACAACTTGACGACTAATGAGGCTAAACACTCTCCTACACTAGTAGTTAGTACTGTCCTATAAAATTAACAATTATCAAATGAAGCTAAACGGTTACATATAGCTTCATTTAGGAGGATGTTACATGAAATCATACGCCACAGTATACGTGATTAATAAATTTGACGTCTTCATATCAAAAAAGAAAAGAAAAAAAAAAAGAACTGGTAACATTTGTAACAACGCCGTGTGATCAAAAAGTGACATTAGCTTAGTCTCAATCAAAATTTATGCAACTTCACACTTTCTTTCTTTCTTTCTTTTTTTTTTTTATCAAGAAAATCCTTTTATGTAAAATGGCTCTTTTCCCAACTGGCAAAGAAATGAGATAGTTTTATGAGTAATTATCATTTTACTTCTTTTTTTATTGTCAAATATCAAATATTCCTTGAATTTTTCAAAATATCATAAACCCTTTGTATTTTGACAAAATTATCAAATACCCCCTAAAACTATTCTGTACTGACGTGACGTTAGCGTGACAGGTGACGTGGCGAATGTATTGACGTGACATGCTAACCATATTGACATGACGATGACCTAATATTGTTAACTGTACGGTCTGATGACACAGTAGAATAACTGTGTAGGGGATGTATTGATAATTTATGAAAACACAGGGAGATATTTTAAAAAAATGAAAAAAACCAAAGTAATTGAAAAAAATGAAAAACACAGGAGTTGTTTGAAAAAATAAAATAAAATAAAGGATAATTACTTTATATATTATATTTATTATTTAATGTCAAATTTATTTATATAATATAAAAATAACTTCTTATTTATAATTTTTTAATTTTATAAACTATATTTATAAATTTAAATAAATATAATTTGTGTATTTAAGAAGTAAAACTAAAAATTTAAAAACAAAATCAAAACAAATAGATTATTACTTTAATATTTTAAAAAATCAAAATTACTATTTTAAAGTATTTAAATAAAATTATAGAGTTTAAAATATTTACTCCAAATATTATCAATTTCAAAAATTTTAACTAAAAATTAAATTAAATATTTTTAAATGTTAACATTTCATTTTTTACAAATAACTAAATGTATAAATATATAAATAAATATAATTTACAAATTTTAAAAGTAAAACTAAAAAATTAAAGATAAATAAAAAATAAATAGATTATTACTTTAAATATTATCAGTAGTTATCAATTTCAAAATTTACTTTAAATATTATGAATAGCTATCAATTTCAAATTTCAAAATTTAAATTTTATAAACTAAATTTATAAATAAATATAATTTAAATATTTAAAAATTAAAAATTAAAGATAAATCTAAACAAATATATAATTATTTTAAATATTATGAATAGTTATCAATTTTAAATTTTAAAATTTAAAATTTTATTATTAATTTCATATTTCATCAATAATTTTTATATTTTTGTTTAGAAATTAGTTGAAATCATATGCATATTCATTCAAAGTTGGATTCAATTCTAGTTGTTTCAATGAACTCGCATGTTCATTAATTTCAAAATTTACTATTTATAGTATTTAATAAATTTATTATTTCTAATATTTGAAATTGATAACTATTCATAATATTGAAAATAAAATTTAAAATTGATAACTATTCATAATATTTAAAGTAATAATTTGTTTTGGATGTATCTTTAATTTTTTAATTTTAATTTTTAAATATGCAAATTAGATTTATTTATAAATTTATCAATTTAGTTTATAAAATTTGAAATTGATAACTATTCATAATATTTAAAGTAAAATTTGAAATTGATAACTATTCATAAAATTTAAAGTAATAATCTATTTGTTTTAGATTTATCTTTAATTTTTTAGTTTTACTTTTTAAATATAGAAAATATATTTATTTATAAATTTATAAATTTAGTCTATAAAATTTAAAAATTGAAATTTGAAATTGATAGCTATTCATATTATTGAAAAATTTTGAAATTGATAATTATTCATAATATTTAAAGTAATAATCTATTTTTTTTGCATTTATTTTTAATGTTTTAGTTTTATTTTTTAAATATGAAAATTTAAAAATTTAGTTATTCATAAAAATAAAATATTAACATTTAAAAATATTTAATTTAATTTTTAGTTAAAATTTTTTAAATTGATAATATTTGTACTATATAATTTAAACTCTATAATTTTATTTAAATAGTAATTTTGATTTTTTAAAAAAATATTAAAATAATAATCTATTTGTTTTGGTTTTGGTTTTAATTTTACTTTTTAAATACACAAATTATATTTATTTATATTTATAAATATAGTTTATAAAATTTAAAAATTATAAATAA
>JAOXYD010000003.1:10571167-10592284 GCA_028565735.1 Pinacopodium congolense | reverse complement strand
TAAATTATATTTTTATATCCAACCAACTTATTATATTTAAAAATTTTAAATTTTAAAATTAATAAAACAATGATTATAGTTAAATCGATAGTTAAACCGTCGGTTAAACCGTAACCAACGATTTTCAAACTGTAACTTAAACCGTAAACTGGCGGTTAGGTTAAGGTTTATAAATTTTTATAAGACGTAACTGGTGATTTATAACCGTGGTCAGGTCTACTCATAGGGCCATGTTGATGGATAAAAATAGGGTCGTTGATCAGTTCATCATTCATTCATTAATGGCACCCTATAGCCCACCGTTGTCAATCGATTCAGCCTATTGTTGTCATTCAATACAACCTATTATTGATAGAGTCAATCAACAATATCAACCTCAAATCTCCGAAATTACGACTTGGACATGTTCTTATGTGGGAGGCTGCTAAAGGTATAAAAACAAATAAACAACTCAGATTACACAAGGAATTAATAATAAGAATTTATATCTAAAATTTAGAGAGAGAGATAATTACTTTTCCTTCTCTCTAAGTTTTTTCTGAAAGTTTCTTAGGTTCAAACACTTGTAATTCTAGTTATATGGTGTGTTTTAAGTTGTTACTTGTTGTAGAATGTTCCTAAGACTTATATCTTTGTTTCTAAACCATCATAGGGGGTTTCTAAACTTAGATTAATGCTATATTGTCTCTATTTTTTTAAGTGATTAAAGTTCTTGTTCTTATGATCATATTCTTGAATGTTCTTTGATTTTCTGTAAGATCTTGTGGACTCTAAAGATGTGTTCCTAAGTAGATCATGTTGAAGAGCTCAAGACTTGTCCAAGAACTTTTTAAAACTGTTTTCTAACTTCTAAACTAATTATTTCATCTTATATTTTCAGATTTATCAAAGTATGTGGCTTAAGATGCATCTTTTCTATACTTTTTTTTAATCATTTGTGGTTAATTCATTTTTATGTTAAGGATTGGTGTTTTTATGACTTCAGAAAGCTTAAAAACATGTAATAAGGTCCAATTTTGTTTATTAAAGGTCTTAAAGTTCTAATTTTGGACTGATCACCTAAGATTAGAGTGAAAGACAATCTAGGATCTGAGAAATCTACTTAGATTGTTGGAAAAATTAATAAACAACACAAATGAAGCAATAAATGACCAAACTTTGATTATTTGTGAGAGTTAGAGATATGTTGCGTTGGTTAGGTGACTTAAAATCTTTTAATGATTTTGAAATTATTTTACTTTGAAAACCAACAGAATAAAGGCAAGTGCACCTATCACAAAAGTAATATAATGGAGTAAATTTAAGGCTCCAGATATCGATCCCACGAGGAAAAAGTTCACTTAATTACTATGTTGATTAGAGTACAATTATTTAGAAAAATCCAAACAAATTGATTAAAAATCTAAAAATTGCTAAACAAGACTAATTTGGCTTAAACACTTCAAAAATAATTTTTAATTACTTATGATTTTTCAGAAAATTACCGAATGTGTAAATTAGCTAAGGATTACATGATTGATGATTTAATTTAGCTTTAAAAACATTTAAAGTCTGATTAAAGTTCCTTCACAAAATCAAAATAAAGCTATGGTTAAGACTTTGCTTTTTCTCCATTACACCTTGTCTAAAGTTTGGTTGTGCTTTAAATCAAATAAATGGGCTTTACTTTCAAGAAGGTAATTTCACAAAAAATTAATCTCAGGTCTCTAAATTCTTTTTTTGTTGGCACGTGAAATCAAAAGGAATCATATTACCAGCCAAGTAATTCACTATGTCCACATACCATGGTAAGGTAAGCATGGCTAGTAAATGTTCATCAGGAAACACCTCTTTATATCTTGATTTTCTCCTTTATCTATTACTTCTTCATTCAGATGACATAAGTGATCAGCCACAAAATTCTCTTTACCTTTCTTATCTCGGATTTCGATGTCAAACTTCTATAATAGGAGAACCCATCGAATCAAATGTGGCTTAGCATCTGGTTTATTCATAAGGTACTTCAATGCAAAATGGTCTATATAGACTATCACCTTTGAAAGAACCAAATCGGACTAAAACTTATCAATTTCAAACACCACATCTAACATCTCCTTCTCAGTGGTGGTGTAATTATTTTGAGCATCATTCAAAGTCCGACTTGCATAATAGATTGGGTGGAAAAACTTCCCATGTCTTTATACAAGTGTTGCACTAACTGCAAAGTCACTCGTATTACACATCAACTCAAAAGGAAGAACTTCAATAAATATTCAATGAGTACAAATAGAAATTAATGGGGAATATGAATTTATCAACGTTAACTAAAACATCTTCAATGATCCCTCTTGGTAAGTGACTGATCTATCAGTCACTTGCAATGAGAAAGTAGTGGGTTTAGGCTTCTCTAATCCTAACTTCTTGAAAATTGATAAGGGAATTAAGTTAATGCTTGCTCCATGATCCATCAAAGCCCTACCAATTTTTAAGCTACCAATTATATAAGGAATGGTAAAGCTACCAGGGTCTTTGAGCTTTAGAAGTAACTTCTTCAGCAGGATAGCAAAACACTCTTCTTTAAGCTTCACAGTCTCATACTCCTCTAACCTTCTCTTTTTAGACAGGATTTCCTTCAAAAATTTTACATAAGAAGGCATTTGGGCAATTGCATCAACAAATGGGATATTAATATGCAACTTCTTAAACATCTCTAAGAATTTTCCAAATTGCTTGTCTAAGTGTGTAGTCTTCAACCATTGAGGGATTGGAATTCTAGGCTTGTAAGGTTGTACATTCAGATTAGCAAATAACCTAGGTGGCTTATATGAATTTGTATCCTCGTCATCCTTTTCTTTCTTCTTTCCTTCTTTAATAACTCTCTCTCTCTTTTGTTATATCCTTCTTCTTCTCTATCTTCTTCACTCTCCACCTTCACTTGCTTTCCTTTCTCTTCTTCCTTCTTCCTTTCATTCTCAACCTCCTTTCCACTTCTTAAGGTAATTGCCTTGGCATGCTCTCTAGGATTGACTTCTGTTATACTAGGAAGCTTATCGAGTAGCCTTTCCTATAAGAGTTTAGCAACGTGTCCAACTTGAAACTCCAAATTCTTGATTGACTCTTCATGACTTTGCATTCTAGACTCATTGGATTAGATATACTTAAGAATTATTTCTTCAAAATTAGATGTTTCTCTTTGAGGATGGTTGGCTCTAAAGCCAGGTAGAGGTTGGTTCATTCTTTGAGGATTAGCTTGAATTTTTTAAGGTGGTTTTAGGTAGTTTTGATGATTAATCCATGAAAAGTTAGGATGGTTCCCCTAACTATGATTATAAATGTTTGAAAAGGTTTCCTCTTTGCCTATTGAAGTTGCTAGCAAATTTGGCTTGGTCTGGTTCTCGGGTAAAAGAACTTCCTTCTTGACACTCTAATGTTGAATGGGAGCTACTGCCACAACTTTCACATTTCAACTTATAAGAACTACTAGCACCAGTCATCAAACTATCAAGCTTCTTGTTCATTACTTCTAGTTAAGTTACAAGAGCTACTGTGTCATTGATTGCATGAACACCATGTGGTTTCTTTGGATAGGGTTTTGAATTGTACTGAAAATTTGTCATAGTCATATCCTCAATAAGATTGTAGGCTTCAATCGCTGTCTTGCACATTAGATTGCCTCTAACTTTAGTATCAATGGTGTTATAAGTGAAGGTGTCAATCTAGTGTAAAAGATATCGACTTGCTGTCACGTATTAAATCCATGACTTAGACACTTTGTAAGCATCTCTATAATCCGTTCCCATGCCTCGTATAGACTTTCATTTTCATATTACATGAATGAACTGATCTCAGTTTTCATTTTTACTATCTTAGCAGATGGGAAAAATTTAGCGAGGAATAATTTCATTAATTCTTCCTATATAGTAATGGAACCAAGTTGAAGTGTCGATAATTAGGTTTTCGTCTTATCTCTAACAGATAAAGGGAAAAGTCTAAGCCTAATTGCATCATTAGAGATCCCATTACTCTTAAAAAGATCATAAACATCAAGAAAGTTTAACAAGTATTCATTGGGATCTTCTAAAGCTGAACCTCCAAATTATGAGGACTTAACCATTGAGATGATACTATGTGGGATTTCAAAATTATTTGTATTGACTCTAGGTCACATAATGATAATCACAGGTCTACCTATGTTTCCTAAAGCTAAGTCCATCATGGTTGGTTCCCTATTTTCTACTTGAGGTCATACAATTATATGTTCCTCAGGGTCCATCTCTTTCTGATTAAGTATCACTTGATGTTCCTACTTCTAACGGATCAGACGTAGTTACATTAGCTCCTTTCTTCTTTTTTCTCAACATATGCTCGAGTTCTGGATCAAAGTTTACTGGCTCGGGATTACAACCCTGAGTATGCATACAAATTTAAATAAAATACTAAATAAAGGAAAATAAAGAAATAAGCAAATGAACTAAGTAAAAAGTAACAAAAACACATCAAGTAAAATAAATAGAAATAATTGCAGAAAAATTTAGAAAAATTATAAAAACAAAAATTTAAAAGTCCTAAAGTAATTGTCATTAATTTTCTTAATATTAAAGTCGTTTCTTCCCCTACAACGGTGCCAAAAACTTATTGTTTATTGATTGAATTGATTAAAATGGGAGTTCTTTAAACCGATTTTACTTTGAAAACCAAAATGAATTTAAGTGAAAAACCATCGTGATGAAAGGCAAGTACACCTATCGAACCAATAATAAAGCGGAATAATTTTTAGACCCTGAATGTCGAACTCAAGGGGAAAAATAGTGTTCTTAAGTTAAATACCAGATTGATTAGATTACAATTATCTAGGAAATTTCAAATTAATTGATTAAAAAGATGAAAAGATAAAATTACTAAATTTTCCTAATTTTACTTCAAACCTTTGCAATTTTAAATTATAAAATAATGTATAAAATTACTGAAAATTATAAACTTGTAGAATCCAACTTAAGATAAGTGATTAATGAATTAAATGAGCTTAAAAACAAATTAAAAGGTAGATTAAAGTTCCTTCAAGAATTCAAGACAAAGCTATGGTTAAGACTTATGCCTTTTCTCTATTAAACTTAGTTTAAAGTTTATTTATGTTTTAAATCTAGCCAATGAGCTTTAATTTCAAGAAGGTTGATTTCTGGATTTGCGGTCTCAGATCTCTAACTCTCATAAATAATTAAATTTTGGTCATTCATTGATTAATTTATGTTGTTTATTGATTTTTCCAACAATCTAGGTAGATTTCTCGAATCCTAGATTATCTTTCACTCTAATCTTAGTTGATCAGGTCAAAAGCAAAACTTTAAAATCTTTAATAAACAAAATCAGACCTTATTACATACCTTTAAACTCTCATAAAATATTAAAACATAAATTCAAAGCTAGAAAATTGATTTAACCACACATAAACATCAAAGCATGCAAAACCACATACTTTGATAGATCTACAAATATAGGCTGAAATAAGTAGTTTAGAAGTTAAAACACATGTTTACAAAGCTTTTGGACAAGTCTTCAACTTCTTAACTTGATCTGGAAATCAACACAGCTTCAAAATCCACAAGATCTTGCAAGAAAATCAAAGAACATTCAAAAATATGTACATAAGAACATGAACTTTGATTAATCCAAAAAGTGGAAGAAAATAAGTAATAATCTGAGTTAAGAAACCCCCTATGATGGTTTAGAAAATCATATATACATCTTAGCTTCAATCTCCAACAAACCGCAACTCAAAATACACAATATAACTCGAATTATAAGTGTTTGAAGTCTAAAACATCTAAGAAAATCTAAGAGAGAAGCAAGAGCTTCTCTAACTAATGTTATATTTGAACTCTCTTATCGTTATGTGTTTTCTGTGTTCTTCCATGTGTTATGTAGATTCTAAAGACTTCCACTTATGCTAGCACATAAAAGGGATAAGTTGGAGACGTATTACAGCTAAAATTGTGGAAATATGGAGTTGAAATTGTTGAGTACTCCTATAGCGGCGAGCTGCACCGATGTATAATGACAGGCTAGAGGGTGTCATTGAGGGTCGAATGCTGTCTCTATTAGCGGTGCCTTGATCATCCTTTAATGTGACCCTATCAGGGTACCATTGATGGACTGATTTAAGGTGAATTCTTCTCCTTTTTGCTCCAATCTTCGTTATCAAGCTACATCTTGCAAATGAAACATAATAAGACATAAATTTAAAAATTAAGCATTGAATACTGATCATAATTTAATAAATTAACCATAAAACTCTATCAATTTGACCCTTAACAATTCCCTGCATTAACTTCTCTTGTATGTCGTCATTTGAAAAAAAAAAGACATAAAAAAAAGAAAAATCTAGATTCAGAGATAAAGAGAAAAGAGTGGGGTGAGACTAGAAAAAGGAAGAGGAGATAGATATACAAATAACTAGAGAAGGTGATTGAAAGATCATCATATTCCAGGTTGCAAGATTAAATATCAATTGCACAACTTTTTATTAGTATGACAAATTTTTATTGTTTTCTATTTTTAATTATTATAATGTTATTTTATGATGAAAAACATGAATATTTGTGATACTAATGACGTTATGAGTTGCTAAAATTGTTTAGGATTTGTTGTTTAAACTATTTCTGATTGTTTGTTGATTTAATAGAATGGAAGTTTGTGTTATCTATTGAGCTTAAATCCTTGTAATAAATTGAGAGAGTGAGTTGGGTATTTTGTATTAAATGTACAATGAGAGTTGGCATTTAATAGGCCTAAAGATAACAAGTTATTGATTTATTAAGAATAGATTTTAATAGATTGATATACTACTGATAAGATTACTACTTCATACTTAGTTAGACTTTTCGGAAAGACATTGTAGGTTGAGAGATCACAAGGTTAAACCTAAATTGTTTAATTAAAGAAACTTAGTTTCACCTTGAGAGAGGGTAACTAAAATATTAGAAAATCTTATGCTAAGTATAAATTGAGTCAATCAAAAAAGGGGGAAATAAATAGGGATAACAACAATTCCTATTCTTTAATCTTGATACTTTCTAAGTATTAGTCTATTGTTTCAATTTCAGTTATTTGATAATTTTGCCTTTAATTTATTTCCTGTTAACCTTAGTTCTTGAATTTGTCTTAAACAAAGTGTAATCCAAATTTTGACTAAATTCAATCCTTATGGGACGATATCCGCTTATATTATAATTGTACGAATCATATATTTGTGATAAAGCATAAAACTAGTTTAGTTTTTACCAAACAAGTTTTTGACTTCATTGCCATGGATTGTTTGTTTAGCATCTTATTTAGTTTGGGTGACTTTTATTTAAGAGTGTTTAATACTTTACTTGTGTATTTACAGTTGTATAAACACAAGGAGTATGCGAAGATGTACTAAATTTAGTGACGAAGAGTTATCGAACATTACAAGGCACGAACGAAAGTTGAGAAGAGCTAGATGCCAAGACATAATAAAAAGGAATATTGGAGAAGAAGGTGAACAAGGAGGTGCTAGGAGGACATTGATGAATTTTATGAGGCCCCGGCCAGGCTTCAGTCCTCAAGGAGTAGCAAGCCTGCGGTTCAAGCCAATAACTTTGAAATCAAGTTGGCACTCCTCAACATAATTCAAAACAGTGTACAGTTTTATAGGTTGTTAAATGAAGATCATAACTCCTATCTTGCTAACTTCTTGGAGATTTGTGACACCTTCAGGTTTAATGAGTTGTCTAATGATGCTATGAAGTTGAGATTGTTTCCTTTTATCTTGAGGGATTAGGCAAAGGTATGGTATAACTCACTCAGTTCAAGGTAGATCACTTCTTGGGAGTAGCTAGCTCAACCATTCCTTGCTAAGTACTTACCCTTGACAATTACAACAAGAATCATCAAGGAGATCATTAATTTTCAACAAAGTGATGGGGAGTCGTTGTATAAAGCTTTGGAGAGATTTAAAGAATTATAAAGAAGTTGTCCTCACCACAACCTTCCAAGGGAATTTCTTTTGCAAACATTATACAATAGTGTTAATTTGAGCACTAAAGGAACTATAGATGTAGCTGTAGGGGGATATTTAATAAGAAAAACTATTGATGAAGGCCATGACCTCTTGGAATATTTGGAAAGAAATAATTGTATATGGTCTAATGAGGGGAGTAAACAAGGGTCCAATAAGCAAAAAAGTATAATTATAATTGATTCAGCGACAGCTTTACAAGCTCAAATTTCAGCTCTCACTAAGCAATTAAGTAATATGAAAAGAGCCTCCTCATTTTCAGTTAAAGACATTCATTCTCAATGTGAGTTATATGGGTAGGATAGCCATGGCACAGCTGAATATTTCTTGTTGGAAGGCAGTGGTACAAAGCAAGTCCATCACCTAGGCAAACAACAAAGAGGTAACAATCCTTATTCCAATACTTACAATCCTGGATGAAAAAACCACTCTATTTTTGCTTATAATTCTAACATTACAGGTGGCCAAGTGAGAGCAAAAGGACCTCTCGGATTTCAACAAAATAATGGATGTTTTGAGCATCTAATTTGCAAACCAGGAGGAAAGTTAAAAGAGGATGAAGGCAACATTTGATCAAATTGTGAAGAATTACGCTTCATCCATCCACAATTTGGAACTAAAGGTAGGTCAACTTGCTAATGATTTATCTTCTAGTAGCATAGGTAGCTTACCAAGTAATACTGAGTGAAATTCAAGGGAATATCTCAAGGCTATTAGAGGAGTCAAGTGTAACAAGGGATAGCCAAGCAAAAGAGAAGAGAAAGGAGAAAGAAAAAGAGAAAGAAGACGAAAATTCATAAATACCTCCACTACCCTATAAGCCCAAGATTCCATAGCCACAAAGGGTAAAGCAACATTAAGTAGACACCCAATTCTCTAAATTTTGGGAAATTTAAAGAAGCTTCAAATCATCCTTAGTGGAGGCACTATAGTGTATTCCTAGGTACATAAAGTTTCTCAAGGACATAATGACTCACAAATGCATTTAGGAGGACAACCATACGGTAATTTTAACAGAGAATTGCAGTTAGAACATTTCAAGCCACATACTCTATAAACTACAAGATCCATGAAGTTTTATTATTCCATGTGTCATTGGTGACTTTGAATTTTCCAAATGCCTATGTGATTTAAGTGCAAGTATTAACTTGATAACTTTTTTTTCTTCAGGAAATTGGGATTAGGAGACATGAAGCTAACATCTATACTCATTCAACTTGCGGATCAGTCCATCAAGTGACTATATGAGGTAACAGAAGATGTGTCATTAAAAGTGGATAAATTTTAATTCCTATTGATTTTTTTGTTTTAGACTTTAAAGAAGATAGGAATTGTCCTTTGATTTTGGGTAGGCCTTTTATGAATACTAGTAAGGCATTAGTTTATGTGCATGAAGGCAAGTTGGTTTTGAGAATTGGTGATGAGAAGGTTGAATTTAACATGATGAAATCTTTGAAGAAGCCGATGGATTGTAATGTTTGTAAGAAGATTGAAATTGTGGATGATTGTATTAATTAAGTTGAAGAGAAAGTTAAGGAAGTGAGTGAAGTTCAAGGGGATGAGAGTGTGGATAAAGAAAAGTTGTGTAAAGAGGTGGAGAAAGAAAAGCTAGAGACGGATGCACCTATACCACCTTCCATTGTAAGGTCACCTACACTATAATTAAATTACCTTCCCATCTTAGATACACCTTTCTAGGTGAGGACCGCATTCTACCTATTATCATATCTAACCAATTAGATTTGCAGTAAGAGGAAAAAGTGGTAGAGACCATTAAGAAAAGAATGAGGGTTGTGGGTTGGCAAATTTCTGATATCCAAGGTATTCGCCCGAATGTAGTTATGTATAGAATTAACCTCGAAGACAGGTGTAAGAAGGTGAGAGAAAGGAAAAGGAGACTGAACCCGAACATGCAAGAAAGCAGAAAAATAGGAAGCACCGGGAGTAAAAAGAAAATGTTTTATAGGTTATTTGGCCACATTCGTGGCCTCTGTGCCACGAACATGGCCACTGGAGGCAAAGAAATCCAAAGAGAAACTCATCACATCCATGGAAATTCACTCCATGAGCGCGGTGAAAAAATAAATAAATAATTAATTAATTATAAAAATTATAAAATAAAAAAGCCACGTGTTTGGCAAGAATAAGCCACCTCTATGCTGACTGAAGGCGGCGCAAGGGTTTTTAAACCCCCCTCTTTTATTTTTTCCTAACACTTTTCACTTTCAATCCTCTCTCAACATCACTGAAAGCTCTCATCTCTCTCTCTAAACTTTAAAACCCACTTCAAATCTCTTTAGATCTCTCAAGTTTCTTATTGTTTTGTTTTTTAATTTTAATTTCTCAGCATCTATCCAAGTTTCTTTTTCGTTTGTTATTTTTTTTCTTCCTATTGTTTCTTTGTTATTTTTTTCTTCCCTTTTCTATTTGCTTATCTTATTTTAGTGTTTCTTTTCTACAGACTCAAAAAGTGTAGTGTCTAGGTATGTGCTCAAATGAAAGGCTTCAAGAAATCATTTCTGGTCAAGGTCTGCCTAATATGTCTTTGAGGTATAATGCTCCATTTAATATTTTTCATCCAGATGAAGGAGAGTGATTTCAAATTTTGAACTCTAGAGAGTTATTACCTCTTAATTTCTTTCAATTTCATCTATTAGACCGTTTAAAGTTAACTTATAAAATATAATCCTTTACTAAAAATATTGGTTGGGATCGATTTATTCATTATAATTTTTTTAGATTATCAAATTTTAGTTTTAGAATTTTTCTCAACCCTATAATACGATGAAGCTAAGTTAGATGTGTTTTGGTTTCGATTACTTGGTCATCCTTACAAATTAGATTATGCTGTTATGTGTCAAACTTTCAACTTTCTAATCACTAAACTATTTGAAAACATGATAATTTTGACAAAAATGCCTATTAGCATACTCTTATGAGAGAGCCAATTTTTAACTCTAGAAATATAGTAAATTCTTTAATTAGAAGTCCTAAACATTTATTATTCCATAAGTTATGTGTTTAATAGTTTTTAACAAATCAAAAAGTAATAAATTTTCTTCATAAGAACTTTTCTATCTTTGGTGTATGGACCATAAGAAAAAAAAAATCAATACTCCATATAGAATGTTTATATCCATTTTAAATGTTATAACTAAACCAAGTAGTCATATCAACATAATTTTTATTATTACTGCAGTTGCACAGCATTATCATGTTAATCTAGAAGAATATCCTAGCAAGGCACCTATTTGGTTTGATATTGAATACTTGTGAAGCTTGGAGATTTTAGAGCCCCATTTCATGGGGCTCCGCGATCCTCTCTTTAAAATAACTATTCTTAACAGGAGCAAAAAGACAGTACAACCTCTGCCAACGACCTCTTATACCACTTCAATTGATGAAGCTGGCCCTTAAATTCCATATACAAGCAATGAAGGGTGGAAACAAACACTTAACATAATTAGAGGATCGAGTAGGCACCATCAAATTGCAGATCCAACAAGTTTTCATACAGTAGCACTCTCACAATTGAAAGCTTAAGAAATATTTCCGTCTTTAAAACCTCTATGTGTTAACTCCACCGCCATCTCCACCTGAATCTCTATAAGCTTTCTTATCCTTTATCTCTTGCATTTGTTTTACATTTTACATGTTTAATTATGTTAGTTGTTTTATTTCTTTGTTTTTTATGGTCACCTTTTTACATTGAGGACTCTGTGTTGTCTAAGTGTGGGGAGGTAACATTTTCACTTTAATTTATTTGTTTTGGTTGTTTTAGTCATTATTTGCATTTTGTTATATATGATGAATGTTTTAGGCATATTAGGATGTTAATTTTATTGTTTTATTTAAGCAATAGAACCATACTTAAATAATTTTGATTTATGTTACCATAAAGTTCTATTGCTAGTTGGAATGAGACTAAATGCATGCTTGAACTAGAGTTAGGCTATTTGAGTAGAGAGTGAACCATGTTGAGTGATGAAAGTAGTTAGTTGCATAAGCTTACTCAGAGATTGACACTTGAGTAATGAGGTAATGTATAGAAGCATAATGGATTTTCATTTGAGCCTTTGTGAGGAATTGAGCCTTTATGACTTCATTCCGTAGTCATTTCATTTCTTTGTATTTATGATACTTCCTTTAGTGATTACCTTCAGAACTTCTTTTGAATCGATTTAAATCTACTTGATGCATGCTAGATAGAGATGATTAATGCCCTCTTTCTTTTAACCCTTGGCTTAAATGACCTGCCCATTTAATTATCCTTTAAAAAACCCCCGTTGAGCCTTTAACCTTTTTGTTTTCTTGAAATCACCCCATTTTAAAAACTCAAACCCCATTAGCTTACCCAATCACAAGTTTAATAGAGTGTTAAGTGAAGCATTAGTTTGAGATTTTTTGCTACATTTCTTTTTTCTTAAATGAGTTGAGTGTTACTTATACTCCTAAAGCATAATACATTTAACTACTGTTTTGTTCATTTTCTCCTTATAAAATAGAGAAAGAAGAAGAAAAAAAAGAAATATCATATAGTAGCAACAACAAGTGGGGAGTAGTTAGTTTTATTCAGTTGCATATCCTAAAAGTTTATTTTTTTCATCCCTTTGTATACTTATTATGTTGTTGTTGTTGTTGTTGTTGTTGTTGTTGTTATTATTATTATTATTATCAATTAATAGTAAAAATTGTAATAAATTAATAATAATCATAAGTAGAAAATTAATAATAATACCAAAATTAATAATAATAATATCAGATATTATTATTATTATCAATTAATAATAAAAATTTTAATAATATTAATAATATTAAAATTAGGAAGAAGAAGAATAATAATAATAATAATATAATTTACTAAATTAATAAAACTAAGAATAAAAAATAATAATAATAAGGATATTTTTGTCTTTTTATTTGTTATTCCTTTGTCATTTCAAGTTTATATTTTCAAATCAAATATTGACATAAAAATTTCTTAGTAGTAAATCAAAGTAATACCTATTCTATTCTATTTCTCATCTATTTTATTCCTAAAAAATAACTATTCCATTCTTTAATCAAAAAAATAAACAGTAGTTAGCGCTCATTCGTTGAGCCATCGTGCATCAAATACCTTGGGCAAAAGATTTCGAGCGCAAGAAAGGGCTGTCGAGTTCAATCCCTACTTCTTGGGATGCTCTAAGTAGGAAAACCAATTGAGTTGATAAATGGATTATCCAAGTTGACGTTGAAATTGGGCTCGATGCTGAATTTGGGTTGTAGAAGTTCGAAGTTCTGGACACAAGTCTAAGTGGGCTAAGCTTGCCGAAAATATTACAACCCAAGTCTAGAGGTTCTTTTTCTTCACTTACCATTTTTCACAAAACGAGTTTTGCCACACAGCGCGGCAGGAGCTAACTATGGAGTGCGAAGAAGACGATCCACCAGTGGCCGTTGAAATTGACCATACTGCAGAAAAAATGGTTGAAAACGATGTAACTCCTGTTGGGGTCACCGTTATCACGGGCTATCTGGGTGCTGGCAAATCCACTGTAAAGACATCATCTTTCCCTTACTAACACATGTTCTCCTCTCCTCTTACCCTACTTGTTTTATTAAATTTTTTTCCCTAAATGAGTATCTATATAGGAAAAAAGTAATCTAGTTTCTGTGTTTGAGGTTTCTGAATGTTGCGTGGTTGCTTTAAATTTGTCTATATGATAAATGGTTTATGATGGTTGCCACGTGCTGTATGTTTGGCCTTCTGTTTGAAGAGGAATCGTAGTGTTATAACGTGTTGGCATGGTTTGATTGCGTATTCGATCTGTAGCTTACTTGTTTACAAGCATGAAAGTATCTATGGATTATGTTAATGACTCATGTATTGGAGTGTTTTTGTACTTCATCTAAATATCTTTCACTTGGACCACTAGACTTCTGTGGCAACACAGTGTTGTTATGGAGGAGCTTTTTGTAATATTAATCAATTTAGTATAACTGGGATGACCATCGAAAATGATTCCTATGTGAATTCAACATGCCTTCAGTTAATGTAACTTAAAGATTTCTTGGCACTTTTTTTTAATTTTCTTAAAGAGACGTCCAAAAAAACTATTTTGTTTACCTATTTACCTAATTACACCTGTGTCTTATGTTTTAGCTAGTTAACCATATCTTGAATTCTCAACATGGAAAGAGAATTGCTGTCATTTTGAATGAATTTGGTGAAGAGATTGGTGTTGAGAGGGCTATGATCAATGAAGGAGAAGGTGGTGCGCATATTGAGGAATGGGTTGAGTTGGCAAATGGGTGTATATGTTGCACTGTTAAGCACAGTTTAGTTCAGGCACTAGAACAACTTGTACAGATGAAAGAAAGGTATTCTCTATTTTCTTCCTCCTCTTTTACCTTTAATATTCTGAAAATTTTTCTTGGGATATTGAGAAGTCTGGGGATAACTGCAAAGCATGTCGTTCTTATTTGGCAATTCACTTAATGTGGCTACTTCTCATACATTCTGTCCTGTCTCCACTTCTGTATCTTTGCTAAGTGAAACCTAAAAAAAATAAAAATCTCATAAGATAACTAAATGAAAAGTAAATGCTGCAGCCCGTGTGCTGCATTGTTTCCCACCTCCCACACTTTAGTTTCTTATATTATGTTAAGGAGCCTTCTTGATTCAAGCAATATAGTTTCTCATGAAAATCCTAGTCATTTATTGATGTCATCTTGTACAGAGTTTGTTTTATTTTGAAGTATTATTTCTCTTTCTGTAGACTTGATCACATACTGATTGAGACCACTGGGCTGGCAAATCCTGCTCCTCTTGCGTCTGTCCTCTGGTTAGATGATCAGCTTGAATCGGCCATCAAGCTTGACTCCATTGTGACAGTGAGTTTTATCTTTCTCAATAAATGCTTCTAGGGACTTGTCTGTATAAGACATTATCTATATTGAATTTGTTGTTTTAAGTTTAAATTTGCCATTTGGAAGGTAAACATTGATGTAAGCTGGACAGCATGATAAGTAAGGGTGTATATCAGGGCAATCTTATTGAAGGGCTTTCATGATTCCCATATGTCCTCGTAGTTCACAACTAAATTGCTGAAGTTAAGGTTATAGTCCCCTTTGCAGTTAAAATGGGGATTACTGCTACTTAAAACATTCTGTCCACTTTTTCTCAAATATTTTTCCTCTTTCATCTTTTAGCGTAGGAGAAAAAGACATTGACAATATATAGTCTCTCTTTTTCTTGTTATATATAAAATGGTGGATAATATGATTCTATGAATATTTGTAAGTTTATGAACCCATGGTGCATGATTTTGACAATGGGTTGTTACAATTATATGAAATATTTATATCTTGCTTTCGCTTTCTTTGAACACTTATCACAGGTGGTGGATGCAAAAAACCTTCGTTTCCAACTTCAAAAGCATCGTAACTCAACTTCCTTTCCAGAAGCTTTTCTCCAAATAGCATTTGCGGTACATGTTAGTTTATTTAATGCCTCTGAATGAGAGTAGCATAAGAATTTTACATACAGGCATATGTTGTATATGCGTGGATTTATGTGTATCTAAGGACTAAATCTTTTTTATTCTTCTTTTCCTGCTTGGATGTTCTTTTCATTAAATTTGCTATTTTACAGGATGTTATCATTCTTAACAAGGTTGATTTGATTTCTTTGGCGGGCTGTGAAGGGGCTTTGGAGGAACTGGAGAAGGAAATATATAGTATTAACTCCATTGCAGACATCATTCCTTCTGTTAGAGCTCAAGTGGACTTATCTAAGATATTGAACTGCCAGGCATATGATGCTAGAGTAAATTACCGAAACTGTTCACAATTTGTTGATAGGTCTTTTCCTTTTTCTGTTTATGCTTAACTTTATCTTGATGTTTACTTAAGTTTTTACGGACTCAACTCTTAGCATGTGGCTCATTTAGAAGCATTGTTGAAAGAAAGCCAGCCTCTGACCACTGAGGACCTTCATGATGGTGGTGTGCGTACTCTCTGCATTTGTGAGTCTCATCAGGTTGATCTTGATAAGGTAGGTACAAGTACATGCTTTAAGAAGTTAAGATTAATTAATGTTTCATCCCTTGAAAATTGGATGTTTTCAAGAATGAAAGAGGGCAGCAATGTTTTAATCTTGAAGTCTCTATTGGCTAGAAGTCAATTGTATTATTTCATATTTCTCAAAAAAGCAAATAAGTGCTTATGGGATGGATATTTTAGTATTACCTGGACAGCATTTTTTTGGTCCTCCAACTCATCTCAAATACTCAATTTAGTCCTCTTAACTTTGAATAACCTAATCTCAGATGGAAGACCAAATGAGGAAACTTACTAATTAGAGGACTGAATTGAGAATTTGAGATGGAGAACCTGAAACATTGTTTTCCTTACTATCATCCAACTGTTATTGAGTCCTTTGTTTCTGTTCAATGCATAATGACTCAAGACTAATTTTGGTTATTAAATGCAAATAGTTCATCGAGTTGAGTTACTGGATTTAGTTTTGCTTTTTGAGTGTGTTTTAGAACTACTGATTTGTGATTTTTGTATCCAATCGTTACAGGTTCGTTTATGGCTTGAAGAGATTCTATGGGATAAGAAATGTGACATGGATGTTTATCGTTGTAAAGGGGTTTTAGGGGTTCAAAACTCTGATCAACTACATATTTTGCAGGTATTGTTCTGAGATCAAATGCTGTTAAGATTTTTAGATGATAAGTTCAATTTCTCCTGTCCCAGCCAATTGGAAATTAAAACTTTAGTCTTCAGACTTTTAACATTCTGTTTTCTGTGTTTGCAAAGCTGTACTTTGTTGATCTTTTGTTTAGTTGTGTTCTATGACGATGTTTTGATGTTTTTCCCTAACCATTGAAAGTTTTTGTTGGCTTATATTTTATCTTTGGTTTACCACTTTCTAACATGGTTAAAACTCTTAATAGGATAATGGTCAGAATATCAATTACAGAGCTTAGGTTGTGATTAAAAGGCCTGATTGATCACTTTAACCCTTTGTGCTAGGACAAACTTAACCTTCGAATACCTTATTATGCTCTGTTTCTCATGTTACCATCCAAGTATGAAGCTGATTTTGCTTAGTTCACTCGTGTATAACTTGCGCAATTGACCTATTACTACAACCAATGTCAGGCTGTGAGGGAGATATACGACATTGTCCCAGCTCGCAAATGGAATGAAACAGAAAATAAGATGAATAAAATAGTTTTTATAGGTAATAGTCTCTTAGTCCTAGATTACCCTGGTTAAATATTTTCGCTAGACGATCCAAAGCCCATTAATTCTTGTTAATTTTTGCTCTATTTTTCAGGTCATAATCTGAATGAGGATGTCCTACGAAATTCCTTCAGAAGTTGTGCGTCAACAACGTAGCTTGTGATTACTGTAAACTTATGATCAGATACTTGCAAGGAATCTTTTTTATGAACCACCAAATTGAAAAAGTATTTCTTAGAACCTAGAAGATGTTACGTAGGATGAAAATCTTAAGAGCCAGAAAGGTGAGACTGACAGTGTTAAGCGTCTATTAACAATTGACATATACAACTTGTGTTTATGGGACACTGGAAACGAATGCAATGCATATGATCCTGGATTGGCAACTTTTACTTAATAAATGGACGTTTATATTCAATAGAAGCATTGGGCCTTTCCCTCTTATAAGTGTATGGATGATTTCCCGTAGTACTTGTTTTGGAAGTCAAAATAATTAATGATGGAACTCAACATTTATGGTATATTTGGTTTAAAGGCCGGAATAGATAAGGAATGGAATATTTATTCTTAGAAAAAGAATAGATGAGGAATAAAATGGAATACTATACGAGGAGTGAAAGAAATAGGGGTAGGACGGTTAAAAGCTCGTTTAAGACGATTAACAACAAGTCAATGATGACAAGAAGTTTTAAGATGTATCTGAAAAGTGAGAGTATCAAAGATAATTTTAACAAATAATTGGAAAAAATTATTTTCTAGTAAAACATTTGGTCCATTATCATGGAAGTAAAATGGAGGACATTTTATCAAAAAGGCTCCCATTAATATGTGAGGTTGAAGAATTCCTTTAGAAAGGTGAATCTTATTTTGAGAAATATTTAATAGTGTAATTTGAGGGAGATTTTCATGATATTGAGTAGGATAACATGTTGCTTTACATAAGCAAGATCCTGCTCCTGTATCGATATATGCAGCAAAGTATTATGCTTTAAAATGAGGATATGTAATCCCTATGGGAAGATATATACCGGTAACATGTGTTATCGTGAAATATATATCAGAGTATCATTATGAGTGATTGTGATCCCGTGTTGGGTGATCTTATATGGTTAAACTTTATCTAGAAAGTTTGTTCCTAACATAATATCAATTAAAGGATTATTTTCCTTAACAACATATAATCTAACTGGGATCGTACATTGACCTAATTTCAAAGAGGTTTCTACTACAGTAGATATCTAATGAGTTTCACCATTGAAGTTGGTATATATTTATGGATCTTCAAGTTCATATAATTCTAAAGAATGAATCAAATATTCATTAATATAACTTCCAGTAGTTCTTGTATCTATTAAAATCTTACATGGAATGTTTTGTCTTCCATTGAAATATTCACCTTTAATTATATAATTATCTGATCTTGTGAGATGAGATCCTAGAATACTTATTGAACGAGTTAATCCTGATATTCCTGTATTAGTATAAGATAATCGAGGAATTAATCTACTATGGGTATCTATTTGCGATTTTGGTTGTAAATTTAATAAAAAATCATCATTAATCTCAATTATCTGAGCAAAACTTGGAGGATAACATCTTTCAATTTCATCAAAGAGTTTTGGATAATTTATTATATCTTGTAGAGCGTAACACTCAGTATGATGTGTATTTGATAAAGCATATGATAATCTATAAGTGATTGAATATGGTCTATTTCCTTTATGCATTAAATCTTTTTTCCGGAAATCTTATACAAGAGTTAAAACTTTATCAAAATGTGTATCATCTATATGATATCTAAATTTAGGATGAATCATAAACATAAGTTTATGATATATCAAATTTCTTTGGATTATTCTAAGACAAGCATTTTTTCTATTTTCCATTATGTTATCTAAGACAGCTATTGTGATTGGAGTATCTATTCCTTCTTTAAATGTTGCTCTTATAATTATCTATACAGATCCTATATGAACTCATCCAATAGTTTTCCTGATTTGAGAAGGTAATTTATCTAATTTCTGTCGAATATCTCTTTTTGTTAATAGAGGTATATTAACTCTATTCTGGGTTAGACTTATCTCTAAAGTTTTTTTCTTGAATATGGATTCCATAATATATATGATGTTTCCTAGGTCTTAAACCAATTCTTTCTAATAATGAAGTGTTAAATCCACTGTGAGAATGTAAATTATATCATGCAACTTGAATTTTCTTTAGTAGTTTTTGATCTACTAAAATTTCTTGTCTGAATTCTCCTTGATTCTCATATGTATCTATTATAGGTTGTTGATTATCTGATGAAGATGAAGCTTCTGTTATCTCATTCATGATTTTCTTCACTAGAGGATGTCTCATATTTTGCTTCTGTCAGAATATATATACTTTCATCTGATGAACAATCTTAAAAATCTTGAAAAGTATTTATTAATACAAATTCTTGATTTTCTATCATGTCTTCAATCTTATTATCTATTTCAAATTTCTTTTTGTTAAATCTTTTAGGGCATTCATTAGCATAACGTCCTTCTTCTTTGCAATAATAACATCTACATCTTTTTATTTTATCTTTTCTTTGATATCTATTTCGTTTATATATAGGTTTTTTGGGTTTAAAACTTGGTTTCCTTTTATAATATCTAGCTTTTCTTCGTTTGAAATATCTTGTTTTATGGTAATATTTCTTCTTTTTATATCTTCTTTTAATCTTGTGATAATAATAAGGACTATCGCATCCTATCATTATTGGCATTTTTAAATTATCACAACATAATCTATTTTGTTTTCTTAATATCCTACTTTGTTTGGCTAATATAGCATCACCACACCATTCAATTATCTTATGTCTTAGAAAGGAAATTCGTTTTCCTAATGTATCATTTCTCTCTTGAGTAGGATATATTTATAATAATTTTGTTCCCTAAGGATCAGGGATCTTAGAATAAAACATATGTAAATATGGTGTCATATTTTGAATTGCATCATTGTATATATGATAATAATAATCTTGAAAGATACAAATATATTGGTTTATTTCACACATATCACAAAGTTGTAATCTATCTAATGCAGTTTTATATCGTAGTCGCATATTTGGTTCTGTTAAATAATTTCCTTCACCATAAAAATTCAATCCTGAAAAATTCTGTCACTCAAGTGATTATATGATCTAAATTATCTCCTGCTATTAAAGTAGCTTTCGTATTTGGATCCATTTGTTTCCAAAATCTTAGTGTGTTAATTAACAAATTTTTTTCCATAAATCCAAGTGCCATCTCTTTTTCATTCATCTTATTTATCAAGGTTGCTAATCTTAAAGCAGATTCCCATTTATCTATTACTTCTTCAATATTTTGAATACAATCTAAATCTAAATATACACCAAAATGATTTATTGCTTCTGAGTGCATTTTATCGTAAGGTGTTGCATATTCTGATGATGTTTTATAAGCTGCAGCACCTTTAACAAATCTTTCCTGATTTTCTCTTTGTCTATCTGCTCTTCTTATATCTGTTCTCTTTATATAAGGATTCATAGGTGGATTATCAACAGGAGGAGGAACATTACTTGGTCCACCAATTTCTAATTTTGGTTTTTGTAAGTCCTATAGCACCCAAGAGGGGGGTGAATTGGGTATTAAAACTTTTTCGCAAACTTAAACTAGCAACCTAACTCAATTGAAAAACTAAATGCAATCATTAAACTAAGATTCAACCTAATATGGAATGTTAATGCAAATATCAAAGTAAATGCAATAAGTAGAGTTTAGAGCAAGAAACAAGGTGATTTTAAAGAAGTTCACCTACCCCAAAGATAGGCTACGTCTCCTTTCCAACTACTTGTTGGATGATTCTATACTAAT
>JAOXYD010000003.1:10536780-10559730 GCA_028565735.1 Pinacopodium congolense | reverse complement strand
CTGAATCAACTTTCAACAAACAATTTTTTCTTTTTCCTTTTTTTTTTTTCACTTTTTGAATTCCTATGATTCATGGGCTTTTCATTTGCAACTGATTTGGTTGTCATAAATCTGGGTTTCTACTGCCTAAGTAGTTTCTTGTTAAATTTGATTGAGAACTTGAAAAGAATTGTGGCATGCATGCAAGGCTACACTTAAGGTCTATAGATATAAAATGAAAAAAAGGATCAGGTTTTAGTTCAGCATATATTACCATCAGACTGACTTCATCTTTGTTATTGCCAGAGCAATTTTTTTGGCAGCAACTTCATGTGATAAATCCTGGAGCCTTGTTTGACGAGATAACAACTAAACCCGGGGGAAACAAAAGCTGTAGATTAGAAAGGAGGCTCTTTATAAAGGTAGCTAAAAAGGGATCCAAATTTTTTGTTTGCCAAGGCATTGGTAGTAATTCATTCATCAAATTTTTTTTTGGATGGGTTAATATTCTTTTCCAGCTATTAATTTCTTCATTTACTCCAAATGGAACTCAAAGTCTGTACTGAACTATTGCTATTTGGAAGGAGAATTGACAGGCCACGAAATGATAGTGAAATTTTTTTCCTCTTGTTCAATGCTTTCAATCACGTGTTTATTTACTTATTCCCCAATTCAGCTTATACTCGTGGTAGCAATGGAGTTGATTTTGGCAAGTAATCATCAATATATAGTTTCTGTTAAAGAAAAGAGTAGACAAAGCTTTGCTCAGGTAACGAATCAAGTTTCCTTGGTATAGAAGTAAGCAATCTATCAAAGTTTGTGGGTGGAAACTAAAATGGTGAAAGACAGGCACCAAAGCCTTACCAAAGTTGCGATTTTTTTTTTGGGAAAATGAAAGTTGCGATCTTTTCGTTCAACACTACAACAAAAAAATGTATCAGAAGCCACATTATCTTGGGGTATGTAAGAACACGTGAAGTTCTCAAACTTTTCACATTTTTCATTCTGGCCTTTCAAAGACGAAAACACTCCTCTTTATTTTCTTAAGTATCTTTTTCATGTAATGTATAAAAGTTTCAGATTTTATTAATTTAACCTCTGAATTTTGTTTGAATATTTGGTAAATTTTGATATTCTTTTTCAAATTTGAAAGTTAAAACCTGGCTTCGTCTGAGAAGGGAGAGCTCAGAGCTGGCAAGCTCCTTCTTCAGATTTTATTGTTAGGGTCAAACATTTTGTTGGGATCTTTGTGGTCATTAACGCCTCGTCCTTTGGAAGATGGCTTCTTATAGTAAATGGTATAGACAAAGACAAGTGTGCGATCATAATTCAGCTAAATTTGGCATTGTTTATTTATTTATTGCTATGCATCCATTGAACTTTGAAGACCGTAAACAAATGCTAAAAAGCAACTTCTGATGCAACGGTTTCATAAGAAACTATATCATTTTACAAATAATCACTACACAGCAATTTAGCAACGTGTCACGATTCTGACTACGTATATTCTATTCTATTGATTGAAAAGTGGTGGGAAATATTTTCAAAGAGGTCTGTTATTGTAATTGAATGAGTTCACGGTTAGAAAGATTATTTCTTAAAAATTCTTGTTTTAGTGCTTTATTTGTTTACAGTAGTCAGAAACATTTAAAACTATTCTGATACTAAAAATTCAAGTTGAAAGGTACAATATAAAAGAATCGGGTCGTATGGTATTGTTATAAGTTCTGATTTTTGGTTGTAATTTTAATATATTTATATTAATTTTTATATTTTGTCTTTAATTTCTGTGCTATATTAGTGTATTATCTTTTTCAATTTTTGTATTTAACAAAACAAAAATTCAAAACTTAAAATAACATCCCCAAAGGTTAAAGTTGGCTTGAAAGTACATGAACTGTCGATGCTGCTCAAGACTTAAGGGTCCCCTTCACGTGGATGATGGAACCAGTCTTTTGTTGAAAAATTTGTTTTTGTCTGCCTGCTTTCTGTTTTATTGTCTTTTTTTTTTTCTCTTTTGTCTTTTACTCGACTGTAATAATTAATAAATCATTCCTTAAAATACCCACCAGTTTAAATGTGGAAATAGTTCGTTATGGAGGGTATTAAATTATGAATCCTAATTAATTTTATGGATATATAGAAAGCGACATATTTTCATCGACACTGAAAAAGAAAGGGAGATAAAAAAAAAAGCTATTAACTCTATTGAAGTATGGAAAAAGCAGCAATAATGTAATTTAGAAGTTACAGAATTTAATTGTCCAGTAGAAAAAGTTTGTTGAATTTAGAATTTCGTACGAAGCACAAATATTATTGCTGTTGTATGATTTCTCAATTAAGATATTTAAATCCATGAATCCATTTAAATTCATAACCTTAACTCATTGCTTCAAAAATAGGCGTGTGGTACATCCAGTCGTAATACTAATTAGCAAAAAAATTCTTTTTCTTTTGAATATTTATATGAGAAAGGCATTCCCATTAGTTTAATTATTTCTAAAATCTTTCTTCCAACTGTAACTTGGATTTTTAATTGTAAAGAGAAAGACTCCCTTTTTGTCAATATAAAAATGAATTTCTAAATATCATATTAAGTAGGGATGTCATTAATTGAATTTTATATAAGAAATAAATTTTAATTTTTATATTTAAAAAAAATTTAAAAAAACAATCCCTAAAATTGTAGTTAAAAGCTGCACATAAATTCTGCTATATGACTTAACAGGTTCCCTTCAACTTCAAGATTCACATGCAACCAACCATTTGCTGGGAATTTCTGCTTTGCCTCTGACAGCTTTCTGTTTTAGTATTTTATCTGATTTGATGGTGTCTTATACGACTAATTAAATCGTTCATTCAAGTACTCTGCGTATTCCAATGTACTTAAAACTCCTTTAATCCGACATGCAGTGCATGCAATCATGGCTTTTGATAATCCCAACTTATTCTTCGAGTGCATGCATATGATACGCCTTCCATATTACTCGTGTATCACTTTTTTAAATTTAAAATTTTTATGTTATTAACAATTTGGTTTTATTATCAAGAATTCAGCGTAAAATGTTCTCATTTTAGTTTTAGATGGCACTCGGTACTGAACTCCTTCCAGTTTAGATCTGTATGCCATAATTGAAAGTTTGTTGCCTACAGTCGTATTAGCTTACCTTCAGAAAAATAAATAAACAAACTGAATAGGAATAGGAAGAAAGCAAAAGATTAAGGTTTTGTTACAAAATCAGAAAAGAGATTTACACACTTGCTGTTATGAAAGAAAGATCCATTCAATTTTCTAAAAAAAAAGAAAAAAGAAAGGAAAGATCCATTCTTTAGGTGACCCTTTTTTCAGCTGTCGGTGCAGCAGTACTTTGGTAATGACATCCTTTTAGAAAGACTAGCGAACTATCATTAATGCGGAAAATTTTCATTTAATTATAGGATTTCCTTTTATCTACAAAAATCAAAATAAAAAGTAAAAATGTTCTGACAGGCAAATTGAGCTTTGACCATACAGCTTGCAAGAAAAATGGAAGGCAAAGTTTACTCTTTTCTTGTCGTAATTGTGTTATTATAATAATAAAAATGATTGAAGATCCGCAAGTTTGTTAGGGAAACGTGTCGAGAATTATACCCATGATGTTGGCTTATAGTGTGTATGAAATCCAAGTGGTTAGATCTCGGAAATAACACGAAAAAAAGAAGAAGACAAATATTGAGTTGAATTGGAGAAACCAGTTCAATATTCATTAATTTCTCTCAAAAAATAAAAAAAGAATACTCCAGGTGCTTGTGTCCAAGTAGTTAACGCGTATATATATCGATTCACCAAGGGACACGGCTGCAGATCCATCATTCCTGGGCGGAAGAAGCTCTCTCAAGTCCCCCCATCGCATTTATCTCTCTGCTTCTGCATCACGTCACTTCCTACCTACTTTTGCCTCTCATCTCCAACGAAAGAACGAATACACGTTAAGGTAATTGATCTATGCCATTCTTGGGTGGTTTGTGTTGCATGTAAACATGTCTATGTTCATGGGTTGTTCAGTTTTGATGCTTCTGTATTGGGTTTGGTTTATCAAAGTTTTTTTGTTCGGCGAGATTTTTGCATGTAGATGAAATGGTCGATCTTTTTGCTGACAGACAGATCTACCTATGTTTTTCATGGTCTGTTGATCTAGCTTGTGAGATTGTTACAGATCTGGTTGCTGAATTGCTTATTGTGATTCTGGTTCCGAAACATGAAGATTTTCGGGTCTAGAGACCTGACTTTGTCACTTTTATCATTTTTAAGTCCACTGGATTCTTCATGCTCGCAAAAAGAAATCTTTAGCTGTCTTTCGATAGGGATGGGTTTGTGGCTTTTAAGGTAATGGAGGTTGAAAATTATGGATCTAAAGATTTAAATATTAATTCGTATTCTGTCCAAACCAAGTTAATGAAGCCGATGATCGTTTGCATAGATTAAATAAACATTTATGATAACCTTAAGAAGTGCGATTTATTTTCTTTTCAAAGATCTAAGACCATTCTACAACTAAGCAACGGTTTTATGTCTGCCCCAAAATTTCTGGGTTGTGTTATGTCACTATTTCAGGCTATATTAACGTACAAAATATGGTGAAGATCTGTTGTATTGGAGCCGGCTATGTTGGAGGGCCCACCATGGCGGTGATTGCGTTGAAATGTCCAGAAATTCAAGTGGCTGTTGTCGACATTTCCGTGCCAAGAATCACCGCCTGGAACAGCGATCAGCTTCCTATCTACGAGCCGGGTCTTGAGGATGTAGTCAAACAGTGTCGAGGAAAGAACCTCTTCTTTAGCAATGATGTGGAGAAACATGTTGCGGAGGCTGATATAGTCTTTGTATCTGTGAATACCCCGACCAAAACCCAGGGGCTCGGAGCTGGCAAAGCAGCTGATCTGACATATTGGGAGAGCGCTGCTCGAATGATTGCCGACGTTTCAAAATCTGACAAAATTGTTGTGGAGAAATCAACAGTTCCTGTAAAAACGGCTGAGGCTATTGAAAAGATCTTGACCCACAATAGCAAAGGCATCAACTTCCAGATTCTTTCCAACCCAGAATTTCTTGCTGAGGGAACAGCAATTGAAGATCTTTTCCAGCCAGACCGGGTTCTTATTGGTGGCAGGGAGACGCCAGAAGGAAAAAAGGCAATAGAAGCGTTGCGAGATGTTTATGCCCATTGGGTTCCTGTGGATCGGATTCTATGTACCAATCTCTGGTCTGCTGAGCTCTCAAAACTGGCCGCGAATGCCTTTCTGGCACAGAGGATATCTTCTGTTAATGCGATGTCGGCCCTCTGCGAGGCAACCGGTGCCGATGTCACCCAGGTGTCTCATGCTGTCGGTAAGGACACGAGAATTGGGCCTAAGTTCTTGAATTCCAGTGTGGGTTTTGGGGGATCTTGTTTCCAGAAAGATATCTTGAATTTGGTCTATATTTGCGAGTGTAATGGACTCCCAGAGGTTGCAAATTACTGGAAGCAGGTCATTAAGGTGAATGACTACCAGAAGACCCGATTTGTGAACCGGGTGGTCTCATCCATGTTCAACACAGTTTCAGGTAAAAAGATTGCCATCCTGGGTTTTGCTTTCAAGAAAGACACTGGAGATACGAGGGAGACCCCAGCCATTGATGTTTGCAAGGGGTTGCTGGGAGACAAAGGCCGACTGAGCATCTATGATCCTCAAGTTTCTGAGGAGCAGATTCAAAGAGATTTGTCAATGAGTAAGTTTGACTGGGACCATCCGGCCCATCTTCAGCCAATGAGCCCCACAGATATCAAACAAGTGAGCTGTGTTTGGGATGCTTATGAGGCAACAAAAGATGCGCATGGAATTTGCATTATGACCGAGTGGGATGAATTCAAAGGCCTTGATTACCAGAGGATTTATGATAATATGCAGAAACCTGCATTTGTTTTTGATGGACGAAGTATTGTGGACGTTGATAAGCTGAGGAAAATTGGATTTATTGTTTATTCCATTGGTAAGCCATTGGATCCATGGTTAAAGGACATGCCTGCTGTCGCATAAACACCGGAATGCATTCTTTCAAGTGGCTGTGCCAAGATATAGTAGATTTATATGTGAAGAGGCATATTAGAGATTGATATTCGCTAGTTTAACTATTTATTATTCCCCACTACAAACCTCAGGTAAGTTTTAGCATGCTCTGTTTGTTGTTCATTGTAATAAACTATAGCACCAGGAAGGTTGAATCCTATTTATCCTGCTGTTTCTGGTCTACAATACTGGCCGTTCAATGTATACCCTCGTTGAAGATGCGAATACAGAAGCCTTTCTCTAATATTGAAGTCTTTAAGATTTGGGATTGGAATTCCAATTTTAATCCTTATCGAAATTTTTGTAATTCTAATTTCAAGTGTTAAACTTGCAATGAAATTCTAATAGTAAATGAAAATGGACTTGTTGAGAGTTTGTATCCCCTAATCTACAATAAAAATTGGAATATTATCAACAGTCACGTCTGAATTTGTTAATGTTGGATGCCAATTTTGAATTACAATTTCAATTTAAAAGTGCCAATGCAATTTTACCAACTTTTTTTTTTATTTCAAGGAAGTTTTTAAAAAATGATGTGCTATCTTTCTCCGGTGCTGCGAAGTTTTGTAGGTTTACCCTCTGGGGACAAAGTCGTTACGTGAGGCAAAACATTGTTTGAACAAATTTTGTGCTTGTTTCTTCTGCAGCAATTATTTTTTTAAAATAAAATCCAATTATATCCAAAATTTTAAATACTATTTCATACCGAACAGTACGGGCCATGTCGGTCGAGAAACCGAATAAAAATAGTATAATTCTTATTGAGTTGGGATATGTGTCAATATAGGTTGTTTTGGTTAATACCGGTTGAAGTACGTCATATTCGTTAAAATTGATCGGTATCAAAAAAAAAAAAAAAGAAGAAAATTTTGTATTTTAATATTTTGAATTTAAATATTTAATTCTTATTTTTTATTATAAATATATTTATGAACTATTTTATAAATTTTATAAAATTTAAAAATTAATTTATAATTTAAAAAAATTATTTAAAATAGTACCGATATTGATCGACATCTGTACAATACTATTTTAAAAACTAATCTTATATTAATACTGGTACGCTACTTTGGTATTAGTACGATATTCAAAATTTTGGTTATGATAGACCACATTGTTAGGATATCCAGATGATATACTTCTGTTAATACTTTTCTCCCAAAAAAATTATGCTCTTACTATTTTTTCAAAATTTACTAGTTTTTATTACATTACATAGTTGTTGTACTGCTCAAAATTATTATGCATTCTATTCAACAAATAAAGATAATTTTGTGATCTAACTATTGTTCTATATCATGATTTCTTAAGTATTATTATATCTATTATTTGAAAAGAAATTATTTTAATAATATGACCATTTGTCTCACTACTTTTGTTTTAAATTAAAGAATCATATTCTAAAGCTGTTATATTTGATATGAATGTTTTTATTTTGTTTTACTAATATATAAAAAATTTTAAAGGAGTACTAGCAGTGGAATACTATATAATAGATACAAGTTTTCAATTATATAATTGCATTTGCATTAATCCGTGGAACTGAGTGTGAAACCATAATATATTATTTTATATCATATTGTAAACAATGTGGAGTATATTTAAAAAATTACTTCTTTTTATTATTTACTACTGATATTATTACCATTATTATTGTAGAACTTTATTTAAATATTAAATGTTATAAATGAGATAACTTTGTGCTCCGATCCATAGTTTTATGATTTGTTGATTTATTTTATTATCAGTAGTTTCATTATCATCATTATAATATAGAGTCTATCCAAGTTTTTATATTGAAGGGAACTAAAGGTAATTTCCAAACACCGGGCCGGTTTAGCTTATAAAATTATAACCCGGCTGATCTCTATCGAACCGCTTCGTCGTGTACAAAACCCTACGAACCCAAAATCGTCCATACCCGTCGCTCTCCCCATATTCGAACCAGAAATCGATCTCGGATTTCCCTTATCTTTTCTCCAATACGACCCGTGATCCGTTCGATTCTCGTTCTCTTCTTCACATCCATACCACTTTGGATCGCAGCCGTTGACTCGTAAAGTTTCTAGGGTTAGGGTTTCGATTCCGTTGACCGCTTCTTCTTATCCGTCGATCCTTCACGGGGCTTCAATCCCTTACCCATATCTGTAAAATTTACTCTCAATTTTCGTCCTACTTCTGAATATTTTCGTGATCTTGTTTCACGTTTCGATTTCGAAGTTGCGATTTGTTCATAACTTCTTCGAATTTGTAAACAGGTTTGGGGTTTTGCTTCTTTGCGTTCTCACCTCAAGAAATATTCCTTTCTGGGCCTGTAATTTTGAAATTTTGTGTGTCGATTTGAAATCTAGGGTTAGGGTTTTGTTCCGAAATTTAACACTTTACAATTTGACAAATTAGTTTGGGGGTTTGTGTGATTGGATCATAACACCTTGTCAGGGTTACTTTTCGCCGTCTTTTGTGTCTTAATATTTTAGTGTCCTTCCAATTACGTGTTGGAGTTTCAATTCGACGAGAGCACAAGGTTGTTGTAATTTTCAATTGTGAAGTTTATATTTTTATATTAATTTTTGTATATCTTTTAATTTTTATATATTAGCGTGTTATTTTATAATTTTTGTACTTTTTAAAATTTTTATATTTAAAAAATAAGAAATCAAAGTAAAAAATCACAACGGTAGAGTACAAGCCGTTAGTAAATATCTGCTATGATGGTATGCATTGTTATATTTCTGAGGGACAATTCCATTGTTTATTGGCTCAACTCGTGGTTAAATTTCCTTCAGTTAACTTTGGGGTATTATGTTATGACCGTAGGTTCCAGTTAGACACTAGCTAGCTCTGAGCTGTTTTTTTTTCCCCCTCTCCCTTTTCTTTTTGTTGTAATGGGCAAGTATATTGGTATCGTGTTAAATAATCATTGCTATAAAAAGGAGCAGCTTTTACGTCTGCTTGTATTGTGTCTATTTAATATCACTCTTTATCATTGGATTTTAATGTATTCTTGTATGGAAAACAAAATGTATTTTGTTCCTCTGTTTTGCTTTTTAAAGCGGAGGTATATTAATGAGGACACGTGAATAGGCATCAATGCAGGCGTGCATGCGAGCATGTTCACACCCTTTCAATTTTTAGTGAAACAGCTGCGTGCCTAACACGTTTTAGTCATGATTTGCAATTGGACTTCTAGTTTCAGAATTGTGCATTGGGCTTGTCTAAATTTCTGTTTCCATGTCGTCTTGTTTTACTAAGACATGCCTTTTTTCTTTCTTTCTGGATTTTTGAAATGGTTATCAATTTTTATGTTTTCTTGTTGTTGATTCAGTCTTAATTTTTCTTTTTCAGGTGAAATGGGTTATAAGCGACCATTTAATGGTCTAGATTTCCAGGAATTTCCTTTTAAGCAGGCAAGACATCTGGAGTGTAGCAATAGGGTGATCCAATCTTCAGAACAAGTTCCATATGCTCGTGTTGCACATAAGCCTGATGTTTCAGGTGAAGAAAAGGACGTTCAGTCTTTTTTGCTGTTTCATTTTTTTGCCTGTTCAAACTTGGTTTCCTGATTTTATTTGTTTTCAAAACTAGGTGATCATGGATACAAGTTTCCTAAATTTCAATGGCATGAATTTGACTATGGTATCAATGAAATGCCATGTTCAGTAAGAAATTTTGAGAGAAGCGCCCCTTGTTCGTCGGTTACTAACAGTTTTCATGAAGATGTTAGGTCTAGCTTTGCAACATCCTGTTCTCTTCCCTCAGAACATTTTGATTATGATCTTGTAAGGCAGAGAATTCTCCCTTTTGAGACTGGAAATTATTCCTACTTTGAGCACCTTTTGAGAAAACAAGTTCCTTTGGGCCCAAATCATCAAGCTACCATTCCATCGTGGGGCAGCCGAAAAGAGGGCACTGGGGAGGACAAGCGGATGGGTGTTTGTGTCATTCCAATGCCAGACACAAACTCATATTTGCACTACAGTAATGATACCAGTTTTGGCCGAATAGATTGTGAGTGCTTAGATGGGGGTTCTATCAGATGTGTGCAGCAGCACATAAAGGAAGCACGGGAGAAACTAGTAGAATCACTTGGACAAGAAAGTTTTGACAAGTTGGGGTTTTATGACATGGGAGAGGTGGTGACATGTGGATGGACTGTGGAGGAAGAACGTGTTTTCCGGTCAGTTGTTTATTCGTATCCCATTTCCAAGGGCCATAACTTTTGGAAGCATTTGTTGCGATTGCTTCCCACTCGAACCACAAAGGATATTGTGAGCTATTATTTCAATGTTTTTATCCTTCAGAGACGTGCTGCTCAGAACAGATCGAACTTGATGGACATTGACAGTGATGATGATGAATTGCACGAAACAGATAGATACTCCAATGTAGTTTCTGAAGAAGATGAAGACTCAGTCATTGAGTCACTTGATCAATATGATCAGGCAGGCAGGGTAGATGAGGCACTTGCTGAGTGCAATGGCGGTGACGACGGTGATAGTGATGGTGATGGCAATGGTTACGATGAAGATGATGACGACGGTGATAATTATGATGTGAACCCCGATATGAGGGATGGTAGTGGAGATGCCACGGGAGAAGATTCAGGTATTGATTATGCCTCAGAAGCATTGGAATTGAAGTCAATAGATGTAAGTCAACTTGATCCTGCTTATAAGCGTGCGGACAAGAGTACGGTAAAATTTGGGGAGGGTTTCAGTGTTCAAGATGACTCGTGCATCTCTTTTGAATTCCAGGCTGATAATGTAGACTCTAGTGGTCCAGTGTACCGTGGAGATGGCTTGCAGTTGGGTGGAGTCGACATTGACCATGACAGGTTCTTGTCTGGTAAATTAGATGGATGTGGTAATGGGGTGGGTCAGGTGTTTTCTCTTGATCCCTGTGATGCCAAGGTTTGGGATGCTCCCATTAAAGGTGTGGATTTTCTGCCAACATGCAACATCATTGAAGAAATTTTTGGACAAGGGGCGAGCGGTGAGAAAAGCAATGATGATGGTATGAACTAATGTCTTCTCCTGATAGGTCGTGCACATCCTAGCTGTTTGCAAGATGGAACTTTTCCATGATAGTATGATTTTGGTAAGCGGAGAATGCCCCTGGAATTATGTATTGTCTGCTTATAGAACAGGAGATTTAGGGTTAACCAAAAATTTGGGTAAATAGAAAAGCAAAAAGAGGAAATTTTGGCAACAGTGTTTTGTTATTAGGTGTCGTTTCCTCTTTTGACATCATGGTATATCTAACAAAGACTTTATGAAGAATTCTAAACTTGCACTAAAATGTATTAAAGTCACCGTGTGGTAATTTAATACTGACAGCTTAATTCGCGTTTAAATCTCGTGTTTAAAGCGTTTCACAAGAAAATCTAAGAAAATAAATGCGTTTAATTTAGCAAATAATGTTGATATATTGGGTAATTTTTTAAAAGTTATAAAATAATTTTTATACTTTATAAAATTTTTAAAATAGTGTATTATATAGTTTTTAACTTTATTTTAATTCTTATCTAAAAAATTAAAATAATATAAAATTTATATAATAACAAATTTATTAATTATTAAAAATATTAATAAAATATTTAATATCATTACAAAATTGATTGTGAGAATTAATATGAACTAACCGAGTATTTAATGTCATTATAAAATTGGGTATATAAATTAATGGAATATTTAAGATAATTAGTTGAACTTGAATGGGATTTAGAAGGAGGGGAGGGTGAATTAGGTTCTTATAAAATTTTTATAAAAATTCGAAGTTCACTTAAATAACTTTAACATTGACGTGAAAAATAGATTGCAAAAAAATAAATAGCAATTGTGAAGAATAAATAATGATTTAATTTATTTGATAAAACAAACTAAATATGAGTAATATCACACTAGGATTAGTTAGATAGTGTGACTACATTTTATTTTATCAAATAATCAAATTAAGCACAATTAAAGATTGTATGAAAATAAAGAGAATAAGTTAAAAGTGGCATCATCGATTTATTATATTTCGAAGCCATTCATTTGTTTCTATATCTAATTTTTAATATCATTGTTGAGATTTATTCTACTATCAAAAAAATAATAGTATAATGCTAGAATACAACCATCCTTTTAAAGACTCAAAGTAAATCTTTCACTCTTCTTTCAAAGTTAAGGATTTGTTTGGTATTATTATTAATTTTACTTTTCAGTTGTAATTTTAATTGATGTGAAAACTGAATATTAGAAAGTAGAAACATATTTGGTTTTGTTTATTTGCTACTTTATGGACAAAAAAGAAAAGAAAAGAGAAAATAACAAAAATCGCTTTCTTATTTAAGGAGATGTTTAATTGGGTTGTGAGTTATGATTTTTTATTGTGATTGTTGTGTTTTTGTATTGGTTGTTACATTTTCTTTGTGCTGTATTATTATGTTTTTTTATCGATTTTTTGTTTAGAAAAATAAGAAACCAAAATAAAAAATCAAAGCCCAATTAAACAAGTCCTTGATTTTCTTCTGTTTCAACCACAAAAAAAAAAAAAAAGAAATACGTATTAGATAACTTCAGTAAAAGTATCATTTTGCCCTCAACGTTTCAGAAAATATTTAATTTGCCCCCTAACGTTTTAAGAGGTACTATTTTGTCCCATAACGTTTGTAAAATGATTCAATTTGGCCCCTAAACCCTTACTAAGTTGATTTTTCTGTTAATTAACTATTAATTACACACACGTGAGATGTTGACATGGTAATGTGGAACCCAAATATAATATTAACAAGGATTTTTAAAAAATATATAATTATAACTTGATTTAAACTAAAAATAATCAAACACTAAAATAATTATTTTTTAAAAAAATCTACATCAACATTATATTTGATTCCCACATTGTCATGTTAGCATCTTATGCGTGCATACTTAATAATTTACTAACGAAAAGTCAAATTAGTAAAAATTTAGGAGGTAATTTATACCATTTTACAAACGTTAAAGAGTAAAATAATCTCTCTTAAAATGTTAGGGGGCAAATTGAACTATTTTACAAACGTTAATGGGCAAATTAAACCATTTTTGAAACAATGAGGAGCAAAATGAAACTTTTGCCGACAACTTCTCCTTTGTCCAAGTCGCATTATAGATGTTAAGGCCATTGTTACCTCTTTCGCCCCCTGCATTTCCTTTAAGATGTAACTAACCTCTGGTACGTTTGTTCACTACTATTTCACTCTCGATCACTGCATACCTTTGAAAGAGGCACCATCAATGATTTGAGTTTGGGTGACTGTGATCTATGCCACCAAATCGAAGGTGACGCTCCCAATCGATGTCTGTTGGTGTGGGTCCTTGTTCACTGTCATTAGAGAAGCTTGTTACATCCGCCAATCATTAAAGCTTCACAAAGGTACAGATATGTGAAATCCCTATTTGTAATATTGTTGTTTGACATTATGAAACCGACATATAGCTTGGTATAAAATTATGAAAACTATAATAGAAATCAAAATTTGTTTTAGAGCTGTTTGATCTAATGCAAATATTGAAATATGTTTTGACTTTCACATGGCATATATTATGACTTAGCAATTGTTGGTTCATTAGCAGGATAAATATACGGTTATTGAGCAATCATTAGATTTTTCAATTTGATTTTTATTTTGAAGATTGGAGGTTTTTCTGTACTGCAACTTTTTAAGTAAGCAAATCTACGACCGTTGATCTATTAGAACCATGTAGTAACCATAGGTTAAAGTCTTGTTTACAATCACAACTTGGTTCTCATGTTTGCAGTTATTAGATTTGTTTGCTCACATGTGAGACTATGAGATCCTATCACAGATGATGTTTTTGTTTGTAGTTGGATTTGGACCGAATTATGACTTCTTAGAATGATGAGCCATACTTGATTTCTTTTCATGTTTATACTGAAATTTACAATGACATGTCATTTTAAGAATGAGTTTGTTTATGGTCATATAGATGTAAATTAATTGGTCTGAAATTGTAATAGTCACACATATATGTGTGTTAATTGTGATGTTGTTATCCGAATTGATAGTTTTGCTTAAAGGAATATAATAGCTGCAATTTGTTAATTACTTGTATATATTTTGTAGTGATGGAAGATCATAGAAATATCAATAATTCTAATAATTACATTGAGATAATTGATAAGGATGGGGTGTGAAATGATTACATAGAATCGTATTTGATCGAACTTATGGTCGAGAAGTAAAAAAATGTAACAAAACGATTACAACATTTTCCAAAAGTGATTGGAAAAATTTCAAGAGTGGTTTGAAAATGAATTTTGTCAAGGATTATTCTAGCATGTAGTTGAAGAATAAGTACAATTAATTAAGGGCACATATGAAAATTTTCAATAATCGAATCCAAGAAATTGGGATTGGATACAATTTCATTACTAGCAAAGTAATTGCAGAAGATGAATGTTGGGAAAATCTCTTTAAGATATAATATATGATTGTTTTTTCATACATTATACACTTTATCAATTCTCATGTGAGATGATCTTTTGTTAAGGTGTACAAAATGACTCATAGGTTCAAGAAAAGGGGCCCCAAGGAATAATAAGACTTTTATGTCACATTTGGAGATACCATTGCAATAAGAGTACACACACATCCTTTAATCAAACCTCCATCATTTGGTGATGATATAGCTATTAAGATTGGCAATGAGGAAGAAGTTGCTGGCCCAAGTTTGAGGAAAAGGAAATCTCCTATGAAAAAGAAATGAAAGAACAAGAGGAAATCCATGATTGAAGATGTGTTGAGATTAATAATAGTGAATTCGATGAAGTTATTGGAACTCTATAAGAAAAAGATAGGGAGGGGGGCTTCATCATCTTCTATTAGGGACACTAGTGCAAGTTCAGCACGACATTAAGAATATTATGACATCATGCAAGTCCTGACTGTGTTATAAGAATTGTCGGTAGAGGTTCCCAATATACCAAAGCCGTGAAGTATTTTTATAAGAATCTAGTGATGTTGGATGTCTTCTTGAAAATGTGGGAGTATAGGAAGTTGGATTTGGTTAAGTATTTATAGATATTGATCGTTCACTTTAGTACTTGGATTGAGAACTTATAGGTTATATTTAGTTGTTGACACTGTGAAACAAAATTGTTTTCATTATGTATGAATTATTTAGGTGGTTGACTTGCCAAACATAATAACTTTGTCATATATGCATGATTAGGATGCTTGATTGGTATGAATGAATGTTTAGGATGTTTGTTTGGATATTTGATTGGAATTGGATGTTTCATAGGTTTGTAAGAATTGGGTGTGTTATGTATGAATCACTTATATGAATATTTGGTAAAAACACTTGATTAATAATATCATGATTTGATATTGTAGATAAATGGGTAAGGATTTAGATTCTTCTTTGAATTTATATGAAGAAGTAGTTCAGATAGCCATTATAACGTGTTATATGGAAGAAGATTCTTATCGTTTAGGAAAGTAACCATGTCGAACTTTAGCATTTAATAGATATGATTGGGTACTGGAGCTTCTAAATCTTGTTAGAATTTATGAGAATTTAATAATATCTAAGATGACTTTCCTGAATGTGTATAATATGTTAACAAATTATGACATATTGAAACCAATAAGAAATGTAGTTGTAGAAGAACAAGTAGCAATGTTCTTAATGATCCATGATTATAGTCATATAACAAGATCTAATGCAGAGTATTTTCAATATTCCATATGCACAATTTCACGTTATTTTCGACACGTTTTGCGTGCTGTAAAAAGAAGCATAAAAATTCATTATCCTACCTTCATCTAACACAAAACCTATTGAGATTGAATGTAACCTAAAATAATTTTCCAATTTTAAGTTATACTTGTACCTATTGTTTTGATAAGAAATAGTTCTTCACAATAATTTTACATCATAAAGAAATTATTTGATTGTGTAGGATTGCGTAGGAGTCATAGATGGTACACATATCTATGCACATGTTCCCGTAGACGAGCAGATACCATATAAGGGCAAAATAGATTATTTAATATATAATATCATGTCACGTTGCGTATTTGACATGCACTTTACCTATGTCTTGACTAGATGGGAGGGTATAGGTAATGGCTCTCAAATTCTTTTCGAAGCAGTCACAAAACCAATTTCCAATTCCTCGTCAGGGTATTACATTTATTATTTTTATGGTTAGTTATTACAATTTATAAATTTAATTTATTAAAATTACATTTGTTAATATGTTTTAGGTAAGTTCTATTTAGTTGACTCAGGATATGCTAACATGCCTAGGTTTCTTTCACCATATCAAAATGAAAGATGTCATTTACAAGATTTTCAAAGATGAGGAAGACCATCAAGTTCAGAAGAATTGTTTAACTATAGGCATTCATTATTGAGAAATGTCATTGAAAGATGTTTTGACATTTTGAAAGCAACCAAACAAGCGTAGATATAGCATTAACAAGCAAAAATTCATTATTATTTCTTGTTATATTATTCATAATTTTATTAAGATATATGGACAAGTTGATGAATTATTTGATCAGCCTGTAATAAATGAAAACCAATACCATGAAAATGTAAATGAAGGAACAAGTTCACAAGTTGAGCATAATACAACTCCTATATAACTTCGAGCTATGTCTTGAATGCAAAATGCAATTGTTGCACAAATATGAAATGATTATGTTCAAAGATCTTGCTATTGATTAATGAGATGTTTATCTAACTTGATTAAAATATTGTTACTTAACGTATATGTAAATTGATTAATGTATTGTAACTTTATGAATGAGAAACAGTGATTAATGTAAATAATGTCTCATTTGGAATGTAAACTTTATATTTGTTCTTAATTAAATGAAATTATATTTAATGTTATATGAGATATTATTTTTAAAATCTTATGTTAATTTTACAAAATTTGACAATATATTTTAAACATGCAATAACATTTTATTATAGGTTAATCTTTCAAAATTTATGTCAAAATTATAAATCATACACAAATTTAGCTTCTATTTTGATTTTTTTGGTCCCAAAAAGGAAACAAAAACTATAAAATAGAAATAAAAAATAACAATACAAAACAAAAAACAAAAAACAAAAAACAAAAAACAAAAAACAAAAAATAGTAATAAAAATAACAACTAAAAACCAAAAATAGAAATGAAACCAAATATACCTTAAGGAATAACCTTTCTCTTAAAAAAAATAATCTCTCACAAAATACACGTGAAAACTAATCTTCTTTAAGCACTCTTTAGTGTGTTTGAAGGCTCATAACAACTTGAATGTATGCAAAAAAATATGTATCGAAAGATAATCAAAGAAAGACTTTCATAGTGCTTAAATCACTAGATGAATTACTTTTCAGACTTTTGAATGATGAAAGCAAGTGTAAAACAACCTACTTATAGCTTTAGGATGTCAAACTAGTTATTTGTTACCATTGTACAACGTTAATGCATTAAAATTAAGTTACCGTTAAAGAAATTTTGTTGAGTATGATTTACACTCTTAAACGACAGTTCCTAGAACTTAAATAACGCCATTTAAACCCCAGCATTTAAGTATTAGAAATGTATATTAAATGATGAGTTGTACAAACCGTTGTTTAACTCAACTCAAACCACCGTTTAAGTCCACCAGGAACGTATACTAAACATGGTTCACAGTACTGCCATTTAACCTCATTCAAATCTATTTTTAACTCTAAAAAAATCACAAAAACATGTTTAAGAAAATTTCAATGCAATTTAAATTTATCCCAATGTTATAAATACTTTATAAACTCTCTCACACATCTATAATACCCTTTAAAATATTTTTAACAAACTAAGAGGATTTTTGAAAAGCTTTTAAACAAGATTCCTCTTGATTATGCAATTTATATGCATATTCTAAATTATGAAAGAGTTATGCATGTAGTAATCTTCTTCAAACACTAAAAAGAATTTAAATAAGACTTATAATGAAGACTACAAGTTATAACTTATATGTATTTTTTCTCAACTCTTCAAAAAACCTTGAGACTTGATTAATTCACTTCACGATCTTCAATTTAGCTCCAACACTCTTTAAAAATCTTCTTTAGTATTTCAAGTTTAACACTTATTTTTCAATGTTTCAAACATATACAAACATTAGTCTATTTAGTGTTTTGTCATCATCAAAATAAGGTGAACTTCCCTGGGTTTAATAATCTCTCCCTTTTTTATGATGACAAAACCATGTGATATAATGACCATAAAGAAGCAAAAATCATGTAATCATACTAAAAATCACATGAATATCATTCAACACTTAAATTTAACTTGTCCAAATCATGGTAGCAAATTCAAAACTATTCCAAAGAACTAATTCACTTCACAAAAGTGCAAAAACAATATATTCTTCAAAATGACAAACTCCCCCTAAATTCATCAAAATCATAAAATCATTTTTTAAAAAAATTTCAATTGGAAATTGCCAACTCCAACTAAATTCATGCATTATAATAAACTTTGGAAAAGAAAAGAAAAAAATTCCACTTCCCCTTAAAATAAACTATATCACAAAGATCTCTTCCCCTTTTTAGAATCATCAAAAAGATAAGATTAAACACTTAATTATGTTAAAAGATAAAAAAACTAACACTTTTCAATTTATAAACAATAAAAGTATGAGACAATTAACGAAAAGTTATAAAGAAACACCATCAATCATATATAATAAAACAAATAGAACAGAGGAGAAAATTTCGATGCACAACAAATGCTCGACAAAATGTGTATGAAAGAAAATAAGCTACTATCAATATTATTGAACCGTATCTAATGTTTAGATGTACTGAAATATTTATAGCAAACAAAATAACAACCTTTCCTAAAAAAAAAAACTCCCACTAATAACTAAAAACTCCTACTACTAATAGATAACCACAAAGATCTAAAAGATAATTATTTGATTTAGTCTATCCCTAGAAAATAGGAACAGAAAGCTATCATTACCATCCTGTAAAAATTAGCTAAAATTTTACAGCAGCAAATAAGTAAGATGCACTAATTTTTAACACTCCCCCTTAGTGCATGCTTACGAAATTTAACTCCAAGAGCATCTCTAAAGCTCTCAAACTAAGGCTTCTCCAAAGCCTTTGTAAATATGTCTGCTACTTGATCTTAAGACTTTCTCTTGAATAAAGTGGTGATGAGCTTCGATATGCTTTGTTTGTTCATGAAAGACTAGATTTGCTGTAAGCTTAATAACACTTTCATTGTTACGACAAATGGTTATTGTATAATCAACTTTGTTAAAAATATCTTCCATTAAGCATTTCAACCAAATGCACTCTTATATAGCTATAGTTGTTGCCAAATAATTGAATTTGGTACTTAACAAAGCAACTGAAGGTTGCTTCTTACTGCACCATGAAATTGCAGCTAAACCAATGTTGAAACAATACCCTGAAGTGGAACGATGATCGTTAGCATCTCCTGCCCAATTCTTATTTGTAAATCTACTTAACAAGAAATGATCACATTTTTTATACATAAGACCACATTCTATAGAACCCTTAATGTAACGTAGAATCCGTTTAGTAGCATCTAAATGAGGAACTCTTGGATTTTGCATAAATTAAGATACAACACCAATAGAGAATGTGATTTTTGGTCTTGTGATAGTTATCATTTAACAGCTTCCCTTCGTCTTTCTTCAACTTTAAATGAGAATCTATAGGAGTAGCCCTTGCTTTTAAATCCTCCATGCCAAAATGCTTCAGTAAGGATTTAGCATATCCCCTTTGTGACATAAAATATCCCTCATCTATTTTATCAACTTCCAAGTAAAAAAAAAAAATCCAACTTCACCTAAATTCTTCATTTCAAATCTCACAATCAAGTTATTGTTAATCGAGAAATTTTAGCATCATTATCCCTTATAACTATTATATCATCAACATACAAAAGAACCAACAAGTGCATTTTGGAATCTGACTTTACAAATAACATGGAATTTGAATTTGAAACTTTAAATCCACAAAAAGTGAGATATTGAGGAACTTTATCCTACCAAGTACGTGACACTTGTTTTAAGAAATATGATACCTTCTTCAATCGGCCAACATGGTCAAGAAATTGCTTGGATATAAAGCCTTCAGGATGTTGTATAAACACTTCATAATTTAATTAGCCGTAAAGAAATGCATTCTTTACATCAAGATGCCATAATTTCTAGCCTATACATGCTGCAAGTGAAAAAATTGATCTCATCGTAACCATTTTTGCTATTAGATTGAAAGTTTTATTATAATCTAATCCATAGCTTTGAGAAAAACGAAGAGTAACTAAGCGAACTTTGTATTGATCAATTGAACCATCTATTTGTTCTTTAACTGATAATAACATTTACAAGTGATTGGCTTACCATTTTTTAGTTTTGGCACAAGCTCCCACATCTCATTTTTGCTCAAAGTTTTAATTTCATCTTTTATAGCCACTACCCAATTTGGATAGCCTTTAGCTTCTTCATAGAACCCATGTTCTTCTCCAACTATTGCTTCGAGAAAGCATGAGGTAATTAAACATTGATTTGTTTGCACTTCATGGCCTTTGAGATAACTAGGTTGCTTTTTGTCCTTTGTTAATCTTTTTGTAACCTAATTATCAAATTTTGCATCTGCATTATCTAACTCAAGAGTCAAAAGCTCATCTTCCTCTCCATGTTCAGCATCATCATCACTGAATAGCTGTATATCAATTTGTGGAATCAAATTCTAGTTATCTTGAATACCAATAAGTTTACGAATGTACATAGATGAGACTTCATCAAACACCATATCTCTTGAAGTAATACACTTCCTTGTCTCCAGATCCATACATCGACATCTTTTCTTGTACAAATCATAGCTAATAAAAATACATTTCTTTGCTTTCAGGTCAAGCTTATTCGATTTGTTTTAGAGATGTGAACATAACAAATAGAACCAAATACCTGAAAGTAATTTACATTTGGATTTTATTTATATAGAACCTTAAATGGAGACTTTTATTTACCTGGCCAAGGAGTTAAACGATTGATCACATGATAAGCATACTGAATAGTTTTGGCCCATAGCTCTTGAGGAAGTTCTTTGTCGTGAAGCCATGACAAACTAGTAACACTAAGATGTGATATTTTCCTTTTAGCAGCCCCATTTTGTTGAAGGGTATTAGGACATATCATCTGCCTTTGGATGCCATTTTTGTCATAAAACATAAAAAATTCAAAGGAAATAAATTCACCACCGTTGTCACTCCTTAAATACTTCAACTTTTCACCACCGTTGTCACTCTTTAAATACTTCAACTTCAACTCAAATTCCTTTTATACAAAATCTTTGAACTTAACAAACTTGGAGAATGCTTCATTCTTTTCTTTTGAAAAAAAAAAAACCCATGTGTACCTAGAATAGTCACCCACAAACACTATGACATATCGATAGCTGCTATAACTTGGAGTTTTTTTTTTGGTCCTATTAAGTTTATTACACCAACTCCAACACAAATGACCTTCGATTTGTTAAGCTCTTGAAGGGAAGATGAAGTGATTTGCCAAACTGACATCCTTGACAGATGATTGTTTCTTAAATGTTGCTTAGAGTTGGAATTCCATCTAACAGCTTCTTTAACGCAATTTTCTCCAGTAATTGATAGCCTACATAACTAAGATGAGCATGCCATATTGCCGCATTGCCAGATTAACTAGTCATTTTTTTCATAGGCCTCTCATGCTAACATAACAAATATAAATCCTTTCTTTTGACCAACACAAACAACATCAACAAATACATTTATTAGATTATCAAGTACCTACACATTACTCGGGCCAAACAAGACAAACTTCTTAGAATTTGTAATTTGAGAGAGAAAAATTAAAATTTTCTTTAAACCTAGAATGTGATAAACATAATATAATTTGACAAATCCAATTTTTGCATCCTCAACATCAATGTTCATGATGCCTTCATTCATGATTGGGTGAGTTGAATTGTCAGTTGTAACAATAACTCGATCATTGTTATGCCGTTGCAACTCCGAAAGCAATGAATCATTTCCAGTCACATGATGAGAGTAACTAGAATCAATGATCCACTCCTCATTGCATTAGGTTTAGATTTTCTTTTCACTTGCATCTGTGCATTTATTTCCATTTGTCTTCTTTTCACTAGACTTTCCTTTAGAGAAAAGAACAGCATTAGGCTTAGATTTAATATTTCTGGACATTTATCTTGCCAAGGCTTCCTAATTAGAAAGAAAATTTTCTAACTCATTAATTGATGGTTGAATTGCCCAACCTTGAATAGAGGTAATGGAAGGTGTATATTCTTTCATAAGACCACGAATGAGAAACCGGCTTAGCTATGCTTCACTGACCTTCTTGTCAACATCTAACTCTAATGTCTTAGCACAAATATTTTTTATTCCTAAAAATGTTCACTAATTGAGATACCTCTTTGTGTTGTCATTACCAGTTCATTTTCTAAGAATTGCAGCCTTGGTGTATTCTTTTTCATAAATAGCTTTTCAAGCATCTCATAGACTTGTTTCAGAGAGGTAACATCATGAACATGATCAATAAACTCCTTGTTAATTGAAGTCCTCAATGCAAAGAGAGCTTTACCACGCTTGATCTTTCACTTTCATCGTGACTCGATATTCTCAAGAATGTCAGTTGAAATCTATGAATCATTTCTAACAATAATTTCCCATAAGTATTGACCTTGAAGAAAAGCTTCCATACACATCCTCCAATACTTTTAGTTTATACCCACAAGTTTTGTTGAACTAAGGGAGGTTCCAATCTTGGTTTTGATGATAACAAAACATGCTTAATCACTAATGGTTTAAGTTTA
>JAOXYD010000003.1:10519684-10536680 GCA_028565735.1 Pinacopodium congolense | reverse complement strand
ATATTTTTGGCTCCAATCTTGATCTTTTAAGCTCCAAACTGCAAATCAAACATTATGGGGCATAAATTAAACATTTACACACATTATAGGGGTCATAATTCATCAAATTCACTATCAAAATCATATCAATTTGGACCCCTATCACTTGTGTCTTAGTCGATCGATGCCTCTATTTGATCAATAGAACCTTCATGCAAGAAAGGGAAAAAAAAGGGTGCACATAAGTTTTTTCCATGTTCAAAACGACTATAACCTTATAAGACACGTATAAAATTTTGAAAAATGTAGAAGAGAGGAGAACCACATTCATCTTTGTTCTACCTTCATCGATTCCATTTTTGTTCTTCATTTCCTAGTTTCTCCTTACCTTTTTAGTGTAGTTTTTGCTGGTTATTTCATTTCTTCCTTTAGATCTCGTGTTTTATGTTGTGTTTTCTTCTTCTTTTTCTTGTTTTTTGCTTCTATTTCTTATTTTCATTGTATCTTCCTTCATTTAACTATGTTTTATTTAAATATTGTATTAAACCAATTATTATTGTTAATATAGTTCTTCCTCCCTTTAACTTCCAACCTTGTTATTGCGTTTCCTTTATGATTTATGTAGTTGTCTTTCTATTTTTGTTAATTTCAGTTTATTTTATTGTTAATTTTATTATGTTAGCTTAGGTTCTTGTGGGTCGGAAGAGAATAACGGGATAATGGTTTTGTAATTATCATAATTTATTAGGAATCATTTGGGAATTGTGCTATAGGCCAATGTTGAATTAGAATTCTAGTTAAATGACATGAATTAGGGATTAATACATAAGATTAGCCATCATATGTGTAATTTCTAATTCAACTGCTAGGTATAAGCTTGTGATACCTAATCGTCCATAGCAAGTACCATAAGTGGTGATAGGCTAGTTAAATTTAAGATCATCTATAGGCAAATATCTCTATTACAAGTAATATAATGGATATGTAAGAGTCTAAGTTTGTATTCCCTTGAGGATCTACATGTAACTTGTAACTCATTTAGATTATAATTATCTAGAGAACCCAAATTAATTTATTAATTAAATTAAGAACTATTAAACTAAACTAAACCTGCTTTAAATTATTTTACAAGAAATCAAAATTATAATGTAAAATTTCCAATTCAAATATATAGCGAAACTTAATAGATTTTAATGATTCAGTTCAGTTTTAAAATGATTTATATGGCCTAATCTAGGACATCTTTATGAAAACAAGACATAGGTGTGGTTAAGATTATGCCCTATCTTAAATTTCAAGATGGTTAATCCTTAAATTCATATTTCAGAATTAACCCCCTAACTATCTAATGTTTTGTTATTCATTGATTTAAATTGCGATGTTTACTGATCTTATTAATAAATAGGATAGATTTCTAGGATCCCAAACTTCTATGACTGTATTCTAAGTGACCAACTTATAATAGAAGATTAAACAATTGAATAAACAAAGACTACCAAGTAAATTATAGAATAATGCTCATTTAAAACATTTACTAACCTCACCTTATCTAATAAGAGATTTAGCCATAGATGTTAATTAATAAACATAAAATATTGAAAATGAAACACATATTTAGAGCTTAAAATAAAAATAATATAAGATACAGAGAAATAAAAGGTTTAAAGAACATAAAAATAAGCTACTAAATAATTTCTAAACTTGAATTAAATTGCTCCAATTTTAAGAACTGTCAAAAGCAAACTTGATTGTCAATTATAATCAATTGAAGGCAAAAACAATGGAAAATCTAAAAGTAATAGGAAAGGTGGCTAAAATATGAATAAAATCTAACTAAAGGTCTCTAAATACTTCTTATACATGTCCTAAGAAGGTTTAGGATTGATAGGTAATTGAATTTCCAATTTTCCTCTGATTGTTTTCTCTAACACGCCTCTAGAAACATCAATAGCCCTTGGGATCGAAGATCAACAACACTATTATACACCCACATTATCGTTCTATCATTAAAGAGGACATAATTAGATTTCTAATCAAACATCAGTAGCACCTTTAATGGGTAAAATTGTTATCTTAAGTTAACATTAATAGTGGATTTAATGAGATAACAATAGCGTTATCAAAGACACACGTTGTTTTTTTAGAAAGCACCCGTACTTGATCCTTTTTTTGCAAAAGTCCTCTCCTTAGGCATGAACATATAAATTAAATAATAATACATATAAATAAAAAGACATCAAAATAGAGAATAAATTATAATAATTAATACTAAACAACCCTATAAATTAAACCCTTATTAATTCCCCTACACTTAAGTCTTTATTTGTGCTTAATCAAACTAATCCATTATCTAATTTTAAATAGAAAATAAATTTAGGAAAACCATTCATCTCATTAAATGTAACCATTGAAAATAATCATTTAATCATAAAGGATCATCAAAATTGCATGTTGCAAGTTAACTCAATTTACTTCTTGCTTTTTTAAACTTCAACCCAAATCATAAAATTCAATTCCATCATTAAAACAAATGTACACATGCTTTAACCTTTAAAAATGTTCACCTCCTTTATTTATTTATAAGGTATAAACTTTATTGCAATCATTAATGGGCTAGTTAAGAATTCGCATTGCCTTTTTAGGCGAATGTAAACACCTTGTCATGAATACTCTAGTTATTCAACTAGGTCACCATCATCAATTGGCTACTAACACCACTCTTTGACTTAACCTTTTTGTAAGTGTGAAGCTAGTAAAGTGAGTTTCTTTTGCTCATTGATTCACACATATTACTTTTGTAAAAAAATTTTCAAGATGATAGAAATGGTCAAATAAGTCACAAACCCTTAAGCATATTCGTTTTACATATAGAAAACATTTTTTTCATCAATTATCCATTCTCTAAAGCCATAAAGCAACTTGAATTTACTTGTTCATGAACACTCAAAATTATTCACATAAGCACCTTGAATCACCAAAATAATCATAATGATAAGGAATAATTTCAATGATATACTGTGAAAATTTTTTTATAAATTATATCCCATCAAGAAATTTAGGATGAAATCGATAGACTGGTGATAATTTATTATATGTTTATAATCCCTCCCCCATATTTAAAATGAACATTGTCCCCAACGTTAATAAAGAAATATGAACATAAGAAGGGAGAAATGGGAACAAAAATACTCTCCTAATTAATACATAATGTATATTTTTCCTTTGGATTACGTGAGAGACTTTTTGAAGTTAATTGAAAAAACAATAAAAAATAAACATGAAAGAGTAAAAATAGGCACTCAAAAGTAATATAACTTCAATATAATTAATCATAAATTGTACATTAAGGAGCATACGATACAAAAATGAACATAAGGGAAAAATATATCATAGAGGAGCAAAAATAAAAAAACATCTAATTACAAATGTCTAAAGTACTAGTTCTAAAGTCTTTAGATCATAAATGATCGCATAACTAATCTATCTTGCCCTTCATGTAGTCCATCTAGCTTTGCAAGTCTGCCATCCTACTCTCCGTCCTCCCAAAAATCTCCAAAATAAAACTAGCCAGTGACTTGAAAGGCATAGGAGTATAATGGATAGTTGTTGTTGGAGGCTATAAGCTAAGGGCTACCTTAGAAGATGTCTCCTCACTACTGCCCTCCTCAAGAGCAATACCTGGAGTAGTAGGATCCTCAATCCTCTTATCCTCATGTAATGGGCTTATATGGAGGTTAATCCATCAACCTTAAACCCTAACATAGTTCCACAACTTAAGTGTGGCATATGACAGATGCATTAAGTAGTTAGACACAGAGCTATCCCTTAAGGATGACTATAAAATCCTTAAATAGTTTAATAAGTGATGTATATATGAGGTTTTAAATTCTAAAACAACCTACTTTTATACTTCATAACTTTATTCTAGTGTAACTGTCATTCATGTAGTATATTAATGAGTTGAGTATCATTCCCACGAGAATAGAACTACAAGTACTAACTATATTTCCATTATGTAATCTAAAAAATAAGTGATTAATTTAATTAAATTTCTAAATGAACTAAAATTAAGTATTAACAAAAAATCCCAGTCTAAACTTAGGCAATATATTTAATTAAATTGTAATCAATAAGATTAAGATCTAGATGAGGTATTCTAATAAAAACTTATTATATGCAAGCTTTATCTCGCTATGATCCATTCATAAACGTAATTTCACAATATGAAGATATGAAATCTAATAAGCAACTAGCAATATTTCAATCCAAACAAAATAATAACTATGAGTAAACCTAAGAAACATAAGTATTTCATTAAATTAAAGCATAAATCACAAACATTAAGATTAAGGTTAGTGCCACCTAATATAAAAGGAAATCAAAGTATAACTATAAAAATATATGACAAAATGATTAAAAAAGAATAAAGAACTAGAAAATTAAATATCATTTGATTTAGCTCTTTAATCTTCAATCCATCCTTTTTGGAATTCTCTCTAAACTTTTTGAATATGGACTTTGATATTGATTTCGACCCATTGGATTGTTTCAATATTCAATAAAATTGGCTTTAGAATATATATTCTCCCTTAAGTGGCGACAACCCTCACTCTCAGGTTAGCAACCTTTAGTAAAACCTAAAATTTCACTTAAATAGGACCTGGAACTTAACACTTCCATGACTAAATTCATGACCATAGGAGTGGTCATGGAAGTGGATGCACCTAAAATTATGACCTAATTCATTACCATTACTTAGGTCAAAAAAACTTATTATCTTTATATGGAATTCCTTTCATTCTTAGAAATGTCACAACTTAGGTCATTTATAACTTAAGTCATCATTTTAACTTCTTGCTTACTTTCCATATGATAGGGATGGATTATTTTAAGTGTTGATATGTGTTTTAACAAGGTTTCTTCTGTATCTTTAATGTGTAAGTGCCTAATTTGCATTTATTTTTAGTTGGAATGCAGGATTGGTCATTGGAAACAAATCATAGTTTAAAGGGCAAAGTTTTGGGGAGAATTGGAGCAAAATTAGATTCGTAGCATATTCTAGGACTTAAATGACGAGTCTTAATGGTGTTGTTTAAGTCCCCAAAACCACTATTTAACTCCTAGTAATAGGTCTTTGATTCGATTGAATTATGTTAAGTTTTCATTTTCCTTTTAATGTAATTTCAATCGTATTTTTGTGTTTAAATGCTTAATTTTGTTTTTTTTAATTTGCACGTAGATTTAATCATGGAACATGAATACAAGTGAAAAGGAAGAAATTTAGAGAAGAATTGGAGAAAAAATAGAAACTATTATCAAAATAGGACTTAAGAAGTTTAGAGAAGATAATTTTCCTTTTAAAAAAGGAAAATGAAAAAGTTAACATCATATCAAGAGTTGAGCAAAAATCCTCAAATTAAAAGCATCAATTTCCATCAAGTACTATAATTAACTATTAACTAAAGATCAAAATCATTTCAAGTTAACAAATTCAAATCATCACCATCCAACTCATAATAACTAAAGTGTGTAAAAATTTTAAACTTGCCTCATCTCCACACTTATATTGGACATTTTCCTCAATGTCATAAAATAATAGAGAAGAACAAAGATTATGGAATAAGAAGTATTCCCGTAATGAGGCGAAACTATGAAGTCCTTGAGAGAGAAAATAGCCTGCTTTTGCTTCCATTATAGCAAACTTACAAAACAAACATAAAAAGAAAATAACTTAAAAAAAGCAACTACTGGTTTATTCAATTAAAAAACACAAAAACCTAAGGAAAGGTTGGGATCCCTCCAAAAAAGAGCTTATTTAAGCTCATAGGCTTGACCCCTGATATGTACATCATCCATTATATAAAGGATGTTTGAGCTTAACAGGAAACATACTCAAACTCCTGGAAAAGCTTGAAACATCTTCCCTCAAAATAAGTTCAGAATCAACACGATGCTCCAAAGCTTCGGGGAGTTGGAACTTACCTTCTTCTTCGTTATACTTCAATTTCAACTCTACTCTATGGGCATTGAGTCCTCTCAGGATGGTTGTTGCGTTGGTTAGGTGACTTTAAAATGACGAATGATTTGAAATGATTTTACTTTAAAATCAACGGACTTCTAAGGCAAGTGCACCTATCGCAAAAGCAATAAAGAAGAGTAATATTTTAGACTCCGAGTGTCAAACCTACGGGGAATAAGTTACTTAATTACCAGGTTGATCGAATTACAATTATTTAGCAAAATCTAGAGATTTTGATTAAAAACTGGAAAAGGCTTAAAATTGACTACTTTGGCTTAAACAATTTAAAAACTATTTTTGATTGCTTCTAAAAATTTCTTAAAATTACCAAATGTGAAAATGAGCCATGTATTAGATGATTGATGATTTATTTAAGTTTTAAAACAAATTTAATGTCTAATTAAAGTCCTTCACAAAATCAAAACAAAGTTATGGTTAAGACTTTGCTTTTTCTTAAGTGGATAGCTTACAATTGGTACTTTCAGATCTTCAATAAGTAAAATACAGACATATAAACATGCATATAAACTCTGGTAAATCATCAAAACATCAATCCATAGCAACAGATATGCATGAAACCAAAACCGAATATTAAAGTTATAGAAAACATGGCCTAAGTTACTTTGATTCATTTAGTATTCCTTTCGTATGCTTAAATTCTGGTAGTGTTTGGCTAAGACTCACAACTAACTAACAAAATGGTTCTGTAGCTTAACAATATCTAACTCCAAATGCAATCATTGACCAATAAGTTATAAGCATTTTAGGTTTTGTATAACTATGAAAAATATATCAAGAAGGTTGTGTTAAAAAAACCACCAAAAAAGGGGGAAGGATGAGAGTAAGGCACATGTTCTAGAGTCAGAATTGTGTTTAAATTTTGGGAAGAGTTAGGATAGTCTTGAGCATCAAAGGTTACTTGAAATCTAAAAAAAAAGAAGGATAGTCCTAAGTATTGGTAGCAATTTTGCAATAAAAAAAATCGTGTAATAAGGGGTAATTGGTGGCTACTATCAAAGTCTAATAAAATTTCAATATGATGTAAATTCCTATAACAAATAAATTTAGAATCAAAACATAAAATTTAGAAAATATCAAACTTGATTAGAGGTATTTTTAACTTTTAACGTTTGTGTATAAATTCAAGAGAGAATCTTGATGTTTCATTATATTCATATTAAAACTATAACATATGTAAAACATTCAATTTAAAATATAACATTTATTAAAAATTTTAATTTAATAATAGAAATCCCAATTTTTAGTCTCGTGGCAATTTTTAATTGATTTTTGTCACATTAGTATCTAATGTGACTTGTAGAGGTTTGAATCCAAAACCTTTTTTTTATTTTATAAAACCTCCAAATCAAAATTTTGGGATCGACTATATAATAAATGACTATTAAAATTTGTCACATCATCAACTTTAGAACAATGTAAAATTAAAATTAGAGTTTTTTTTAAATATAGCGAAATTTCATGGTCTTTCTTAAATTTTTATGCAAACTTTAGGGCTTTAAACATGTTTTTGACCTATGGAAACTTGGGACCTTTTTTTTTTTTCCGAGTTCTATTGTTTATAACAGAATTTTTTTGAGTTCATTTTTGTGTATTGACAAAACATAATTGAACTGATTATTTTAACTCTAATTCTAATAATGTGTTCCACCACATCTCAAATTGCCCTTATTCGTGACTGGAGGTGATGAACCTCTAACTTCAACTGGATTAAGATGGTTATTAATCAATTACTTATAAATTAGCCTGAAAAAACTGCATTAGAGACGCCTATAGCATTGGTTTGACCAAAAAGAATATTATTATGATAGACCAACTTTATATTCGTATTTAAGAATAGTCTATCGCCAGATGTATTAAAAGATTAGGAGTCGGAAGTTTAAACTTTCATAAAATACGGAACTCTGAAACGGAATAGCAAACGACAAAAAAAAAAAAGGGGGTATGAAACATTTGACAACAAGATAACTACAAAACTGGGTTGACCGTATCAAAGTAAACTAAACTACCCTGGTGATTATCAAATTCTAAGTTATAGGCATGGAAAATGACTACAGCTCTCCTGTGACTAAAAAGCTGCCCATATGATCCTTCAATGTTCATTTGGACATGTTAGAGAGTCTCTCCCATTATATTGGACTTCATATGTACACATACATGGTCACGGCAATTAAATGGTTCTTTCTTTTTCTCCTTGGTTTAGTCTAAACCAAAATAACAACAATAGCTTTACACGTCTCAAACATAAAAACATTGCCTTCTAAAGTACATGTTGCCTATATAAGGAATCAAAATATCAAAATATAATATCTTTCCGTATATACTTTATAAAAGACGATATTGGTAGATTCCCTAGAGCAGATTGCATCCTGTAACCTACAATTTAGAATTGAAAAAAAAAAAAAGAATAGGAAAGTCCTTCTCAAGTGCTAAATAGAAACACCTCATATGAGTAAAAATTTTATAGCATTGTCAAGGAGATGTTAATAATGTGGAAAAGCCAAAAAGAGGTGAAGGATGTGTATATTATCAGGTTGTATTGAGACAAAATAAGGCATAGTTGGGAAGTCGCAAAGCCTTTTAACGTAGTATCTACCAAATACTTATTCGTCGGGATCCTGAAAAGACCCAGTAAATCCTGGCCGTCCAGTCTAATACCGGAAGCCTCATTAAAGTACACGTGTTTTGTATCTTTTTGTTTTTAATATATATATATATTTACTTCCGTGCATGGAATTCTCCTCCTCATGATAGACCACAAAACAAAGGAGAGAGAAAGTGTGTGTGTGTGTGTGCGCGCTCGCGTGTGTGTCTTCTAGAGAGAGAACTAGTCATATTTTGTGCTTTGATTGTTCCTTTATAGAGGCCTGTTCGTCGCCATCGTTAACGACCCATCTCCTTGAAAAACTCTTGATTTTTCTTTCCCATCTTAACGCCTCCAATATTTTCTTTTCTGTTTTAGGTTTTTAACATTTTAGAGGGGGCTAGTGTGTGTACTTGAGATGGGATCTTAAGAGCTTCTCTTTTGGTGGGTCTAAGTGCCTGATCCTGTACTTCACAATAACTGTCACATTCCCTTAATGCTTTTGATTCTCTTAGCCAATCCCACCTTGCTAAAGCATTAAACTTTTTTGGAACTGTTTCATCTCCATCTCGATCTAGATTTCTATCTTGTTTTTTTTGGTTGATTCTGGTATCTTTCACTCTCCTTGTTCTCATCTAGGTGTCAGCAATGGAGCATATAACAAGGTTTTGAGGTGAGATAATATAAAAAGATACAATATTTTTCATCATTGGAAAGACTATTTGGGAAAATTAGATCAAGCAATGGAAACAAATCAGAAGAAGAAGTTCGTTTGCAAGTTTTGCAGCAAAAAGTTTCGTTGTGGGAAGTCCTTGGGTGGTCACATCAGGATTCATTTAAACGGGAGCTCAAACGACGTAGAGGAGGAAGCTAACCTCCACGTGGGCAAATCATTTGCTGGCAACGAAAAGAGAGACCCTGGGTTTGAAGCAGCTGCTACTGTTCAATCTGGTTATCGTCTCAGAGAGAATCCAAAGAAAACTAAGTGGTATATGGTTGATTCAAGCAAGTCCTGTCTCTTGCCAGAAAAGGTGTGCAAAGAATGCGGTAAAGGTTTTCAATCACTGAAAGCTCTCTGTGGGCACATGGCGTGCCACTCCAAGAACCACAACAGCTATGATGATCACTCAGGGACTAGTGAGAAGCTCAAAGACTTGATTGCGGATAGCCAGTCAGACATCGAGGCCTCAGCTCCAAGTAAACGAAGGGGATTTGAGAGAATAAGGTACAAGATCGTTGGTGCCAGCTCTTCTTCATTGTCTCCGGCAAATGGTTCTCTATCTTTTGCTTCTGATAATGAGCAAGAACAAGAAGAGTTGGCTATGTGCTTGATGATGTTGTCTAGGGACTCTGGTTTAAAAGGGGGATTTAGTTCCATCGCAGAATCTTCTGACAATAATTCTTTGGTTTTTGAGGATAAATCTTCATGTGATAAAATGAATATTAGTCTGAAGAATGGTATTAAATGCAAATTCAATGGGAATGAGATTTTGTATGCGAAGAAAGAAAAGCAAAGGGAGGTGAAGTCTGGAGAGAATGATATCTCTGAGAATTCTGATTCTGGGTACTTTAACAACCGGCCAACAGGAGTTGAATCAGAATTTTCTGTAGATGGGTTTATGAGGAAAGATGAAGCAAAGAAGCATAAAGTGGTAATCGGGTGTAGATCTGATGGTGAGTCTGATACTGAGTTAGGGAAGAGATTGAGTAGGTTTAGACGTGTCAAAACTGACTCCGGTAGAGTTTCCATTGAGGAAGATAGGTATGATCAAATAGATAGAGCTTCTTCGGTTAAGTATGATTCAAGGAAGAGAGGCAAGCACGACCCTTATGATCCTGAATTTCATGGCAGCGATGCAAAAAAGGCTTCGAAAATTGGGAAAAACAAATTCAATCATGAAACGACCAATGGCTACACTGACTCTGTTTATGAAAGTGGCGAGAACAGCATTGATACAGATTATGTTCCAAGTTCCCTTCCTAGTAATGGTAAGACAGTGGAATCTTTAAATGGGAAGAAACCAATTCAGCAGAACTTATCTCGCAATGCAAACAAAAAAATCGTGTCGAAAAAGAACAAGATGCATGAATGCCCCTTCTGCTTGAAGGTTTTCCGGTCAGGCCAAGCCTTAGGTGGGCACAAGAGGTCCCATTTTGTTGGAAGTGCTGATGACAGCACCCTTGTGATCAAGCAAGACGCGCCAGAACTACCAATGACAGGTCTAATTGATCTCAACTTTCCTCCTGCTCCTATGGTGGAAGAGGTAAGCGGGTTTGTTCCATGGTAATCCTACAATTACTGCAAGTAGTTGAGTCTGGTCTCTTTATTTTGGGAACTTTTTGTTCGTGGCTATCATTGAAGATGCTGTCTGATGCTGAAATGTATAGACAGGTTGGTGAAAGTTTTTTGGTTCCTTCAGATTCAAGGATGACTAACAGAAGTTGCCTATGGATTATTGCTCATGAGAATCTTTTTTGCTCTCTAGGAGGTTGTTTTGATAGTTTAAGATCGATTTTCAATTGGATATATATTAATTCACCAGTTTTATAATTTATTTTAGTTGTTAATCTTCCTTGGAAGCAATTTGATTGTTTTTAGATATTGCAACCCTCTGCTCGAGTTTTTACATCTCATTATTACCTTCCAAGTTCACTGAAATGTAGGCAGTTTTGAGAAGCAAATGAAGAACTACAGAAGATGGGGTTGTTAAATTTTTGAGTCTTTTGTTCCGAGTTCTATGCACTATCCTATTTTGATCCCGAATCACGGATCACCTGCTTTGCTTTATGAAGAGACCCCAAAAGGATCCAATTTAAAGGGTCAGAGAGAAGTTTCCTCTTCAGTTTTAAGATGTGGTAACATTCACTTAACTTCCTTTTGTATTTTAGCAAATATGTGTACAGTCGAAAGTGCTGTAAAGACCACCGTCTCTTCCTGTTCTGTCTTTTACTACACATCCTCTAGCAACCTCCAAGAAAAACTGCTGCTAGCAGTCTGGGCCCCTCTCTGGCATGAAAGTCTCTTACAAATCAGAAATTGGATCTATTTTTGGTGTCGAGCATCGTGCCTTATACGCGAAATGCAGGGTTGAAGAGGCACAAAAAGGGCCTAATAGATACAGGGTTATTTTCTGGATCACTTAAGATTTGTTGTTTTCCCACAAGTTTGATCCTTTTTCTCTATTCAACACTGAAAAGGATTCATATCAGTGGTTGGGCTACTCTTGACCTTCAAGACTGGAGGAGCAAAGATGATGGGGTTCTGGAATCATGATTAAATTAATTTACATTTTTATTTTTGAACATCAAGTTTTGGTTCAAGGTAGATAAGAAGTCTGGGAATTCAAACCCCAAGAAGACATCTATCAAAGAGCACATTTTAGATCTATAGTTCTTTCTGCCCGTATCGAACTGCTCTGCAATTTAACATTGGCAATGTTTTGGAGTTCATGAAGAAATTTGTAGGATAAAGAAATAAGAAGTAGGGGAACTTTAGTATAAACAAAGTATCCATAATTAAACAAATGGCATAACTATCTTATGTGGTCAGAAAATTAGTTATAATAATAGCCCATTTGCTCCTCAAATTGATTGTAATAGGCCCATAGTTAAGGGATACAATTAGCTGGCATTCAATAACCGTTGGTTGGATGAGGTTGCTGATTGCAGCCGAATAACCAGTTAAATAAGAGGCGTAAATGCAACTAAATGCCACTTTCTGTTTAGCTCTTCAAAATCTTACTGTTCCAATATTACGTTACAATGCTCAATTTTTCTGCCAATGGCTTGTTTTGTTTAATGGGCTAATTTTAAGACATTTATAGTTTTATTAGATATTTATGTTTAACTATTGATTTAAATTTCATATTTTTTGCACAATTAATTAAAAAACCAATTTATAATGTATTAAGTTGTTTAACTATTTAATGTGTATACTTAAAACTTCCATTTGTCTTGTGCGTAATTGTGCTCATGAAAGAGCATTATAGTTATATATAAAACAATGATGAAGAAACGGCTTTCAGAATTCAATATACAATAGATAATTTTAATTGAATTTTAGAAATTTTTAAGAGCAAATTTTTTCATCAATTAATTGAATTCATAACTTTAGCATCGAGTTATACGAGTAAATTATGGAAGAGAATTACAATCTAAAAACATACAAACACATAATTTATTTCATAAATTACTTTTAAATAAATGATAGATCATGTTTAAAATTTTGGGAGGCCTGAAGTAAAATATCTATCCATGTTAGATTAGCTCCATCTTTTTAATTATTAATTTAATTCAATAATTTATAATTACTATAAAAGTTTTTATAAATTATATTTAACTTGCTTGACGTTCATGATTGCTCTCGCCCAAGTGCGCGTGGCAAAACTACTGGTATAACAAACAAAAAAGCAAGAAAATTTTAGGGCACGCTTAAGCTTCAAGATTGGAGCAAAGACGAATGGATTTAGAGATGATCAGGAAGTGAACATCAAGTTTTGGTTCAAGGTCGACAGTTTAGTCACCTACCATTGAGCACGAATTGCCATTCTTATTTTCTGGATTTCTCTACTTGACTTGAAAAGAGTATTTTAATGCTGACTAAAATGAATTGGTCGATATTCTTTGAATTGGTCGACAGTGAATTTGGTAGTACATCAATAGCAGTAGAGGCAATCAGGAATCTCCTACTGCCCGTTAAACCACCCAAAGGGCAATGAAATCTACGCGTTCTCTTTTGTGCGTCGTTTTCGTCTATCCCCTAGTTAAAACTTATATCAAATAACATCTTAACGGACCCTTTTCTTATACATATATATATGTATGTATGTATAGTTCTTTAGGGCTGCTTCAAGGGTTTGTCAACTCTTTTGATCTTACGATGCCATAATTATCTTATGCACTATTGAGTGACGCATAGGAGACCACATGCCTAAAGTCAAATTTATCTAGTCACTGAAAATAGCTATAATAATAGCACATTTACGCTTCGGATTGATTGTATTAGCTAATACTTGTAGTTGGCAATGACATTATACCAAATCCAGTCACCGTTGGTTAATCAGGATGCTACGTTGTATCCCAATGGTCAATTAAATAAGAGGTGTAAATGCAACCAAATGCTACTTTCCGTTTTAAATCTTTAAAAACCTTACTGCTCCAGTAACGTTACTTACAGTACTCAAAAGTTTTCCTGGCAATATCCGCCTTTTCCAATCTCTTATTTTCATAATAGTTTTTATTAAATACTCCTATTTAACTATAACAACTCAATTGATTTAAATTTAATATAATATGAACAATTAGAAGAAATTAATCTTTTTTTAAATAAATTTCTCATCTTAAAAAATCATATCTTTTTATATCTAGTGATTATTGCAGGCTTCATTAAGCAATTTAAACATTTTTAAAAGTAGTATTTTTTATCATTAATTTTTAATATATTATAATTGAATATATCGTTATCATTAAGTATGAGTAAATTATGAAAAAGTATAATCTTGCAAAAAATATAAATTTTAATTAATTTTTTATAACCTGAGCATAGTTTTATTGTTGGAAAAAATGATAGATTACGTCTAAAATCTCATATGATTGTGCTTTCTTGTAAGATTTTTTTTTTATAAAAAAGGCACTATTAGTTCTAACTAAAAATCTATCTATATTAGATTAATTCCATCACTTTACTCAATTTATTTTAAATTTAATTATTTTTAAATTAGTGAATTTAAGACTTGGTATAAATTATATTTAACTTAGGAGCTGTTTGATAAAGCTTTTGATTGTGATTTTTTGATGTGGATGTTATATTTTTGCATTGAATTTTGTGTATTTTTATAGATTTTTATGATATCTGTCTTGATTTTTGTACTATATTAGAATATTTTTTTTCTGATTTCTGTGATGTTCTTTATTGATTTTTGTATTTAAAAAATTCATTAAATTTAAAAACGGAAGCCGAACCAAAGGATCCCTTAGATTTACATTCATGATTGCTCACATGCAATGTATGTGGCAAAAGTACTGGTACAAAAAATAAAATAAGAAAGAATCTAATGAATAGTTAAAAACCTATAAACAATTAACGCTGCAAACATTATTTCTCTTGTGAGAAAAAAAAAAGGGTAGAGAATATTATGTTCATCGTAGCCGTAAAGAACCTACCAATCAAAAGCTATAGGATATTTTCTTGAATTGATTTAGAGCATATATTCACCATCAAATCTTGAAACTCTTTGTAAGAGCTCAGGGTATCTTAACACTCGATAAATCCATTTGTACCAATACTTTAGACGGCTAGAGAATGATCAAATAGCAGAAGGACGAGAACGACAACCTGACAATTAGTGTAAAAACGAAGAACCATGAAAAGAGCACTGATGATGATGACGGAAGGAAAACGGCAGGACTTCCAATTTATTAGAAGAATATTATGCCATGTTTTGTAAGACTTCTTTTAATTTTAATTTCTTATTTTTTAAATAAAAAAATTAAAAAATAGTATAAAAATTAAAAAAATAACATAAAAATATAATATAATATAAAAATTAAAAAAATAATATAAAAATTAAAAATAACATATAAAAATAACATATAAAAATATAAAAATTATAATTAAAAATTACAATCGACCTAAAATTTCATTAAAAAAAATAAAAATAACATAACCAAAAATCATGCGGGCCATCGATGATGGGCACATGTGGAACTTGGGCTTGTCGCAAACTAAACCTGTCTTAGAATTAAAGTGTAAGAACGACCACATGCTTAGATGCTCCAAGGGGCTACATAATTAGCCCCACCCCAACTGTCTTACTGCCGCTGCAAAATCTTCGGTCAGATCAAATCAACCCAACAAAAGGTCCGAAGTAATTGCTTCAGTTCAAATGAGTCTTTAACTAACTTAGTTACATTCTGATTTCGTATGTGTGTGTGGTAATGACACGTTGACTTTCACCCTTCTATGACTTTTTCTTTCATTTTGTACATTAGATGGTTCTGTAGTTTGCTTATGTAAATTACTTATGGTTTTGCGTAACAAATTTTCAACTCCTTGACGGACGGACGGACGGACGGACGGACGTATGTGGGAGTAGAGAGTTGTTTTTTAACGCGTGAACAGAAAATAAAAATGTAATGTAAATTGAATTGTTAATTGTGATTTTTTATTATAATTGTTATATCTTTGTATTAATTTTTAATATTATTTTCAGTTTTCTTACTTTTTTTGAGTTTTATATTGTATTAATGTGTGATTTTTTGAATTTTTGTGTGATTTTTTTAATTTCTATGTTAAAAAAGATAAAAAACAAAAATTCAATTAAACAAAATTTAAGTTGGGAAAAAAGTTATCCTAAATTATATGCACACGTAGATCTTGTGGCAGGCATTTTTGACTTTTATGTAAATATAGATATGTAAAGATAATATAGTTAAGATGAATGGAGTTCAAGAAAAGTTAGATTCCATATAAATGAGGTCACGTCAAGTTAGAAGATTGTCTTCTCAAGTTGGTGTAAGTGTCGCATTTCAGTTCCATCTCTTTTTGAAAAAGAAGAATAGGCGAATATTACCAGACATTAGTATCTCCTGGATCAATATGCAAACTGCAGGTGTTTCTTCATCTCTCACCTTCTAATTGACGCCTTAGAGGATGATGCTATATATAATCAACACAACACTACGTCTTTTTCTTTGTTTGCAGGTGAATATATTCTTGTATTGCCAAGTGTAGGATATGCAATCCCTTAAGTGAAGGGCTACGAATCCAGAGCTCAAAAGAACGATTTGGAGAGTCTCTTCAGCATAGTGGTTGAAATTAGCAGAGTGAAAAGAGGCACGAAGAGGTAAGACTGGAAATGAAAATGGATTTCTTTTGCTTTCTTTTCAGAAAAGCAGGAGCCCTCCTACATAACCAATACATGGGTAACAGATGCCTAAATTAGTAAAAATAGATTTCCAATTAACGAACTATCACGTCCTAATTAACAACATTTATGGAAACAAATACTTTTCATCATTTATTTTTACAGTATAGAAGCTATGGCGTAATATGATTTGTTGTAACTATAAATCAATATAAAATCACGTAAAAAAACTAATTTAGACACTATTTTTACTAACAGATTACAATATAAAAAGGCCACATCTTACTTAATGTTTAATGTTACTAAAATAAAAAGAAAATATGATATTTTTATTTTCTCACAATTAATCACATACTAGTATTTAAGTTTCCTTAATTGTGTCTTTCAAGCAATGTTGTGAAAATCGGACCGGACATCGAACCGGTAAGAGAAGGGATTAAAGGTTTAGAGGTTTAACCGGTATAAAACCGTTATAAAATCGGTATTGAACCGGTGTAAAATAACAAAATGTATAAATTATTAATCTATTTT
>JAOXYD010000003.1:10504568-10519584 GCA_028565735.1 Pinacopodium congolense | reverse complement strand
AAGAAAAGGAATTATATGAGGAAGTAGAGCCACAGAAGTTGGAGAGAACAACTGCACCCACACCACCTTCCATTGTTAAGCCCCCTACTTTAGAGCTTAAACTCTTATGTTCCAACTTGAGATATACCTTTTTAGGTAAGGACCATATCCTGCCCATCATTATCTCCAACCAATTACCTTATGAACAAGAAGAGAAAGTGGTGGAAACCATTAAGAAGAGGATGAGAGCCATGGGGTGGCAAATTTCTGATATTTGGGGAATTAACCCTAATGTGGTGATGCATCACATTAACCTGTAAGATGGATGTAAAATAATGAGGGAGAGACAAAGGTTAAATCCACACATAGAAGAGGTTGTGAAGAAGGAGGTTATGACCCTTTTGGATACGGGGATCACTTACTCTATTTTAGATAGTGAATAGGTTAGTCCAGTGCAATGTGTATTGATTATAGGAAACTCAATTTGGCCACTAAGAAAGATCATTTCCCTTTACCTTTTGTAGAACAAATGACTGAGAGGGTAGTTGACCATGCATTTTATTATTTTCTTGATGGATACTTAGGGTATAATTAGGTATTTATATACCCATAGGATTAGGAAAATATCACTTTCACTTTTTCATATAGGACTTTTGCTTATAAGAGGATGGTTTTAATTTATGCAATGCACCTGCCACATTACAAAGGTGCATAATGGCCATTTTTTTGGGGACATGAATGAGAACTTCATAGAGGTACTTATGGATGGCTTCTTTGTCTGTAAATACTCCTTTGAACATTGTTTGTTTAATTTAGACAGAGTGCTTCAAAGATGTGAGGAGTCTTATCTAGTTATGAACTAGGAGAAGTGTCATTTCATGGTTTAAGAGGGAATTGTATTGGGTAATAAGATCTCATTTAGAAGGATTGAGGTAGATCAAGTTAAGACTAAAGTGATTGAAAAGCTACCACCTCCTATCAACATCAAGGCCATCTGAGCTTTTCTTAGTCATGCAAGGTTCTATAGACGATTCATCGAGGATCTCTCTCTTATTGTTAGATCCTTGACTCATTTATTAGTTAAAGATATGCCTTTTGTGTATTGATGATGCTTATTTGGATTCTTTTAACAGGTTGAAGAAGGCACTTACAATAATATCCATTTTGACATCATTGAATTAGTCTCTTTCCTTCGAGATTATGTGTGATGCAAGTAAACATCATATTGGTTGTGTACTTAGCCAACAAAAGGAGAAGATGCTACATGCCATCTACCACGCAAGCAAGACCTTGACAGGAGCACAACTAAATTACACCACTACAGAAAAGATGTTTCTTGCTGTGGTATTTACATGTAAGAAATTTCGTTCTTATCTTTTGGGCTCACATGTTATTATTTTTACAGATCATGCATCATTGCAATATCTTTTTTCTAAGAAGGATGCCAAAGCCAGGCTCATTTGGTGGGTACTTCTTTTCCAAGAGTTCAACATTGAGATTAAGGATATGAAAGGAGCAAAAAATATTGTAATATACCACCTATCATGACTCAAAGGGGGTATTAAGAGGAAGAAGAGGAAATTAAGGAGCGCTTTCTCAGGTGTATTCTTCCTTCTAATCTCTCATATCAAAAATGGAAGCATTTCTTATTCCAGTGTTCTCGCTATATTTAAGATGAACATGTGTTATATAAAATTTGGGCTAATAGTGTGATTTGCAAGTGTGTCCCTGAAGATGAAAAGCCTGAAGTTTTAACTCAATGCCATAGTTCAATATATGCAAGACACTATAGAGTGAACAAGACGGTGGTTCATATCTTGGAATGTGGATTCTATTGGCCAAGTTTGTTCAAGGATGCTCAAAATTTTGTTCTACAGTGTGATAGATGCCAAAGAGTGAGTAACATATCGAAGAGGGATGAAATGTTACTTTCTAACATCATGGAGATGGAGATATTTGATGTATGGGGTTTGGATTTCATGGGACCCTTCCCATCCTCTCTAGGCAACACATACATATTGGTTGGAGTTGATTACGTTTCTAAGTGGGTTGAAGCCGTAACTACTCCAACCAATGATGACAAGGTGATGAAAAGATTTATCAAGAAGATTTTCACTATATTTGGAGTGCCTAAAGCGATAATCAGTTATGGAGAGATCATTTTTGCAACAAACCCTATAAATCTCTATTGAAAAGACATATGCTCGATTTAATAGGGCTTTAGTTTTTTGTTTTAATTTCCTATTTTTCTAAATATAAAAATCAACAAAGAAAGCACACTAATACAACAAAAAAATCGAAAAAGAATATAAAAACACAACAATCACAACAAAAAATCATAACCCACAACCCAACTAAACATCCTCATAATTTGCATCATCGAGTGACAACTCCTTACCATCTACAAATGAGTGACCAGGGGGAGGTGGTGAACAGAGAATTGAAGATGATTTTGGAGAAGGCAGTGAGCACTTCAAAGAAAGATTGGGCTTTGAAGATAAATGATACACTTTGGGCATATAGGATATCCTTCAAGACACCTATAGGTACTACTCCATATAGACTTGTGCATGGCTAGGGTTTCCATTTATCTTTAGAGTTAGAGCATAGAGCCTATTGGGCAATTCGGAAGTTGAATATAGATTGAAAGCACGTAGGTGAGAAGAGATTGTTACAACTTAATGAATTGGAAGAGTTAAGATTTGAAACTTATAAAACTGCCAAGTTGTACAAAGAAAGAGCAAAGAAGTGGCATGATGCTCACATTAAAAAGAAACAGTTTAAGAGTGAGGACTTTGTTCTTTTATTCAATTCACAACTTCTGTTATTTTCTGGAAAGCTCAAGTTAAGATGGGGCGGACCTTTTAAGGTCATTCAAGTGCTTTCCCATGGAGCTTTAGATTTGGAAAATGACAAGGGTGAAGCATTCACGGGCCATGGGGTATAGGTGCAAGCCATACTATAAAGAGACATACTCACAAGAAAGGGAAGTCATCTCCTTACTTTCATCTACTCCTTCATGAATGAATGTGGAATAGCCAAGCTAATGACCTTAACTTAGCATGTTTACCTTTCTTTTGTTTGTCATTATTTACTTGTTTGTTTGATTTGCTTGATTTTGATTATGTTTGGTGTGAGTTTTCTATGATTTATGGTGTTTAATTGGGTTTTGTTTAAGTTTTAACTTGTTTTCTCTTTAAATTTCTTATTAGTAGGGTAACTGTGATGTGTTTAGAGGTTGATTGAAGGTTGGAAATGCATGCTAAGCTAGGAAGAGGGTTAAAAAGTTTTAAAAAATCAAGTGTAGGTAACTGTATAGTGCCCACGATCGTGGAATTGGGGCAGTTTCCCACAATGATGGGAATGCTTTCTAGAGAGTTTTGGGACAGCCATTCCACGATCGTGGGATCCCTACCCCAAGGGTTTTTAAAACCCCTCTTTTCTCCCCCTCTTCTTCATCTTTTTACTTCCTCTCTCTCTAAAACTTGAAAACCCCTCTCCAAAACCTTAAATCCTTCATCTTTCTCCCAAATCTTGGCATTTTCTTTCATTTTTCCATCATTGTTCACTCCCTTATCATTTATTTCACATTACCCACTCCAAATTCATAAGATTTGGTTAGCTCTTCCCTCTTTGTCTCTAAAAAATGTGACTAACCTCTCTCTTGATTATTTTTTCAGATTCTCTTCTTATATGGCTCTAAGGAAGAAACAAGTCATTAACCCATGCGACAAACTACATCTCCAAGTCTTCGGGGAAGGTAAATATGATATGGCGGCCACTTTTTGAGCCCCATTCCCTATTTTTTTCAAAGAAAAAGGTATGAGATTCTGAAACTTTAAAGATAAAGTGTTATTGCCTCGTAGATACTTTGATTTGACTTGTTAGATACTCTAGGACTAAGGAGTAACATTGAAAGATTGGCTACGAATATTGGTTAGGGTCATTTGATTCATTGTAACATGTTGACATACCCCATAATGACTTTAGAATTTTTCACCACTTTTCGATTTAATACTAAAATGGACACATTCTGGTTTAAGATAGGTGGTCATGCATATAGGTTGGATTATAATGTCATGCGTGCATTATTTGAATTATCTAACACTAAATTTCTTGATGACCATGATGATTTTGATGTGGATGATTATTGGAAGATCCTTACTGGTGAAAATAAGTTTGACTTTATAAATGCACCCAACACTTTGATTCGTAGCCCCAAACACTTACTTCTTCACAAGTTTATATACTTAATTGTTTTTAATAAGACTGAAAGAAATGAGTGTTTAGCCAGGGAATTTTTCTTTCTTTGGTGCATAGATCATAAGATTAAAGTGAACACCCTATATCACATTTTTTGCATGGCTTACATTGTTACTGCTTTGGCTTTGCATTACGTTCTTAATATGGATGGTTTATGCATAGATATACCTAATATTTTTAATATACTATATTTGAGATGCTCTGAGATTTTGGAGCCTCATTTTATAGCTCTTTGAAATCCTTATTCTAGAATTGATGTTAAGCACAAGCAAGGCACATGTGCTGTCACCTCCTAACAATGTGTTGTCCAAGTGTGGGAAGGTGACACTTGCATTTTTATTTGCATGGTTTGGTCATTGTAATTATTGTGTGCATTATATCATATAGGTTGCACGTGTTATTGCATATTAGGGTGTTGTTTTATGTTATTTTGTGTAAGCAATGGAACCACACTTGAATCATTTTGAATGTATTGCCATAAGATTCTATAATGCTAGTTAAAATGAGATCTTGAATTTAGATTAGATTATTTGAGTAGAAAGTGAACCATGTTGAATAATGAAAGTAGTTGGTTGCATACGCTTACTAAGAATTTGACACTTGAGCAATGAGATAGTATTGAGATGCATAATGAATTTTCATTTGAGCCTATGTAAGGATTGAGCCTATATGACTCCATCTATAGTAATTTCATTTCCTTGTTTGAGTGATGCTTCCTTAGGCAATTACCTTCAGAACTTGCTTTAAATCAGTTTAAATATACTAAATACATGCTAGATAGAAATGATTAAGGCCCTTTTATGTGAACCTTTTAGTGTAAATGACTTACCCTTTTATTATCTCTTGCTACCTCCGTTAAGCCTTTAACCTTTTATTTCTTGAAATCACCCCATTTTAAAACCTCAAATCACATTAGCTTACCCAATCACAAGTTTAGTTTAGTACTAAGTGATGCAATAGTTTAAGAATTTTTGCTACATTTTTTTCTTTTTTGAGATTAGTTGAGCAATACTTATACTCGTAGAGCACATGTCATTTAGATGCTATTTTGTTCATTGTTTCTTCGTTATTATGTAAAAAGAAAAAAGGGGAAAAGAAAAACAAAATCAAAGAAAAAGAAAAAATGGAAAAAAGAAAAGAAATCTAATCTAACAAATGATGATGTATCCTACTAGTGCGTCGCAGACTGTGTATCTCTTAAAATACTGGTTTTATATTTGATATATCAACCTAAGATACATGTTCCACTTGGATGTTAGTTTATGGCTCTTGAACCTCTTCAAGTTCTACCTCACTCCTAATACTTTCTTTAATAACAATTTCTTTTTCAAGGAATGTAGTGTGTCTCGAGACAAATACCTTTTGCTCAAAAGGATGGTAAAATTGATATATAAAACTCTCTTTTAAATTTCATATAAACTTACATTTATATTATTTAACTTGAAGTTTATCAAACATCACACGTTTTATATAAGCATTACATCCCTAAATCTTTAAGTATAACAATTTTAGTCTACTAACATTCCGTATCTCATATGGTGTTTTATCAACAATTTGGATGGAACCTTAAGGGCATACCCCTCAAAAGTAATTAGAATATTTGCATGACTCATTATGGAATGTACCATATTTAATAGAGTATGATTTCTTATTTTAGACACTTGATTGTATTGTAAAGTTCCGAGTGGAGTCTATTGGGAGAGAATCGCATTCTCTTTTAAGTAATCCAGAAACTTATGATCTAAGTACTTACCATCTCGATCAGATTTAAGTTTCTTGATAATCTTACCAATTTGTTTCTCTAACTCAAGTCTAAATTCTTTCACCTTTTCAAATAATTCAAAATTTTATTTCATTAAATACATATAATTGTATCTTCAATGATCATCCCTGAATGTAATGAAATGAGTATATCCACCTCTTACTTAAGTTGCCGTAGGGCCACATACATCTGAATGTATAAGCTCTAATAACTCACTGGGATGTTATCCATTTCTAGTAAAGTGTAGGTTGGTCATCTTATCCAACAAACAAGTCTCACAAGTTTCATATGATTCATAATCAAAAGGATCTAAGCATCCTTCTTTACATAAGTTTGTGATTCTCGTTTCACTAATGTGACCTAGCCTACAATGCCATAAATAAGATAGATTTTGGTTACTTAATCTTCTTTTCTTACTATTTATGTATTTTCTTTTCTTACTACTTAAGTTGAAGACTAGCCTTTTAAGATCCCATTCATATAAACCATTTTTAAGTATACCAAATCCATAACAAACATCATCTTTATAAATCGAACAACTTTTATTCTTAGTCATAAAGACAAATCTATACATATTAAACAAAGAATAGAAATATTATTTTTAATAATAAATTAAAAAAATAAAAATTATTAAGTTCTAGAATAATGCCAAAAAGTAAAACTAAACTACAAGTTCCTACAACTAATATACAGCTAATGCAGCAACTCTTACTCCTTTATCGACTCACAAGTCCACTCCACCTTTACTCAATGATCTACTATTTGTCAGTCTTTGCATATTATTATAAATATGAGATTCACATCCGATATCTAATACCCAAGACTGATAAACGTAATCAAAAAGATCTAGTTCAATCATAAACATTTATGATGATGAAGCTACCTTTAGCTTCTTGTCTTTCAAGCTAGTAAGATAGACTTTGCAATTCCTCTTACAGTTTCCATCAACCTTATATCATTCTTCTTTTCTTAACTAAGAAAAATTATTAAATTACAAAACCAATTAGATAAATTAGGTCTAGTCAGCTTGCTAGCATCTAAGATGCTCCTTAGGGACAAATTGGCATTCATATTCAACAACTGATTAAACATAGAAAAGAGAGAGAATTAGTTTTATCCCCAAAAAAATAAATAATAAAGGACTTTAATAAGATTTGGTTACTCTCACTATTAATTTGAGAAATTATCATATAATTTTTTAGTGGGTTAGATTCTCATTCTAACTTAATTCATATTGAGTGTGCTCAACAAACCAACTAAGTTAAAATTAGGTAGATAACATTTATCAATCATATCTCATATGACTCCTAGATCCGTTAGGTGATAGCTTTTTACCAAAACATATTTTATACATTATTTCTAACCCTGCCTTTAAATTCATATGATCATGAGTGTGCTAATCCAAATCAAACAAATTCATATGATCATAAGTGTTATTTTATGCCCCTGTAGCCAGTCTATTAGTTGTAAACACATGTATGACATTGTTATTTTAATTTAATAAAAGGCATTCTTTATCTTTATACATTTTGTTAATTATATTTAATAATTAATCGTAAAGATAAATTCCCTAAAATAATTATTATGCAATCTAAAACTATAATGAGATTATAATTACAAAATTTAGATTTCAATTTTGTATTATTACTAAAATATTACTAATTGTAGTTTCATTAAGACAGAGTATTGATGAAGCGGTTAGACTAGCACACGTTATGTTTTTTTTATGAAAGAAGTAATCAATCTCATAGATTAAAGTGTGGAGACACTTTAAAAAATGTGTGGGTGCTTATTAGAGAATAAGTTCACTGAACTAATCAGATCTTGTGGATCCCAAATGGAACATTACTTGTGTGTCTGTGGATTTCCTCAAACATGATGGTTGTATGATTAATCCTTAGACTTGAAATTACTAAAGTTATCTTATATAGAAATTACTGCATTTTGATGTTACTTATAATCTACTTTATAAAGTGGATTAGTCAATAGTGCTTGGATATAGTATGAAATATAGGGAGATAGTTGTGTGAATCAATATAGGATTTGTCACTTTAAAGTAATTAGGGAGAATGTTCTATTGTTCTTGATAAGTAATGATTTGTGAATTCTCTGGCCTGAGTGAATTGAAATTTGAAAAAGGAGTTTTCAAATATCAATTATAAATAATTTACTAATTATCAAGAATGAATATGATTGGATTTTATAGGGTATACTCTAATTTCATGATCTAAATCTAATTACAATACTGTATGACGAAATAATTAAATTATACATTATAACCATATATGGACAAGTTCATCAAACATTCCTAATATTTAGGTAGTCATGATATGTAATTAGACGTCAATTTTGATATATGATCATAAATTATTTAATTAGATAATTAAAAATAAATTAAAAGAAGTTTTAATTGATCTAATTCTAATTATGAATTATAATTATAATTTATGATCATTGCCAACTTATTAGGAATCTAATAGGTCACACATATAGGTTTATTGGAAGAGAGTAAAAATTAATTAAGTTGAACTTAATTGAAAAGTTTAAATAACTTTAAGATCAAATATAAGATATTTGATTCAGTTAAAGTTAAATTAGAATTAGAATTAAACTTTAATTATGATTTGTAGTTAATTTTAATTTTAAAATTTGAAAAAATATGATTTTTTCACTATATAAAGATGGCAACCCTAGGATTGCTAGCATAACCCTACCTTCCTCTCAAAATGTTTAAGTTCTCTTCTAATAACCTATGGATACCATTAGAAGCCAAACGCGTAAACGACAATGATTAAAGATACAAGAAAAAATCAGTTGCAAAAGGAAAGATTTAATCAAGTTTGTCTAAAACCTTTTAGTTTTTTTTAAGTTAAATTTTATTAAAGAGATCCTTTAAGAAACTTTAAAATTTTTCGATGTGCATTTGATTAGATCGATATAGATTTCTCAACAATAGTATCAAAGCTAATTTTAACAGATTTAGCTTGATTAAATCGATTGATTGTTATTGATTTGATGAAATATATGTAAGAGTTGCATGGATTTTTGTCAGAAATTGTTTCTAACGTTAAAAACACATTCTATAAACTATTTTTTTATGTGTTCTTACAATCTAGAAATTATTTCTAAGTTATTAAGTTTATTGATTCAGTCAACTCTGTTCTTGTTTTCTGGAATATTAATTTTGTTGTTTCTAGTTTCTGGAAAGACAATGATGTTTAATCAGGTATGTTTCTAAAACTGCTATTTAATATATTCTAGAAATGATTATGAAATCCGAAAATATATTGAATGGGTTATGAACCTATTGATTATCATGCTTGCGTTGTTTCTTGAAAAATCATTGATGCATGTTCAAAAAGGATTTTTGATTAAAAGTTGTTTAATTTGTTTTTATTAACTGAAAATGTCTCCCTTTTTTTTTCTACTGTAACCAACGTTTTAAAGTAGTATAAACTTTGGATTATGAATTTGGGCATGTGTTTTGTATGGGTTTTTTAAAGATTTTGGAAATTTCAATATTTGATTTATCTGTTTAGTTTTAAATCAAATTCTTGAATCTATTTTGGATGAATCTATGTTTTTGTTTCTAGAAACAAAATTGAATGGCTCTCCTTAAATGTGAATTGATTTAATCTTGTTTGGGTTTGGTATTGTAACAGCCCAGACCACCCGCCTACAGATATTGTCCGCTTTGGGCCAGTATCTTGGGCCAGTCTCTTGAGACCAGTATCTTGGGCCGTAACCCTCAACCCGGCTACCTCTCAACCCGACTACCCTCAATCCGGCTACCCGCACGGTTTTGTTTTTCCCCTTTAGGTGAGGACTTCCCAGGAGGTCACCCATCCTAGTACTACTCTCACCTGAGAACGTTTAACCTCTGGGCTGTTACAGGTATAACCCTAACCACGGATGGCGCTAGTTTGGAAGAGTTGATACCAGGCGGTGGTGCGCCACCTAACATCGAGAGGAGTGGCGATAGGTTTAGTCTCACCAAGATTTGTCGTTGCTATTGCATCTACCAAGGAGACAGAAGCGACCACCAAGGAGAGAGACACAAGGAGAAGCTTCAGTGGCTAGCCAAGAACCGAGAACCCATCAGAAAAATGCAAAAACATAAAGGAAGAAGGGGCGAGTGCCCAGCACTCGCTCACAAGTGCTGCCCAGCACCCTTGGATGCTAGGTGGGGTACGTGCATGGCACGTGCCTCACAAGATAAAGCCATCATCCCTTTTGTAATTAAAAATTGTTTTAATTAATATAAATTAATTTTTTTCTTCATTAGATTAAATTTAAATTAATTTAGGGTCATAATAAATTTAGAAAATGGTTTTTATTGGGTTTTATTTATTAGAAAAGTCTAGAATTTAGTTCAATTTTTCAATAGTTGAATTATTAAATTAAATTAATCATCAAATCAATAATTAGATCATAATTAGATTATATTAGATAAAATTGATATAGTGTGATTATATTAATTATAATAATTATTTTTTAATTAGTTTAACATTAATAATTAAGTTGATTCCTAATTAAAATTTTAGAAAATTATTTTCTACAATTAGAATTAATTATATTTTCAATTAGACTAAAATTAGTAATTATTAATTAATTTTACTTACTAATTTTAAAAAAATTTGTTTTCTTTATTTAATCAAGAAAGGTATTTCTTAATTAAATTAACTTGTTTCAATTGATTGAAATAAATTAACTTTATTATTTTATTTAGAGAACTATTATTTTATTTAAAAATTGTTTATTTATTTAAATAATAATTTTCTTGATTTATTAATGAAAAGATTTTCTTTTAATTAAATTTGAAAAATATTTTCATTTTTTAATTAAAGAAAATGATTCTTCTTTAATTTATTAGAAAGGAGTTTTCTAATTTATTAATGATTTGTTTTTTAATTAATTAATGAAATTTCTAAATAAATAATGCAAAGAATTTTCATATTTAAATTTAAAATGTTTTATTTAATTATGAAAGTAGTTTTCCTTTAAAGTTTGAAAATTAATTTTCTAATTAAGAAAAGGGATTTTTCTAATAATATTAGGTAATAATTTTTCTAATTAGACGATTAGAATGTTTTGGTTATTTAATTTTTGAAAAAGAGCTTTTTCCTAAATTAAAACAAGTAAGAAGAGAATTTTATTGAAAATTGTTTTCAATTAAATTTATTAAAGAAGTCGAGAAAATTGGAAATGATTTCTACTTGGATTTGAAAATTGTTTTCAAACTAAATTTAATTTCTATTTAGAATAGGTGTTTAATTTATTGAGGAATCAATTGTTTTATTAGATTTAATATTTATAGAAAGTTGAAAATATTATTTTAAATTATGAATAGATTAATAATTAGAATCAAATGAAGTTTGATGTTTTGTAAATATAATTTGATTATATGTACATGAAAATGCATGTTTAATATATATGTTTGATATATATATATATATGCATTTCGAATTACATGTTTATATATGATATTTTATATGTAATTAGTATATGATGAGACCAATAAAAGGCAAATCCCTTGTTCAAATATTACGTACATGCTGATAACATGATTGTTACCTTTTATTGTTATAAGAATAAACCAAAATTCTTTTTATTGTTATGCTTGTTGAGCACACTCAAGGCTGCTTTAACCTAAATATGTTTACTCTTATAACAATGGATCTTACTTAACTAAATTTATATGGTTTGGATGAGCACATTCATGATCATATGAATTTAAAGATAGGGTTAAAAATAACATATAAGATATGTTTTAGCAAAAAGTTGTCACATAATTGATTTAGGAGTCATATGAGATATGATTAATAAATGTTATCTACTTAATTTTAATTTAGTTGGTTTGTTGAACACACTCAAAATCAATTAAGTTAGAATGAGATCCTATCTCACTAGAAAATTATATAATAATTTCTCAAATTAATAGTAAGGGCTATTAGTTTTTTTAAAATAGTAGGAGTAACCAAATGCATGATTAAAGTCTTAATCTTATTTACTTGTTATGACATTTACCAGATGCTTGCTTACCTTACATTAATATTGTTTTGAGTAATATAATACAATTATTAGTATAGTTGATACTAATTAGTTAACTGAATTTCTTGGACATAGAGCTAGTTAGAGATTCTCAAAGATGGAAGAATTGTATGTCTATTATGTAATCTCGCTATAGTCCTTATAGAAGATTTTGGTGATAAAGTTTAAGAGATATTTCAATGTTATATAGATGAAAAAAATGTAGTAACATTTTGGGTTAACTAATATATTATAATTTTTCGAGACAATATATAAGATAGATGCCATCACCATGATAGCACAATACAAATAGTTACGTGAAGTATAGCTAATAAGTATAATACCTTAAAGGAATTATTCCATTTAGTCTAACCTACTAAAAGCATAAATAAAGACTATAATTAAAGATATTTTATAAATATTTGAAATACCATACCAATACCGATACCAGATTTATCTTTAAAATGGTACTGTACCGGTACTACTTTAGATAATTTTTTAAAATTATAAATTAATTCTTGAATTTTATAAAATTTGTAAAATAGTCTATAAATGTATTAAACTGTTTAGCTTTTAACTTAACTTTAAACCTAAAAAATGTTAAAATACAAAATTTTCCTTTTAAAAAAAATTCAAAATTTTTTTATATATTTTTATTTTTTTTAGGTACATGCCTGTACTGGCCGGTACCGACCTGTATTTGAATCCGGTACAGAATTAAAGAATTTTGTACTAGATTCAGGTCAGTACGGCCGTTACCAGTACAGAATTCAAAAGCCTACATTTCATATGAAATAATAATAGTTGTCATTAGAAGAAAATAATTGCATAAATTTTCTTGTCAACAACTGATATGATAGAGATCATATGTATTTCTAATTCATGTTTTGGGTATAAGATATTGATTTTAGATTTAACATTACCTTAATGTTCAAGGTATCATAAGAAATAAGATGTTGAATAGAAGTAGTTAGTCTATATATTACAAATAGTTTTTATATATTAGATTAAGAGTGATATATGCTTAACATAAAGTGACAATAGTACAAATTTAAATAATCAAGAGTATCCTTTTATGCCATGTTGGTAAGATTAATATGATGAGAATCATAAAGGAACATACAAGAGTTTATGTATCCTTATGATTATGAATCGTATGAAACTTATGAAACTTGTTGAATTGAAAGATGACCAAATTAACCTTTAATGAAAGGGAGAATATGGTATTGAGTTATTATAAATGATGCATATGGTGCATGAGATGTGATAATAATTCATAAAAATCATGAATGCTTATATTTTATTAAGTATACTATTAACTTTATATGATATAGTTACGTGTATTCAATGAAATATTGAATTAAAATTTGAAAAGTATAAAGTAAATCAATATAATTAAAATTAAGCATTAAGAATGCTGAAATACTTCGATAAGATCGATGTAGTGAAGTATACATACACTTTCTTGGTTATCTATAGGGAATATGATTCTCTGATAATAGACTATAGAACTAAATTTCATAGTAGTATGAATTTATATAAAAGGAGTTTTATAATACATGATATTGTGTCATGTAACACTTATTTCATCATAGTTATGCTTTGTACAATTTAACTTATATAGTTTCATTCAATTCAATTAACATGATTCCATATGAGATGTAGAATGATATGACTCTAATAGAGTCAATGTTAATGATTTTGGGATGTGATGCTTAGTTGACCTATATATTATCTACTAAGTTTAGAACTAAGTTTGATAATAGGAATTTATTAGATATCCAAAAGTTGGATATAATCTTACAGACCCATTGAAGAAAAACATTTGATTCAATGAGTACTTATAAGGAGAAGAGTTCTTAAGATAAGTACTAGGAGTAAGATAAAGTTTGAAATAATTCAAATCTCATAATAATACATTTAAATGGAATTAGTATCTTTGTTTGATACATGTGATGTATACTTGAAAGGTTGATAAATGTTGAATATATTTACTTTTATGAAGAATTAAAAGAGTTTATTTTAAAGATAATTGTGGATTTATCACATTTATAAGAAGGTTAGTAGGAGTATAATTGAAAGTTTTAGTGAGAGTATGTAATGACATATGACTCATTAAGAATAGGAATTCATATTTTCAATTGTTGAAGATATGGTAGTTCAAGAACAACCTTTACTTGGATATGAAAAGGTAACAACATAAGTTCTAAGAATTAAGATCTATTAAGATAGATGCCAAAATTGTTTACTTATTCTAATCCAAGTGTATAGATAATGTGTTAAAGGTGTTAAGCATTTGAAACATTTAATACTTATGAAATATAAATGATGTCCATTATTTTGTATATGAGTAGATATTTAAATTCAAGGTTACAAGACTTTAGTTTTAGTTTGATAAGAACTTAAATAAATCCTAACTAAGGTGTAGTTACTTAGAAAAATATTAGTTGAATTGAAAATGTTTCTAGGTAGCAATAGTTGCTAATCATGCCTTAATACATTTTTCATTTAATGGAAATGATTGTTTGGATGTTGCGTTGGTTAGGTGACTTTAAAATTGACGGATGTTCGAAATGATTTTTACTTTGAAACCAACGTACTTTTTAGGTAAGTGCACCTATTGCAAAAGTAATAAAGTGGAGTAAATTTTAAAACTCCAAGTGTCGATCCCACGGGAAAAAAGATTACTTAATTACCTGATTGATTGGACTACAATTATTTAGGAAAAATCTAAAGAAATTGATTGAAAATTGGAAAAGCTTAAAACTTAGATATTTAGGCTTAAACACTTTGAAAATGATTTTTAATTGATTTTGAAAAATTATGAAAATTACCAAATGTTTAAAGGAGCTATGGATTAGATGTTTGATGATTTATTCGAGTTTAAAAATAGATTTAACGTCTAATTAAAGTCCTTCACAAAATCAAAACAAAGTTACGGTTAAGACTTTGCTTTTTCTCCATTTAATCTTGTTTAAAGTT
>JAOXYD010000003.1:10479122-10493401 GCA_028565735.1 Pinacopodium congolense | reverse complement strand
GAGCGCAAATTTCATTGGGGTTAAGTTGCCAGGTTTCATGTTCAATCAGCATTTTATAAATGTTCAGATCTCTTTAAAGCGATAAAATATTAAAATCCTTAAATCCGTGAAGTCAAAGCCAGAAAGAAGACAGAAATCCTGCCCTAAAAGGTTGCTTCCAACACTAATCTCCGTGTAACCCAGAGAAAACATAAACAGAAAGAAAGAGATATAAGAAGAGGGAAAAAAAAAGGGCAGAGACATAATTAAACACCCAACTTTCCGACACAATTGCGGCTAAAACGAAAGATTTCCTCTGTTTACCTCCTAATGAACAAGGAACAATTATTAACCATTCTTTCTCTTATGTGACTGAACCAAGAGTTCCAAATTTATCTTCTTAAAGCACCCGTTAACCCCTCTAAAATCAATCTCCTAGATCAATTGAGAAATTTTCAGATGGTCAACATACATCACCTGCTATCAAAAGGGAAACCTTTGATATTACCAACTTTCTCCAAAGCTCGTCTCCACGTGCCAACTTTGTCCTCCTTAAACCTCTCCAGGTGACTTCTAAAATCTTTTTCGAACGGACCCTTCTGCCTACGAACTTGGGACGGATTAACTTCATAGAACACTGGAAGTATCAGCCTACCAAGCTCGCAGATTCTCGACAACTCGTCTAAACACCAGTGCGAATCCGCATACCTTGGAGAGACTACGATGATCGACGCGGCAGAGTCTTCTATGGCGTCAAGTAAGCTCCGATTAATTTGGTCTCCAAGTCTCATTCCCACGTCGTCGAGGAAGGCTCTTATTCCATGTTCGTGTAGTGACTCGTAGAGCCGTTTAGTGAAGCCACGTCGCGTATCTTCTCCACGAAAGCTAATGAACACGTCCCAGTAGAGTCTAAGACCCGCCGGAGCTGGTGAAGTGTGGCCGTCAGACATTGTTGTTCAGATGTCCAATGTCAGCTTGTGATAAACTTTGCTTTGGTTCAAAGTCACGGCAAGGCTTTATCTCGTACGGAGAATAGAAGGTGTAATTTACCACTCTGTGGGACGCACCACGTTCTATGTAATTAATCACTAGTTTATTCTTTTCCAAAATCTTAACTTGATTCCAATCCAAGCAATGAAGTCAAGTATCACAATTTTATTTTACCTCATAAAATTCTAATTAACTGTCGCAAATTCTACGTATGAACTACGGCTCGCATGGAAATAAAAATACACATAAAAATTAATAAAATACATAAAAATAAAAATAAAAACAAAAGACTAAACTACGTGTAAAATATCACTTTCCAGTTATTATAGGGAGTGATTATTCGGCCACATACTATAACCAATTGGAAATTATTCTACATTTATGGGGATAATAATGAAGGGGATATAAATTTTATTAACAAGCTCTTATTAAAGACCGTGTGGCAAGTGTTATGGACAATCATATTTTTTAACTTTAAAAAAAATTTAATTAAATGTTGTAACTTTATAAAATTTTACTTCAATTTTATATTTTTATATTTCAATTTATTTAAATCTTTTCGTTAATATCTGTTAACGAATATTTGATGTGACAAAAAAATATTAGAGAACTTAAAAGATACATAAATAATTTATTAAATTATACCGCTTCATTTGTCACATTTGTATATCGTGTAACAATAAAATCATATTTTTTTTATAATAAATGATATAATCTTTAAAATTTTCTATGTATCTTTTAAATTATATAGATGTCTTATTGTTTTTGACACATTATATTTTACTAATAAATACTAACAAAAAAATTAGGTTGATCTAAATATAAAAGTATAAGTTTGAAATATAAAATTTTCAAATTATAAGATTTTATTGATTTTTTTTTTTGAAATTCCATAACCAAAATGTAGTTGATCCTATTATATATCACACCATCTGCTACTAATTAAATCAATTTTTTGCATCGAAAAACTTTTAGTCCCTCTGTAATAATTTGTAAAAATGCTATTACAATAATTAGTATTTGTGGGTTTACTCTTTTACAAAATTAAGTGTTATTCTAATTTATAATGCATATGTTTAATATAATCCCTACTAATATTTCAATATATTTCAATATACGAAGAGTTGCTATGTTCACACTATTACTAATATTTTAATACACGAAGAGTCACTGTATTCACACTGTTACTAATATTTCAATACACGAAGAGTCACTACGTTCACACTATATAGTAATAATTTGACTAAGAGATTTACTAATGAAATAAGTTAGACCCATTGATCTTTTATTTACGGAGATCTATGGTAATTTATATTTACTAATGAAATAAGTTAAACCCATTGATTTTTTATTTACGGGAGATCTATGGTAATTTATTCACAACTAAGCACTTTGTTAATATATACTTTGTTAAAGTATTAAGATCTCATAAATAAGTAGTAAGATCTTAAGTTGATTTTTCGAGTGTAGAACTTTTTGTAACAGCGTTTTGAGAGACAGATTTAATTTGTAGGAACCTAGGCTTTTGTTTATTTTTCAAAATTTTAGAAGATCTTTAACAAAAATTGTTTTACTATATGAACTTTTTAAAGTTTATGACATTTTGGAAGATTTACAATAAAATGTATTATTACCAATGTAACTCGTTACGAAAAGATATTTAAGACATTCTCTTTTACTAAAATTTAAATTTTGATAGAGATAAAAGAGTTTAATTTTTCAAAAATAAAAATAATATGTATTATTTTATTTATATAACATAAATATTTAAAAGTAATTTTATTTAATAATTTTATTTAAAATTTATTTATATTAAGCTATTTTTATAAATTTTATGAAGTTATAATAAGAAAAAAAGGTTAAATTTATTTGATTCAATTACAGGGTTCTTATCCCTTGTGATAACAGAACGCATTGGTGGCTGTGATGTCCACCAGAGATTAGGGTTACTGAATATCCGACCAGAGATTAACGCATATCGATGAAACATGGTCTACGTTTTGATGTTTATAAGACTGTTGGGGTGTTCATGTGGCTAAAGCTCATTAGCGCTCTCTCTCACTTACCCGCTCATTGTCTAAAACTAAAGAGAAAACTACATAGCCACGTGATCATTTATAATTATCCTTATATAAGATAACGGGTATTTTAATTATTTTATTATTATACTCCGTTATCTTATATAAGTAAGGATGACTATTAATGGCCATCAATAAACGGCTAAGATCTAAAAACTAAAAGGAATGTTTTTGTCATTTTAAAGTCTATTTTTTCGTTTTCGTTTGTTTGTTTGTTTTTATTTATTTATTTTATATTTTTATTAATTTTTGTATTTTTAATATTAATATTTTATTTATGTATTATTTTTTTCTATTGTATGCTTTTTTCAGTTTTTGTTTGTAAAAAAATAAAAAATAAAAATCAAATTAAAAAACACAAGCAAACATACTCTTAATTTAACAAAAATTGAAAAAGATCAATTAAGGGGCTCGACGAGTCTCACATAAATTTAAAATTTATTGATCTTAAGATGTTAATATTGTTCTTATTAATTAATTAATTTTAGAGTTTAAATCATATCTTATAAATTCTTAAACATTTAATTTAAAATTCTAAAATTAATGATTTTCAATTTTAAAATCATAAATCTTAAAATTTTAAATTCTAAAATTAATGATTTTAAATTTTAAAATCATAAATCTTAAAATTTTAAATTCTAAAGCCCTAAATTTTAAATTTAGAGCCTATGTATACATATATGAGTTTTGTGTAACAAAATAGGGTTTGTATAAAGAAATGAAGAAGATCGAGAGAGAAAAAGAAAATAAGGAAGGAAGCTGTTAGTCTCGTTTGAATTGGATCATCGGTCAACGGATGTCTTAAAAAATCATAAAATTTACAAAATAGTCATAATCTTTTGAATATTTATAAAAATGACCTTAATTTTATGCTAATACACTGGTACCAACTTAAAATTGTCCGCTATAGCTCAATAAATTCGTACGAACCGAAATATTAGCATGACGATTTTTCACCGATTTATATCAATATTAAAAATATTGGGTGCAAGGCTGGAGAGTTGCCGTTGATTTGTGGGAATGCTTTTGAGGTACCACAAAAATATTGAAGACATGATAACCACTACTATTTCTTTTATATAGAATTTTCTCATTGATAAGATTCATATTGTAATTAAGTATTATCTTTACATTGTTTCTAACCATTGCTTTATTAAGATTAGACATTAATAGAGTGTGAAGACTAGCACACATATTTTTTTTACGAAAGAAGTAGTCGATCTCATAAACTAAAGTATGAAGATACTTTAACAAATATGAGGGTACTTGTCAGAAAATAAGTTCATTAAACTGATCCGATATGAAAATTTTATATGGAACATTACTTGTGTGTCTATGAAAATACTCATTGTAATAATTGTATAAATAATCCTTAGACTTGAGATTATCAAATTTATTTTGTATGAGAATTGTTATATTTTGATACTACTTACAACCTATGTTAACTATGGATAGTTCACTCGATAATCATTAGATGTAGTATGAACTATATGGAGGTAGTTGAGTAATTAATAAAGGATTTATTGCCATAAAGTAATTAGAGAGAATGTTCTATTATTTTTAATTAATATTGATTTAAAAAATCCTTGGTCAAGGTAAATTGACACTTTGAAAATAGTTTTCAAATATCATCAATAAAATTAATAATTAATGGTAAAGAACTAACATGATTATATTTAAAATAGAGAAGATATTAATTCCATACTCTATGCATAATTGAAATATTATATGACGAAAAGATTAAATTACACGAAAAAAATCATGCACAGATAGATAAAGTCAAAACCACTTTGACATTCCTAATATTTGGATAGTCATGATGTTTTTTTGGACATCAATCTTAATCTATAATTATAAATTATTTAATTAGATAATTAAAGATAAATTAAAAGGAAATTTAATTTTTTTAATTCAAATTATGAATTAAAATTATAATTTATAATCATTGCCAATATATTAGAAACTTAATAGGTCACACATATAGATCAACTAAAGAAAGTAAAATTAATTAAGTTGAACTTAATTATGAAGTTTTAGCAACTTCAAAATTCAAATATATGATATTTAGTTTTATTAAGATTAAATAATAATTATAATAAAGTGAAACTTTAATTGTAATTATATTTAATTTTAATATTAAGAAAAATATTATATTTTTTATATAAAGGGAGAAAAATATAAAAGGGACTAGTACTTCTCATTTTTTTTTCTCTTAAGTGTTGAATTTATCTAAAAGTTAGTCTATGGATATCATTAGAGGCCAAACACATGTGCAATTAAAGTAGTTAACACGAACTATGGATTCGAGAAGATGAAGACATGGATCAAACTTCATAATAAAGTATAAATTTAGACTTATACTTTATTATATAACTAATTTAATCTTATTATAGTTTAAAGCAATTTTGACTTTGTGGGAAATCGAAGATATACTTTTTATTTTGCTTTCGTTGCACTCTATTCGATCATGTTCCAATTTCCCAACAAGAGTGAGACTTCTTCATGTATAAGTAATCTTAGCTTATTTTTCAATCGTAAACTTTTGTTTAGAAGTTATAAATGGTATCATTTAATGTTCTAATCTAATGACTTAACAATCATAATCAAACGGTCATGATATTTGGTGAAAATATAGATAGACCATAAGTTAAAGCTAGCAATTGTTAAGCCTTAATTATGCCATAAATATATAAGAAATTGTAACGGTCAAATTGACACTCCCTTTCCATCCCATAAAACAAAATCACAAGCAATATTTTAAAAACCGATACCGTATCAATACCGATTTTCATTCTAGAATAGTATTGCACCAGTACAGGCCAATAATAATATCAACATTGGCCAATTTTTTTAAAATATAAAATAATTCTAGAATTTTATAAAACCTGTAATCCATGTATATATTATGCATCCCTTATAAACATAATTTTAACGTTAAATTTTATAAAATATCTAAAATTTCCTTCAAAATACTATATTATATAATTTTTAACTTTATTTCAATTTTTTCTCAAATATCAATAATAATATAATTTGACATAATAATAAATTTATTAATTACCTTAAATACTCTATATTCATTATATGAATTAATTGAGCATTTAAAATAATTACTAAATTAGTTGTAATTGAATTAATTTTTAAAATTTTTCCCTTTTATTTTTCATTAATTCATATTTAAAATTACAAATACAAATATAATTTATTAGTGTATTTAAAATTATTTAATATCATATTAAAAGTTACAAATATAATAATTAATTAATGAATCATTTATTAATTAGAGAAAAAATAAAATCAAAATAATTTATTAATTAGAGAAAAAATAAAAATGAAATTAACTCTCTAATAAAAATAATTATAAATTAATGTATACATCAAATAATAAATAAAAATATTTATTATTTAGAAACTAAAAAAATTATTAACATTTTACTATTTTAAAATAAAATTTTAAAAAGTTTTAAAAAATAAATGGGAGTCACATGACTCCCTTATTTCAATAAAGGACTCACACTCATGACTTTCTAAGTCACAAGCGTAACTCTTATCAAAACCCAACTCTTTGGTACAGATTTTGCGAATTTACATACCTACCCTAGTTTTGGGTTGGTACTCTGAATTCGACCCAAACTTGACACGGGCAAGTTTTGCCAGCACGGACTAGAAAATCAGCCGGTATGATTTTTCCTCGGCCCGATTATACGAGCCGATTTGTTACAAACCAATGTAAACTACTAATTTGTACCACTATTAAAAACAATGATTACAATGACCAATAGTAATAATAAAAACGATGAATGAAGTAAGGATCAGTACCTTAAAAGTACTATCTGTACACCATAAGTACTATTCAAACATGTAACATCACGTTTTTTATAGGTAAAGATGTTAATAATATGGAATATTTCCATACAAGTGTTTGGTAATTTCTACACTTTTTAAATATTACTTTCTTCTACGTCTAAGATGTTATTACACTTAAAAGGATGAGAGATAATGCCTATTAATGCCTTGAGGTTACTTATTCGATATAGTATAATCCATTCTTTCTAAGAAGAACTAGTTATATAAGATATTTACCATTTTTTGTACATTTTCTTATATGTGTATAAGTAAAATTTTCATGATATCATTCCATTCATACACATAGGTATGAAATCCGCGTTAAAAAAGTTATAAGTTTCATGCTTTTTGTACACCTAATCATCGGTGTTTAAGTGTTTATCTTGTATATTATTTGTAAAAGATTTTTTAATAACTACAAATAATATAATTCATTAAAACATTAGTATGTGATTTTCCTATATTTTCTGATACATTTTATAACATATATTATAGTACAATTCTTTTAAAACACTTATATAACTAGTTAGGATTTTTCCAATACAAGTTAGATTTATTATATGGTTTTGATAAATTATGAAAATAGGTATCATTTTTAACTAACTACGATATTAATTATATGATTACAGTCATGCTTATGTATGGCACATTACATTTCCTACAAAAATACATTGCGTATAAATAGTTTTATACAACAAACAAAAAGTGTTGCTAAAAGTACAATTATAGTTGTTTTATCTCTAATACAACAAATTTTTTGCAGTCATCTAAAGTGGCTTTACTATAAGTATAAGACAAAAAAAAATTATTGATTAAGTAACAAAAATAATTGTGTTGCTTTAAGTTCTTACTTAGGCAACAGAATAGTTTTAAACTACAGTAATAGTAATTGCAAGATATAGCAATAGTTTGAGTGCTTTCAAAGCATCGATTTAATTTTTTAAGGCAACGATATTTGATAACAAAAGTAACAATTTATCATTTTATTAGAAATGAAATATAGTTAATGTAAAAGCAAACAACTATCATCAAAAAGCATATACATACATTAATGTTTATAAATAAAATAATATTTAATATTAAAAATAGTCATTAATTTATGACAGGTATAAATACAATAGCCAAAATATGGAGTTGTGAAATTCAACCATTAACATATCAAAAATAAAATAGTCCAAAATTATTAACTAAACAGTGCACCTGTAGTATTTTTCTTCTTGTCTTTATGGAGTACACATAAGTATGTCAATCAAAGTACAAATCAAAGCCAATACATATAGGCACTCGATATTGATTCATAAATTTAGTATCTTCTACTTATCCACTTATAATCATCAACTTCCCACAAAAAAAATAAATAAATTCAAATTATATTAAAATTACTCTGCTCATAAATATATAGATATATCTAAAATATAAAATAGCAACTACTTTTTAAACCTCCATTTAATGAGTTATAAGTATAAATAATAAGAAATTAATCTCAATGTAAAAGATAACTAAACAATATACAATAAGAGTGAATCTAAAAATTTTGTTACCTTATGTTTTTCATGTTGATATTCTCTTCTTAATTGACTAGGTGCAATTAATTTATGAAGTATGTCTACATTTGTGGTGTTGGCCTATCTAAGTTGAGATTGAATGAAAGAAAATATTTGTTGCATCTTTCTTTCTTTATCTACTCTATCTTGTTTTAGTTATTTTTTTCATTTCCAAACCTTCGACTTTCTCTTATTCTAATTCCTTTCTCATTATCTCCTTTCAGCTTCTACTTTCTGGTTCATCTCTTCTTCCAATGCATCTTCGATAGATTGTAGATACTCATTAGGAACTTTGTATAAGGCCTCACTCCCTATATTTCTTTCTTTTATGCTAAATGGTTTCACACCTCTTCCAATCACTCTCGTATCAACGACAGCTTCATCAAGTTTTTTACTATCATTTTCTTTTTGTACTTCTTCAATGCAAGCCTATAAAAGAAAATTAATATGTTCTTTTTAAATCAAATTGACCTTAATAAATCAAATCAACAATAAAAAAAAGAAAAAAAAAGATCAAACACAGGCAATGATTAATAAATCTACCTAGCTTATTGAAAGTGGCAACAACATAGAAAATTGTTATAAGATAAAATGCTACGTATAATTTTGTCACTTTTAACTTTAGTAGCTTGGCGGTATACTTTTCTAAGCCTTTTTTTATAAGTTGTAAGATACTTCTTAGCATTAGATAGTGGAATTTTATTCTCCCTTTCTCTTTGTTATCCATGAAAACAATTGTTAAATATAAATTTGAAATAATTTATAAAATTTAGATAGTTTCTTGATGGACTATAATTCACTATAGAATGTATCAACTTAGCATAAATACTTGCAAAACTCTTAGAACTAATTCTGTGCATTTCAGTTTCTTACTTTGTATTTTGAATATTTGTTTTAGTAATTATCAAAAAAAATCCAAATTAATTAGATATTATGAATTTCTTTGTAAATAGTACTAATAATTGTCATGCCTTCACATCTGAGTGGCTCCAATAAGCAATGAGTTCCTTAAATACTTCTTTTCTTATATAGTTGGGATGATTGACTATTCTTTCTACATCTATTATATACTGTTTAAAGTGCTTTTGCTTCTCTCTAGACTTATAACATCTCCATGTATCTCCAACATGCTTCAAAGTCCATTCTTTACCTTCTAATAGCAAAACATTTCCCCTTTATGATGCAATCAGTGTTTATTTAAAATTCAATAAAAACTTGAAAAGGAATATTAACAAGATAGTTTCTTACATTAACATATTCCCAAATAGGCTCGCTAGGAATCTTATGCCAATTGACTTGATTTAAAGGTATAGGATTTTGTTTACGAGTCACAGTACCTAAGAAACACATGAATTTAATTAGTGTCTTCTCATCAGGACCATCTGCTTGATTAGACCTCTCTCTTTCTTCTTCACAAATTCTATATTCAAAATAATTATTAATTTCAATATATAAGAAAAATAACTTAAATAATAATATAATATATGATTATCTTTGCATTAAGCAATAGCAATTTCTGTCATATTTATGCTTGAATCATTTCTATTTTCTTGTACTACATTCATTTCTAAAGGAAAATTGGAAACTTGGCCTTCTACTATAGTTTCTAGTGATTCCGATTGTTGTTCCATAACTTCACCTAATATTTCTTGCCATCTCAATAAAGAAAACTATTTTTGATTACTAATATTATCATATTGTCTACCTTCTTCATCACCTCTGTTTATATGTTTTGCTTGTGATTGTCTCTTAATAACTTTCCTTTGTTTTTTCCATCTTAAAAGGTAAACAATACTACTTGAAGGACATAATGATTGTGGTCTGTCATTCTTCTTAGAGGATTGGCCCTTCCCTCTGTATTTAATTTTATAAAAATTAAAACCATAAATAAAAAAATTATAAGAATAGTTGATGTTATGGTATAATCACACATATAAAAAGTATACTATCAAAATAAATAAGAAAACATGCACCTCTTCATAGACAATAGGTACCGTTAATGTTGTTATGTCCTTTTCCATTATTTGACATTGTTCTTGGCTTCCCTCCAAATGATTTGGCTCTTTATGCGATAAATAAATTGTATCCTTTAGCTTATGAGCATAAGTCTCCTTCTGCTCATTTTTTAAAAAGCTTGCATAGTCCCTGGTCTAATAATCTTAGTCGCACATATTTACTTCTTCCATTTTTCATGATAAAAATCTATAAAAATAAATATTTTTGTTTTTAGTAATCATATTTAATGAAATTAAATAACCACAATAAAGTTTACTTAAACATATAGTAAATAAAATTAAATTTTTTGAATACAAAAAGAAAAATAACTAAACACCTTTTATAACAAATTATTGATCAATTTGCATCCAATCCCAATCAGTGTTATCAAAGTTTGAATCATCTCTATCATCATCATTTTCTATTCCAATATTTAAGCTATTTAAAGGTATGTCAACTGTGTTTACAGGCAAGTTTTCTCTTAATCAATTAAAGTCCATGTCACTACTATTTTTGATGAAATCATTGACATAGTCATTTGGTTTATTTTAGTATGTTTCGTTAACATTGTCACTTTTATCCAAAGAAACATCAATCAAATATCTTGATACTTTCTTTTCCATATAACAACAACCTTCCTCAATACCATTAGCTACAAAAAAACACTTGATGTACTTAGTTATCCAATATAAAAGGATCCTCTATATAACATAACTTTTTAAAGTTTACTCGAGTTAGCCTATGGTCGCCTATCTCCTCTTGAAACTAATAACATTTGAACAACACTATATTAAATTGTCCTCAGTAATCCACTGCTATAATTTATTTTACTATACCCTAATTATTTACATTTCCAACTGTCGGATTTTGATCTCTAGAGCCTACAAAACTCGGAGTTAATGCTCTCAAAGAAAATCCATTGTTTTGACTCTTACATCTTACATCCCATTTTTTGGTAATGAATTTGTATCCATTTATAATATAATCTGAATGTTTCCTTACCACACTATTAGGGCCTTTACATAACCAATGAATAGGACTTGGAGCGTCACTTAAAGATATTACTTTATCTTGAAATCATTGGGGAAACTCTTTACAACGATCATGTACCTTTGCTCATCAACTTCTCTTATTGATTATCTCTTTCAAATTACGATGCTCCTTAAAAAGAATAATATAGGTTAATTATTATGATGAGAATAGTAAATTAATATTAACACAAGTAATGGATTTGTTATATACCAATGTACTTTTTATCTTCTTTGTCACCTGAATTAAATAGGATATATTGATGAGATAGATGTAATGTATTCAAGTCCAAATTGACTGCTTTACCTTTTCCTTTACCTCTTGCTCCAACAGGATGCCCAACTTTTGGAAAAAAAATAATGGTGATACTTGATCAATATTTTCATTGTCATTGTCTTCCACATGTCTATTATATTTTTCCCTCACCTTATAATTCATATAAATAGAACAAAAATATGCACTCTATAGCTAAGTATCCTTCTGCTATAAACCCTTCTAGCTGGCTTTTATTACGAACGTATCTTTTTAACTTACCTAAATGCTTCTCAACAAAATACATAAAGAGACAACGCATCGGTACAACCAATTTGATTTGTTTTGGGAAGTGAATAAGCAAATAGACTATAATATCAATGAGATAAGGTAGACAGATTGTTTTAAGTTGACATAGTACTTCCACAAATTCCTTTTCTAAATACTCAAGATTTCTTGACTTTATAAATTTATTGTAAATCCCTTTGAAAAAAGCACCCAACCTACTCAAAACAACTCCAAATTTTGTTGTAATGTTTTTCTAATAGCAAATTGAAGTAAGTGTTGTATAATAATATGAGCATCATGACTTTTGTATCCTGAAAATTTTTCTTACTGACAATAACACAACGTGAAATATTTGATGCACAACCTTGAGATAGCTTTACATTCATCAAAACTGAATAGTTTTTTTTCTCTAGGGTTATATAAAAGCAGGCTTGAGATATTGGCAAATGAGAGTCATCTATTTTAATAGATTGTATATCTTTTCTAATTCCTATATAAATGCATTGTAGCCTCAATTTTAATGGGAAATATCTAAACACCTTAATCAAAATTTGTCTCACTTTTGACATTGTATGATCATCTCTATTATCTTTACTATTATAATTTTACTTCCACCTAGATACACCGCACACTTTATAGTTGGTTGCTTTGTTATCATTACTCCAATACAGAATACAATCATTAGGATGTGTATATATCTTTTCATAGTGAATCCCTAAATCCTTTGTTAGTTTCTTTGTTACATTAAAAGACTCAAGAATCTTTGCATTGGGAATGGTCTCTTTAAGGAATCCCATAAGATTAGTATATACTGTAATACTAATTCCATAGGTACACTTAAAAAGATGTAGACAAATAGTAAAAGAAAGTTTGGAAAAACTTTGAAAACCAGAATACAACTTTTGTTTTCCTTCCACCAATCTAAAAAACTTCTTAGCTTCAGCATTTAGACCATCATTAACCCCCTGAAAAACTGTTGGTACCTTCATTTGTATCTCTAAAGGTGTCATATAGTAATCCCTCTATATTATCATATATGGACCTTCTATTAAATTCATTATTGTCACCCATATCCAAATTTGTATTAACTAATCCCTCCTCATTAAATTCCCAACCGTCATATCCAGAAACAAATCCATGAACAATTAAATGATCATATATAATATTTCTTGTATAATAATAATAGTTACAACACTTCTTGCAAAGATAAGAAATTCCATTACCATTAACCACCTTAGAAAAAGCCTTTTCAAGAAAACAATCAACTACACTCATATATTCATCACTATATCCTAGAAAATTCATTTAATGCATATCTCCTTTTTCTATGAATGGTTTATCGTCCATTAAATTGACATATATAATATAAAATATGTTAACACCTAAGAAACACAACATATACAATATGTTAAAGAAACTATGACCAATAATACATATATATATATATATATATACATAAGTGTCAAAGAAACCAAATCAATGTTATTTGAAAATTTCATTGTAACATAATAAGCTAATTTCAATCGCTAATAGATTTTCTAAGATAAATATACTTGAAGAATCCCAATTTGGTGTTTTGAAGGTGAAATTGAAAGATTTATATGATAGAGATTGATAAATAGAACCTTTGTCTACCTAAAAAAGAAACAATTTGAATAAAAAGGAATACTAATATTCATATAATTCAATTCCAAGTTAAATTCCAAAAGTCATTGTAAAACATATATAGGTAGTTGTAATTTTTCTAATGGCCAACTTACTTATGGTGTGTTTAAGAGCAAATATTAGACAGTAACCAACATTAGACATATCTAAGGATGTCAAAAATGGACCTGACCTGATAACTCGATCTGCCTGACCTGGACCATACCCAACCTGACTCGATTTAACCAAAAAAGTCAACGAACCGAACCCGACCTGCACCCGTCCTGACTCCGACTTCATATGAACCCGAGATGACCCAAACTCGATTCTACTCGACCTTAATAGATCCGAACCCGAATGCACCCGAACCCGAATTGACCCGAACCCATTTTCACCCGAACCTGAATTAACTCGATTCATTAACCGAATTAACTCGAATTTAATGCAAAGATTGCACTTTAAAAACATAAAAAATTGAAAAAAAAAATTTAAGGATATGATTAAAATTTAAAATGAGGAAACATTAAATTTAAAATTTTAATTAAAATAACAAAAAGAATTAAGATGAAACTTGAAGTACATCAAAATATATTTGAGAATAAAGTTTATAATTCTCCCAAAGTTTGTAATTGTT
>JAOXYD010000003.1:10453584-10464202 GCA_028565735.1 Pinacopodium congolense | reverse complement strand
GAAACAATTCATGAATAAATCTTTTAAATTAAATATATAATAGCCACAAAATATCTTTTATAAATAAATTTATATTTCAATATATATTATTCGTTTATAATAAAGACTAGATATAGGCATAAAAAAACTTATTTCTTCAAAAGATTGAAAGCTATCTTATTGAAATAGAATAGTTTTAAATTATATTTTTAATTATTGAAAATATAATTTTACAAAAAAAAGGGATGTAGATTATATCTACTCTTTATTCTAAATCAATAATAAATATTCAAATTTAAATTTATTTATAAAAGATATTTTGTGGCTACAATATCTTTAATTTAAAATATTTCTTTATAAATTATTTCCTTTAGGTCAAAGATTTATTAAATTTAAAATTAGAATATCCTTTAACTTCAAACAATATAATATATAATTAAATATTTTGTTAGTTAAACTTAGAAGTCATTATAGAATACTTCATAACAAAATATTAATATTTTAATCACTTCTTATTTTTATAAGAAAAAACTAATTTTAACTTGATTTTTAAAAAATTTAGAATGGTGATCATTAAATTGAAAAAATTTTAAAAGTTAGATATTAAATTAAAAAGTTTTTAAAATTAGAGTTGTCATATGGATGTCCACGTAGCACAATTCGTTAATTTAGTCGTTATGAAAATAATAATATTTAACTTTTTATTTAAATTAACTGACTTATTAAAAGTTGATCGCTTAATTAAAAATATTTAAAAATTGATTCCTCAAATAAAAAAACTTAAAAAATTTTATTCACCTATTATCCCAATTAAAAAAAGATAAACTGATGTGTCTTGTTGTATAACTTTCTATGGTATCTTTTCCACGGGAACGGCGTGTGCATAATTTTGAGAATTAAAATAATAAAGATTTTGGGGAAGTATGGAAGAAACGGAGCCCGGCCATACACAGAACTGGGTTTCGACGTGGAAGTGTGGCGTCCTTCCTTTACCGATTAAAATGATTCTGCCACTATCTTGTTTACAAGCCCAGGCAATATATAGTGGAGAAATTATTATTTTAGTTAAGGTGACGTTATTTTCACTGCTAAGGATTGATTCCTTCGCAATATTTAATGTCCGTGATCACATTTTAATGTAAAAAATGACCACGTACTAGTATCAGTATAATTACCTTTGCTAATTGTGTTTAAAATGATTCTTTTGTTATAAGAAAACAAATATCATTGAAAGTTCAATATGATTTTCCAGAACTACATGATAAGCTATTTTAACTCTCATGTTAAGATTCAATTATGTACCATTTTATTAAGCACTATGAAATTTTGTCTTCCCAAAAAGAAGGGGCAAAATTCCGATCTTGGACCACCAAGCTAGCTAGCTAGCTCTGATGTTTCTTGAAATGGGAAGTATTTGACCGGAATTTTATTTACCCTTTCATGAAACCAAATATGTTCACTATTTGAAAACTACTGATTGCAGGACGTGCATGAAATAGTTATGGAATATAACAAGCTCCTCTACTCCTTCCTCACTTTATGTTCCTTTTTTTAACGCTTTGGAATTATTAGAAATCTATTTCTGGACATTAAAGCTTTGGTTTTCCTCTTATAAAAGAATTTTAATATGTTTTAATAAAAGTACTTAATAATTTTATCATAATTTTCACCGATGTTTTATTGTGAAAGATGAATACGATTTCTATGTATAATATAATAATATCAGCTATAAGTTTTATTAAAAAAGATGAAGAACTATCCAAACTTTTAACATCTAAAATATCAAAATTAAAACTGCTTTAAAAGACATATCAATTAGAAATACAAATTCCTGTACCCATATGATACTGAATGTAGGTATTTTTTAGATGAATTTCATAAGTCATAATGTCATACTATTTTTCCTTTATATATCATATCAATCTATAAGAATGCCAAATCCAAATGCAGAATGCTCTCATCAATCAAACTTTCTTTCTATTAACTTCTCTAGCTCCCTCTTTAACATCCGCTCAGCCATTTATTTCTAATTGCAAAATGATTAAATTTGTTATTCAATGTGATAATTAATTAAGTTACATAAATGGAATTGCAATTAAAATTATAAATCTAACACAAGATTTTCTGTATTGTAAATAACAGAATTGGCAGTTGAGATTATACAAAAACCTAAACCGAGAGTTTCTTAATGATCTAAATTTAGGCCATATTTGTTATCACTTTCGTTTTTTATTTTTAAAATATAAAAATTAATAAAAATAATATAAAAATGAAAAAAATATCATATTAATACAATAAAAAAAAGTAGTACAAAAATTAAAAAAAATATAAAAATTAATATACATACATAAAAATAAAAAATAAAAATAAAAATAAAAATAATACCGAGAGTTCGAAGATAAAAGTGGCATTTGTTGGTAATTTTAAGTTAGACAACAATACAACTCTTTCTCTCTTTTTCAAAAGAAAACGTTGGAAAATAAAAGATAATGTTGTCATTGAAGTGAGGTTTGTATTAAAATTGAGGGCTTTTTTTTTTCTTCCACCTGTATGGTAAAACAGTATTTGTACTGTGCATTTAAAGCTGTTAGGCACTAAGTACCTGTGCTAGAACATGGTGGAACTACATAGGTCTAGTATTTTGAAATTTTTTCCAGACAAAAGAATTTTTTCTAATCCCATTTAGCCCATGGTATACTTTATGATGGAAAGTTTTTAACTTTTTTCTTCTTTTAGGCTCGTCGAAACGCCAAAGCATTTTCGAGAGAAGAAGAGAAAAAGAAAAGATTGTGAGAATTGATTCGAATCTCTTTTTTAATAAGCTAACTTGATCTTTAAGCAAGCTCATCATTTCCAACCCAACTTCTTGACAAGTTTCTTTACTATAAAACTCCCAATAAAAAATTTTAAAAAAAGAATTACAGAGAATAAAACCTATGATTTACGTATATTTAGTTTCGTGTGTGTTAATTAGAGTATTTTGCTTCGTGGGCTGATATACTCACGTGTAGTAGTAGAACAGTGGGGGGCCACAAGGTCACTTCATCGAATCTTCTAAAATCTGAGAGATCAGGCTTTGACTAGTGGTAGGGTATTCGGATCGGATGGTGGCAATCGAACGAATCTGGCTCTTAATACCCTTCTCGAGTCCACTTGCACGATTTTGGGTGACCACAGGGACAGAACATTTTCTAACTCAGGTGAACTTTTGATGGTTGGACCAAAATGTCCTTCTTGCTATTTCAATTTGAACCAACCATTCATTTGTCTAATGATTGTATTCATAATTTATAATTTTTTCTTTACCTCCTTAGCTTCACATTCAGCAATTAAATTCTGTTTAAGAAATAATCTATCCATATATAACATGAGAAGAATATCACAATGTGATGATATTATAATTTTAAACTAATATTTTTTTAAAATAAAACTAATTGAAATGATTTCACGAATACAGATTTTATTATTTATTTATTTAAACGTCACAAAAGGATTTGGATAAATTTTCGATTATTATTAAGTTTAATAGTTTAAGAAAAGAAAGAAATTGTAACTCTCTCTTTTATCGAAGTGTGAATTTTAACAATTTCTTTTTTTTTACATAGAAAGGAGCAATAGAAATTCATATATAAAGTATGGTAATTCATGAATTATGACGTATTAAAAACTTCTCTATCTTTTTTGACATATAAAGGAACAATAATTAAGTTCATATATAGAGTAGCATTTCCTTCATATACATACGTATAGTTTTCTCATTGGTAAGTCATGGGTGATGACGTGGCAACAGGTAGAATACATATTCATCCCGTCAAATATAAGTGATCTTTTCCTCTTTCTGTAATTTAATTAGCTAATGTACTGATACGTGTAAGTCATCATGAATGATAATACTTAACAAATTAACTATTGAGTAGCCCCCATAATAATGCGATAAATCAACTTTATCAAGCGTGATCTCGATGCTGAAACCTGATAGGTCAAATTCAATTTGTTGCGGTTTCGTCTTCGGCGTACAGTATGGACCCTCTGCAGCTCCATGTTTTGGTTCCACCGATTTCTATTATTTGATAGTTTATACTATGCTACCATAAAGCTAACTTGTCATTATCATATCCCCCGAATCATTTAACACTTGAAAACAACATCACAATTGGACACTGTTTAGATCTTAGTAGACTGGTTCCAAGGCCAAGCCACCTTATCACTTGCTCAAGCTCGTTGGAGCCTCATCTGAGTCGTAACCAAGGCTACGTGTTTAAATATATTCAAGAAGATAGGGACCGCAACACCAAGTTTGTTGAAAACACCCGCAAATAAATAATCTAAGTTGAACCATCCTCGATTACTCATACATTGTCTTCTTCCATCTGCATCATCTAATGGACATTCATATGAAAGCTTTGTTGTGATTCGGGTGATACATATATACGTGTTTGTTTATTCTTCAATTGAACCTTAATTTGTTTCCTACCATAGCATGATTGTCATAATTTTAGGTTTATCCTTTTCCGAAACGTCAAAAAATGATGACACCATAAAGCCTTAAATGAAGATTTTTAGCTTATCTATATACATCTGAACTTTCAACTCCCTAATTTTCTGAATGTTCGCGAGAATTTACACTTAAAACAATATGCATGTTCTTGATGCCAATTTCTCAACTACTTACTTTGTTCATTCTTTAGAATCTCTCTCTCTCACAAATCGAGTCAACTTGTAACAGTCGGCATTCCTTCTCTTTGTCTTTTATTTTTCGTTTTTGTACTGATCCTAATCACTTCACACCTCCAAGGTTTTCGGCCTCAGCTCTCCAGTGAATGAATTCAACATTCGGTGGTATTGGTTCTAACGGGTACTCACACTGCAAACATATTTTCGGGATTTTCTGAATTTCAAAAAAAGAAAATCTATGTAGTTGGAAAAGTAGCTTAAATGACCTCGAAACCCTAGCAAACCCACCCCGTGTAAAGCATAATGTCCCCATTCTAGAGCGCAAGTAACAAAAGCTACTCTTTATTTGTTCAGGAAAGTTATGTTAAAGATCATTTGTACGCGTGATCACTGGATTGATAATATCCCTTCTTTCTGTAAACACCACCGACAACCTTTCTTGCTCATGCATGTTGTTGTCTCCTGGGACAATGCAGAGCATTAAAAATTAGATCTCATGCACCGCCATGACCACTAATCTCGCTTTACTTTTGGCATATCTGTGTTGTGTCCAACGGACGAGAACAGGTTCTCTTTTGTCTGACTCTAATCGTACTGAAAGACGCAGCGCCTCACCCTCCATCTATAGAAGACGCGTTTGGGAGCATCACGTATGCCATAGCTTAATGAATTTGATACATGTAAAATTCAACAAGACTTTCGTATCCGTTAAGTATATTATAAAATTATTATTGCTTTTTGATACTAATGACTTCTACCCTCCAGTTTATCTTATGTTATACAAAAACATTGAACGACCCAAAACAAAATAATTTGTAAATAAAAAAGTTCATAGAATTTACTTAGTTAATAATGTAACAAATCCTGAGTTTAAAAAAATTCGGAATAATAGCTTACTTTGATTTGTCTATGAGAGTTATACCACGTGTGCTTCAACTTTTAATAACAAATCCTATTTTAAAAGTTGACCAATAACTTTATTTGGACCCTTAAATTACTAGAAAGTTGTCAAATATAAGTTTTACAATACTCAATTAAGTCCTGTTTGGCTCGGATTATGATTTCTGATTTCTATTTTTATTTTTCTTAAATACAAAATTGATGAAAAAATGTATAAAAATTAATGAAAACACACAAAACTAAAAATAATACAAATTTTAATAAAAACACACAAATTAATACAAATAACTTGCATTAAATTTTTTGTAAAAAAAGAAAATAGAAAATAGAAACAATTTGCTGAACCAAATGCCCTTAGTAAGCAATGGTTAGTACAAGTTTTAGTATCCACAAAACTATTTTATCAATAAATGCCTAAAACTCTAAAGTATTGTTATATCTACCCTCATCCTTCATCCACAAGTATCATTAATATGATTAATCAAGGATTTTATGTGTAAATCATCTTCCACAATATCAAGTTAGGAGTGTATAAATTTAAATGGGAGACCTGGTGAGTAGAAATGGTGGAAATCTTAATTGTTTTTAGATAATATATTATGCACATTAAATCATGTGACTTAAGAGTTTTTATAGAAATGTAAAGGTTGCTACCATGTAAAGAAGTTAGGACTTAAGAATCATATGGTATGAATATATTCAGTTGAGGGATTTGCATAATCTTTTGATTTTATTACATTTACCATTTGATACTACTAGTTATCTGAGTTCAAATGATATTTATCCCTCCTTAAAATATGGAAGTTCTTGAAAGAAATGAATTTGATAACTCATAAGTGGTGAGTCACTGACAAATTTCTTAAGAGACCTTAATAAGATGCTTTAGTTCATTGTTAGAATTTTTGGAGATTGACTGTAATCATCTTTAGTTTATTAGAGCCCAAATTCATTTTAGAATCTAACATTATTTATGAAAATAAAAAAAATGTTTTTTTGAAGAGACTGAAGACCTAATCAATTTTACCAAAAGAAAAAAAGTCAAATACGAAAGGCTTGGGCAAGAAAGAAGAAGAAAAGAGACCGGTTCCGAGGTAACTGTGCAAGGCGCTCTCCCTCACATTAAACTCTAAATAGATTCGGTTTTTTATTGGTTCGTGTTTCAGTTTTAGGTAGTTGGTTTTGTTGTTGTTCTTGCTTTCTTGTGAGACTTGAATTGTACTGGAAGTGCATCCTATTTTTGCCCAATGCCTTCGTTCTGTAGCCTCTTTGTCTAGCTCTTTTCCTTTTGTTTTTTCTGGTTTTAGCTGTTTAGCTTCGTCTTAGAAGCCTTATTCTTTATAAACATGTTTTTTCTTCTCTTAATGTTACTTAGCTGATTTATCAAAAAAAATATATTATTATTTAATATGTACTACATAATTCTTACTTAAAAATAGTGCTTTTCGTATTTATGCAATAAACAGATATATATTTAATAAGAAAAATGCAAGTTTTACTTAATATCTTTTGAATAGGTTTTCAATATTTTTTTATTTTCCTCTTTTTCTCTTTGTTTTCTTTATATTTATATTTATATTTATTTAATTAATATTTTGACATCCATAAAAATCCCTTAATTTAATAAAGTAAGACAATATTATTTAAATAATTCTTTAGTAATTTTATTCACTTAATTATTAACCAAAAAAATATTGAAAATATAGTAAAATTTGAAAATAGTATCAAACACAAACGTCAATAGATTTTTTAACTTAAGATTAAGGGACCAAAAATTCGTCATTTTATCTAACTTCATAAATTTCAAATGTTCTCTCATCAATTGACTTCTTAGTGGAACTCAACAAAAAAGTTATAAATCAATTATTTAATACAAATTTTAATTTTCATAAAGAAAATGAAGAATTAAGGATTCTGTGGTCATAAAATCGCGTGGCCTTGCAAACCACGTGTTATGTAATGTAATTTATCAAGATAGTTTAATTCAAATTTTACATAGGAGAATAGCCAAGATGACATGAAAATAGCCAAGATGGCAAAGGAAAATGACACAACCGAAAACAGCATAAAAGTTTCAGAAAGAGGAAGAACAAAGTTATTTACTCCACAGTTAATTGAAATGATGCTGTATTGATCATTACAGTAATTATTAAGTAGAAATGGCTATTTACCTCTATGGACTGACGAGAATGATCTGCGTGATGCAAACAGAAGTTTTAATGCTTTGACAAATTTTGAACTGCTTTATAGTTTTGTCGACAATTTCATTGGATTGTGCAACGTGGTAATGAAACATTTTTGCTTAATGCCCATGTCTTGTAACATATAGATCTTGCATTTCAAGTTACGGTTTCACTGCAAAATTCTTACAGGAGTAAATGAGTAAAGGGTTTTCATCTTTTCTTAACATGTAGGAGACGACACACAAGAAATCACTTCTGAATTCTGATTCCTACTTGCTGCAGTTATTACCTCTTACCGAAACTGTTTGAGATATATAGAAATGTCAAAGGATGCTTAAATTCATAAGGAGGTTTTGAATTGTGTTTCCATTTTGGTTCACCCTCGCTTTCATGGAATTGACAGGCATGACAAGGAACCATTCTCTTAGCCTTACTATAGATGCATAGACATCTATAAGGTTCTGCGCGGGCATATACTTTCATCAATTCCACATCACCTAACAATGACCATTATAATCAAATAATAGAATAGATGACGCTATCATAATATGATTATCACGACTGTATTGGCGAGATTAAGATCCAACGGCTGTAAATAACCTGCCGACATGTAAATAGTTTTTGGCACTAATTAACAAAAAAGGAATCATGATTACCAGTGTCATGGCCTTGCGGCCACGGTTTTCTTTTATCAATATGTTGTGTGTCCTTAAGAAGTCTTAATGAAGAAAAAAAAAACTATAAAATGCATTCTATAACGTGGACAACGATAGTGGTTCGTACCATTTCTGTCTTTCTGTCTTTCTGTCTTTCTTTCTTTCTTTCTTTCTTTCTTTCTTTCTTTCTTCCTTCCTTTTTAAATATTTTTTTTTTTTTGGTGATAAAAAGGATTGTAACGCCTTGAATCTTGGTTTTCAAGTTTGGGATGAGTATTCGAACTTAGAGGCTCGTAAGTTGACAACAGCGGAAAAAAGACCACTCCGTCGGGACGATCTTTGTCGCTTTGGCATTTGTTACCTGCTAATTATATTTTAGTACTGGATAAAATTTATTTTTAAATGTGGTTCAAATACAAATATTTAAATTTAAAATCAGAATTTCTTTTATTTTTTAATTGTAGTTTACATATAAATATTTAAAATTTAAAGGGATCAAAAAGTTAGATTTTCATAACCATTAATTAGATAATTTAATTTAATTTAAATCAAATCAGATTTTTAATGATATAATTTGATAAAGATAAAGATAATTAATTATTATGAATTCTTAAATGGACCGACATAATTATGTCTTTATATCATATCTTTATATAAATAAAAGTTAGAGGCATCAGTTAGAAGACTTTCACATATAAAATATATGTTTTTAAAGTTATTTGAAACAAAAGATCTCTGTATTCTCAGTGTTTTGGCTTAATTAATTAATACCATTAGAGGTACGCAAATCAATTTATATATTAGAATTAAGTATTATTCTTGATCATATTATTTGCATCGTAGCATTAGAGTTAGGTTCTTAGCTATTTTATCAACTTTTAATTGATGTGATTCATTCTAATTTTAATTAAAGTATGCGTACGAATTACTATACTTTATTATGAATGTTTCTTGGTTATATTGGCCCTAATATCTCTCTAGATAAACTAAATTATGTATATTCATTATCGTTCTAGCTTTTCGGTGATATATGGAGCATGTTATGAGATTTTAAGGTTTATGAATATAGAATTTCAAATAGTTTATGACTTGGGTACAAGATGAATTTAAATTTCTGTTGAGATAGAAATGTCTTCATTTATTTTCAGAATTCAATGTGCTTTCTGTTATTTAATGATTACGGGCCTTTAAGTTTTTTTTTTAAATTGACAAATTCTCGAGATCTTAATTAAAGATTAAAAAACGAGGCCTCCTAATTAGGCATTAATTAAAGAGAAATAAAAAAGGAAAACAAGTATTCACGAAGGAACCTTGATCAACAGCCTTGATGGGCTACTGGTTATGGCCAATTTGGCCATCACCTATAAATGGCAGTGGAAATAAGTTGCGAAGGCCTCCCTTATGGCGGTGATGCACCAATAAGCAAAGCTCTACAGCTCTGTTGAACTCAAGCAACCATAAGAAAAATACCAACGGCAGGCGACCTTCGTAAGTGGCAATATATGCGAGGCTCGATTCTCCATCCATAAGTGGTTGCACATGTAAGTTTACTTTGGTAGACAAATCGATACCTATCAAATCCAAAATTTTAGTCAACAATTAATAAAAAAAGTGCAACAAAGAGAGTGAAGGTAAAATAAAGAGAAAAGAGAAAAAAAAATTGTGTATAATTTCATGGATCTAATTTTTCTTTGTAATTTTCAATTTTGTTAATAGCAAAGTTCTTTTATCCTTATCCATGATTTTTATTATAATTTGTTCAGGGGTTTTTGCGTAAAAATCTATGTTGATTTTATTTTCACTTTTCAATTTCATTTAATTATAACCTTACTATATCCAGTGTTTTAAGTATCGTATCGATACTGGTACTAGATTGACGTCCAAAATGGTACTGTACCGGTACCGATCAATACTGGTACCATTTCAGATAAGTTTTTATAATTACAAATCAGTCCCTAAATTTTATAAAATTTGCAAAATAACCCCTTATATGTTATACTATATGTTTTTAACTTTATTTCAACCATGTCTCAAAAAATTAACAATAATATAAATTTGACATATTAACAACTATATTTTTATTTCAATTAATTATAAATATAAAATAATAAGAACACTAAATATTCACATATCTCATTCATTCAACTCAAATATAAATTTCAATTAATGAAATCAAAACATCAAATAATAACAATCTATAATTATAAGCATTACAAAACCATAATCATA
>JAOXYD010000003.1:10425679-10453484 GCA_028565735.1 Pinacopodium congolense | reverse complement strand
ATTAGGGCCATTTGAAATAAAATCCCATAAATAAAAATCTTGGCCCATAAGAAAGAATTTCAATCAAATTTTCCAATCAAGAAAATCAATACCATTAAAAATTGATGGCCTAAAAATATCCAAATCCTCTTGACCGAAACAAGATGCCATTTCTAAGCTTTACTCACAATTTCGTTAGAAATTATGCAAATGTGAGACCAACGCTCTGATACCATTGTTAGCCTTCTGGCACCCAAGATGGGGGTAAATGGGGTGTTTAAAACTTTCTTTCAGAATTAAAAAACTTTAAACACCTTAGGCCAATTCCAATTAAATGTAATCCCTAACCAAAATTCAACTCAATTAGAATGCCAAACTGTGTGTCAATATTAAGCAAATTCAATCAATAATTAAGCAAACACAAATTCACAAATATAAAAGAGTTAATGAAGAGAAGAACACAAAGATTTACTGAGGTTTGCCTACCCCAAAGATAGACTACATCCTCTCTCCAACTACTTGTTGAAAATTCACTAACAAAAATCTTGGTTAAAGGCTAAGAGGAACATTTATAACAATCTTGATTCAAGGCCAAGAGGAACTTTTACAACAATCTTGATTCAAGGCTAAGAGGAACCTTTACACAATCTTGATTCAAGGCCAAGAGGAACGTTTACACAATCTTGTTTTATGTTAAGAGGAACCTATCACAATCTTGACTCAAGGTCAAGAGGAACCTATCCAAAAATCTTTAATTCGAAGGTCAAGAGGAACCTATCCAACAATCTTGATTCTAAGGTCAAGAGGAACCTATCACAATCTTACTTTAATGGGTGAAGAGTAACCCGTACAACAATCTTTTATGGCAAAAAAAAAGCCTTTACAGCACAACCAAAATTAATAACTTTTGTCCTACAAGGACAACCCCTAATCCAAGTTCCCTTGAGCTTTAGACCAAGCTTATATAACTTATGACACCCTTGATCAAAATCAACACAAGATAAGGGCTCAAACTCAACTAATGCAATATTGAATGGCAATGCACAATTAAGACCTAATCCAACCCCATTAACAAAAAATGATTATCTCAATCCAAATCTTCTTTATCCTAGGTGAAGAGCAACCTATAACACAACAAAAATTAATCCAAATTCAATCCCCCAATTTAAGTCACTCAACACACCTTCTATAAATAAAATCAATTCTGAAAATTCTAGAGGAAAACCAAGATTATAACAAGCCTCCTAGCACATCAATAGGTTATAAAAAATCATATTGAAACACTGAAAATATGATTAATTCATTAAAAATCATATTGAACATTCAAACATGCAATCTGTCTAGAATATGCAGTCTTAAGAGTTCAACCTATAAACCCTCAAATTTAGTCACCCAAATGATGTCAATTAAATGCAATAAATCTACTGCAACATCAATCTATATGTTAACAATAAATTGCAGTAGTAAACATAATTTTAGCACATCAATTGAATGATCAAAATCAAGCACAAAACTAGAGTGCTCAAACCTAGACAGCTTTGAGTAACTTGCAAAGATTAAGCTAAAAAAACAATATACTCACTTAAAAATTAATCAAAATACCAGAATACTCATAGGACCTTAAGAAAACTGATAAAATCAAATTTGCCCAAAAAGGGATTAAAATTCAAAATCGAAATCAATAAAGAGACTAAAGAGAATACACATTAGTTTGGATAGTTTTGAGTAGTCCGTATTCTTTAAAATCAAACATATGATTTGAGTGCTTAAAAATTAAAGTAAAAGATCCTATGCACTCTTAAGACCTTAAGAAAAATGTTTATGATAATTTTGAATCAATAAAAATGGTTTTGCAATCTCAAAATTGAAAAATACAGAAGTTCAGAAATATTCAACCAAAAATAGAGATAGTTTTGATATATCTGTCTTTGAAATCTTGAAACAAATGATTTAATGAATAACAAAAATCAATTGAATACTTTTTTAGATTCTTCTATGTATAAACGAAATGAAAACACAAACTTTACTATACAACAAATGAATTTAAAACAACAAATTCGTGATTGAAAGAAAACTGTACAGAAAATAAAGAGAGCTTTGAATATTTGAGAGATTTGATCTTCTAATTTGTTTTTCAGAAGTTCTAAACTTTTTAAAAGTGTTTAAGAATCATATATATAGATTTGGGAGAGGTTTGGAGTCGTTAGAAACAAAAACTAGCCATTTGGTAGGTTAAAAGGTCGTTTAGTTCGAAACCCCAAAACTAGCCGTTAGAGTCTGTAAGTGAAACGACACCCTCTGGGATCATTAACAGTATCGTTGTTTTAAGAACAGCCTGCCGTTGATGGCTTCTGGAAAACAGGGTATAATGACACCTTCTAGACTCAACAATGGCGTCGTTTATCAGATGAATAGGCCGTCATTATACCTCCAAAAAACATGAAAAATACTCCAAACCACAATCAAAACTTTGCAAACAAATTCCTAACATTTATTAAGACTTTAAACAAGTTTTAAAACATAATTTAAGGTTATTTGAATCATAAAAACATTTTAATCAATTCAAAACATAAGAATTTCCTTGATTATGAAAACGTTTCATTTTAACCAACTTTAAAAACTTTTCAATCAATTCTTAAATCATATATAAACCGAAATTCATTCCACAAAGATGTTCAAAAAAATTCAAACATATAAACAACTTCAACCAATAATTTAATCAACTTAAACATATCAACACATTAGAACAATTCATGTTGCATAAACACATCAATAATTAGCCTATATGTCACCTAATTCAATTCCTAATATACCAAGGCCATAATCAAATCAAGTTAAACACTACAACCCCAATTCAACTCCTATATGTCTATATGCAAGTATGATTATGCAAATATGAGAGCCCTTTTCAAGCATTGATTAAGATCAAGTTTAAGACACTTACACTTTAAGCCCTTTTCCTAAACTCCTTCTAAACTACTTGATCTTCCTTCTCTTGATCTTCAAGCTTCTCAAGCTTGATAATTACTTGAGCTTCATTCTAACTCTTTAATGCTCGATCCATTCTTCAATCTCTTCAAGATGGCTCTTCTACCTTACTCTTCAGTATCTTCAAGATGGCTCTTCTACCTTAGGCTCCACATATATGCTCTTTTGGTGAGATTAAAGTGAAGCTTCTCATCCATCAACAATGCCTTCTCTCTTTTCACTCTCTTGCTCCACCTGAAACAGCATTTACTACATCCTATAATGGCCATCATTCATCTCCTAATTCCAGTGGATGTGGTGGCACTATAGGACGCAGAGGAAGATTAGTGTTTCAACATTACAAACCTAACAATTGGTCCAAATTGGCCAAATAACTTTAAAGCTAATTACTAGCCAAATGCACATTTAAATGGCCCAAATGGGCTAGCCCTCTCTGTCAGATCACCTTCCTCCTATAAACCCATAACCCTTTATGTTTCTTTTAACTACCAGCCTCAAGCCCACTATTTTAGTAACTCCAAAACCTATCCTAAATATGCTTTTTAGCAACTCAATTACTAGCACTAACTTAAATATTCAAAGTTATTTTGATCATTCTAGATTCACTTCCAGTATAATTGCTAAATGACTACTTAACACTGGTGTTGCCACTCACTTGACATATGACCCTCAATTTATGGAATCTAAAGCTCTGTACAATGGTTCAAATCAAAAGATTGTCAATAATAGTCACACTCTTCCTATTTCTTCTACTAATAATTTCACATTATCTACTCTCATTCAACTACTTTATCTTAATGATATTTTAATTATTTCATTTATTACTATAAATTTACTTTCTATAGCTAAATTCGTTAAAGATAACTCATGTCTTATTGAATTTAACTTTTTTTATTACATTATGAAAGATTGCAATACCAAGACACCACTACTTGCGGGTTGTATTAATAGTAATCTCTGTCATGTAAAGATTCCACTCCACTTCAAAAATTAAAGCCACTTATGCTCCACTTAATCTATGGCATCAACATCTAGGTCATCCTTATTTAGCTACACTTTTTAAGTAATCTCCTTTTTTCAATACCAAATCACATGTAGTAAACCATTTTTATTCAAGAAAAAAGTACTCATTTTATCTTTTCTAACACGTTTTCTCTTTTTGTTATCTTCTTATGTATTTACTATATCATTACCACTTATTCATTACAATATTTGGGGCTATCTCAATCCCTTTCCTTCTTTAACTATCATTATTTCATTATGTTTATCAATGATTTTAGTTGTTATACATGGATTCTTCCCTTAACCTACAAATCTCAAGCCCTTTCTCATTTTCAAATTTTCAAAACACAAACTGAAAAACTTTTTTCCACTATTATTAAAACTTTTCAACTCCACGAAGCATCTGATCAAAGGTTTATTTACTAGTTATCTTACTACCCATGCCATAATTTATCGCATATCTTGTCCTCATGCCCTACAATAAAATAGGATTATTGAGCATATAATTCATTATCTTACTAAAACTGGTCGCACTCTTTTTATTCATGCCTCCCTTCCTAATTCCTTTAGTATGAAGCATTGTTTAAAGTTGTCTATCTTATCAATCTCTTACCTTTTTATTCATGCCTTCTTTATTAAATTCCTTCAGTATAAAGCATTTTTATAGTTTTCTATCTTATTAATCTCTTATCTACTCTTATTCTTTAACATAAGTATATCATAAAACACTTTCCTAGCCAAACCTAATCTTTCTCATCTTCGTGTCTTTGGTTATCCTTAATTTTCTTTCTTTAGATCCACTCATACTAATAAACTTACACCAAAATCCATATAGTAAGTACTCCTTAGGTCTTCTTCTCAACATAAATTCTATTGATGCTTTGACCATATAACCTTTCAACTTTATATTTCTCACAATGTTTGCTTTCTTGAAAATAATTTTCTGTATGGCCATTCCTCTCTTACTACTTCCTCAAAATCCTCTTCCTTTACCATCTCATTACCTTTACTAGTTCAACCACTCCCTTCAACTTGCACTCCCTCTTTAACGCAACTTTCCTCGATAACTCATATACCTTCATTAACATCCTCTCATCATATTATGATCACTCGTATGCCTGATCACACCCATATTCCTTAAACCTTCTTTAATTATGTCACTTACTCTATCCATACGTATATTTCATGTAACCTTGATCCCGTCTTCTTTAATTAAGCCAACAGGTTTTCCCATTAGTGTCAAGCCATGTTTGATGAGTTCAATGCTCTTCATCGGAGTGACACTTAGAATCCTGTCCGTCCACCACCTAATGTTAGTATCGTCAACTGCAAATATACTTTCCATACTAAAAGAAATTATGACAATATATTTGACTGCTATAAAGCTTGTCTTGTTGTCAAAGGGTATTATTAGGCTCTCGATATAAATTATACTAACATTTTTAACCCTGCTATCAATCTCACCATCATTTGCCTTAACCTTACTCTTTCCCTCTTAAACAATTGACCAGTTCTTCAACTTGATGTTCATAATGCTTTTCTTGATAGTCATCTTTAAAAACCAATATTTTATGACCTAGCCTCCTGGTTTTACATATCCTCACAATCTTTGTTATGTTTGTCACATTCATAAAGCTCTCTATAGTCTAAAACTTCTTGTACTTGGTTTCATTGCTTCAGTTAGAAATTTCATGACCTATGTCCACTAAATTTGACACATGACTTTTTGTTCACTCTACTTCCTCTAATAAGACCTTTCTTTTAATTTATATAGATAATATCTTGGTTACAAGTTCTTCACCATTTTACATCACAAAACTTAGTCATGATCTAAGCACAACTTTTTCTATTCATCATTTTTCTTGGTATTAAAGCAACTACCACACTAAATGGCCTTTTACTTGCTCGAATTCAATACACTAAAGATCTGCTTAATTGCACTTGTGTTAACAATTCTAAACTTGCGCTCACATTAATTACACCAACTCTTCCTTTCTTTAAAAACCATGACATTGTTCTTCATGATCTTATTGAATATAGAAGTATTATTAGTGTTCTTCAATATCTTTATCTTACTCGTCCTGACAATTAATTTACTATCAATAAAATTGCTCAATTTTTATATTGTCCTACTGACATTCATTGCTCTGTGATAAAACAGATTATGTGATATCTCTAATCCACTCCCTCTTTTAGCATATGCTTAACTCAAACCACTTGCTTAACTCGAACCATTTCGAGGAAATCAGATGATGTTATTCAATTAATATTTGCTTGATGAACTAGAGATGTTGCCATGTCTGTTAGTTTCTCTACATCTGTTGACCTTTTGAGATTTCAATAGTTCTTTAATTACTTGAATAGTTGTTATATTCTATCCAGATGTTTCTCATACCTCCTGTTACAGATTTATCAGTTGGTATCTTGATTATCAGATGCTTCTATTGTTGTTAGTTTATAGCAGAAAGTTGGACGTAAAAATGAAAGATGCAGAGCAGGGAACGTATTTTCATAAGTCATTTAAGAATTGTGAGAGAGAAGAACGGACAAATTTATCATGAATTTGTACCTTTATTACTTACCCGCAAGTGTCATTTTTCCTTGCTTGCATCATAAGTTAAACCGATTCAATAAATTTCTTCATAGGCCAACAAATGTCTTTTGTCGGATTTTTATTTGACTTCCACTTGGACTCTAGTGTCATATAATCATTTTTATTTCTCTACCATATTATGTATATATGTACTTGTCAAAGCTAGGATGGAAATGCTTTTTTTAATCGATTCCAATGTAACTATCATATGAAAAACTAAAACCAAATCTTTCAACTTATTACGATACTTGCACCGGCAAGTCTTGAGACATCTTCCAAGTCAGAGCATGACGTTTATGCAAGAAATTTAAGATGGAGTCTAAGAACAAGAAATCTACAAGACACTAACGTGTTTCCATTTCTTTAATGACCAAACTAATGAAGAAATGCGACTTATGCCATTTTTATTGCACCTATCTATTATCAGAGATTGACTATTTCGGCCGACATCCAAAAAACACAAGAGCCATGATTCGAACCCGGATAAAATCGAGGGGTCTAACCATTTCACTACTCATAAAGCTCAATTAGGTATCTGTCTCTGAATGATGCCCACAACCAATTAATTGTATCTTGAGATATCTTCCTGCGTACTTTGGAGAGCAACAAATATTCGTGACAAATTTGATGGCATTGGACTACTTAAGAGGATTATTGCCGACTATCCAAATAAGTGGACCCTCCATATATTACTACTATATGGTTTAAAATTATATTCGTTCATGTGTCTCTTGCTTTGCATTAAAACACTCTCTCTTCTATCGCCATCTTTTCTTTCACTTTCTCAAACCCTCCCAACCATTTCTCTGAGCCTCTGTTTCTCTCCCCATCTTAGAGTCTCTTTCTCCACCCTGACAACCACCTCCATTCTTCACCGCTGCCATGTCAGGTGACCGTTTCCTGGTAATGTTCGTCCTCTTTCTTTTCTTTGTTTCCTCTTTGGAAGCTAGAATGTTCCTAAGCCCGGGTTTGGTTACTTCATTTGATACAACTTCAAGAAACCACCAACACCGTCAACGTCAGTTCAACAGCCGACGCTATTCTTGCGGTTCTTTACGTTATACAACATCGCGTTCTTTCTGCATTCACTTTCAGGTAATGAGCCAACAGCGACGTCTTAGAGCTTCAAGAACTCAGTCAACACAAGTAGTTGCCATGCCATCACCGACTGGTGATCATGAGATTGATCCAAGATATGGTGTGGAGAAGAGAGTAGTCCCTTCTGGGCCAAACCCTCTTCACAACTGAGGATTTGTTGCATCTCTTTTCGCCAAAACTTTCAAAAACCAGTCAAAATACTAAATTTGTCCAGCTGATCTTAGGCCAAGTTATAATCTTTCTTTGTCTTTTTATATTTTTTTGGTGTCTTACATGGGTTATACCCTACCCATGTCAAGCTTCCTTGATCACCGGCGTGTCTATAAATGGTTATGCAGGATCACTACAATTCAGAAGGAATTAGAGAAGCTTTGGCAGAGATTAATTACATGATCAAGAACTGACTTGAATGAACTTTTCCTAGGTCTTTTGTGTTAAATATTCGACGCTAAGATTACGAGGTTGCTATTTCCATGCTTGTTTTCGAACAAGCATAAAGTTTTCAAGTGCCAGTTTCAGCACAGGTCACGACGAGAAGTTAGGGAGTTTTTTTCTTTTTTTTTTTTTTTATGCATCTTAAACAAGCATGGAAATAGTCTACGTGTGGAAATGTCTTCTGCAATTTCAGTGATGGCTTCAATAGCATTTTTGTAAAGTAAGGTGGTCCAAGTTGAGTTTCAAGGGAAACCCATGAGCTCCATTACTTTTGGAGCGGATCATCCAGTTGGGCAAAGTTGGATATGCAATTATTATTATACTCATGTACAGTTGAGAGTCTTATCAATATGAAAATAATATCTTTCAGGGCTTATAAATATAAAAGTAATATCTTACAGGGCTTCTTTCCCCTTTAACTTCATTTATCGAATTTTATCGTCTTGCGTTTTGTGCAATACATACATATTATACAGATATAGATAAAGATATATACAGACAGAGATACATGATGAACACTTTCTTGAAATTGAATGATTACAGAATTCCCTGAGATGGAGATTTGCAGAGAAGGGTAATAATCCCTTTTTCGTACAGTGATGGAAGATTCTTTATGAAATTGGCTGTTAGTATGAAATTTGTTAATGAACGTAAGAAAATTTACTAAACTTTAAATTGGAAGAGAGCAACCGATTTGATTTTGGACCCAGTACACCCATCTGCATGGGCTGAATCAGAGCTAGAGCCACCTAAACAGATACCATAGTTCTATACAATTTCATCATAAAAATAAATGGCATGGATATTCACCTTTGGCATGTTCTGTAGGATGGTTTCTTAGAAAAGAATTTATCATTTGCCCACGCAATCACGAACTCCCTTGTTCCATCCTTCTCAATTTCGGTTGGCCAACAAAATATCATTGCTGAGAAGGATACATGGACACGAGTGCAGTCCATTCAATTTGCAGAAGCTGCACTCTTGGATAGAATTTGCAGTCGATCGGTCAGATTTCGACCTAAAACACTAGTTATAAGTCAAAAAAGGGTTTACTCTGGAAGCTGCAAGAAATTGCAAAATGCAGTACATACGATGGACAACTAATAGACGATAAATGCATGTCGATGCAAATGTTTTTGGCACATGGATTACAAATAAGGTACCCTGCACCCTAACTACAGGATGCTGTAAGCATATATCAGAAATTGATTATATTAATAAATGTAAGCATATATTAAATTGAAAGAGATTACTATTGTCATGCTGAAAAGCATAAGAGCACATGAAAACTCTTTACATACCTTCAACGCATGCCTTCAAAATTTATGCACGGTAAAATGGCTTTAGGATGCGCCAACATCCAAATCATGTCTCATCAAATAGTAAGAAATCATGATTCCACCAAAAATAGTTCAAAAACTTGGTAGTCGTCTTCAAAATGGATTCTACCTCTTCCATTTGTGGGTGTGTTTGCTCCCCTGCAACAAATTCATTAACCATTCCATCAATCTTGATTGAGCTGCAACCAGGTAACTTGTCTACTCCTCTGTTTCTCATCTTCTTCCTTACTCTTTTTGCATCATCATGTTTACCAGTAGCTGCATAGAAGTTTGAGAGCAGAACATAAGCACCACTGTGAAGTTCTAACTGCATTAGTTTTTCAGCAGCAACCTCAGCTAGTTTTCCTTGTCCTTGATTACAGCAAGCATTAAGCAATGCTCTCCAAGCTATTGCTTCTTCAGAGGAACTGCTTGAACTAGGCATTCTCTTTATTATTTCTGATGCTTCTTTAAGGAGACCAGCTTTGCTAAGAAGATCAACCATACATCCATAATGTTCACTCTTAGGCTCAATGTTGTACACATGACGCATTCTATTTAACACCCTTAAACCATCATATCCCATGCCCGAATAACTACAAGCAGACAGAATGGCTATGAATGTTACATCATCCGGCCTAAACCCAGCCTGCTCCATCTCTGAGAAAACTTTCAGTGCACCCTTCCCATCTCCATGCATGGCGAAGCCAGATATCATAACATTCCAACTAACAGCGTCTCTTTGAGACATCCCATCAAACACTTTCTTAGCAATATCCAGGTTCCCACATTTTGCATACATGTCTACAAGACCAGTGCTCAAACGGGAGCTTATATGCATTCCTGATCTCTCCAAATACGTATGAACCCAAACTCCAGTCTCCAAAGCACCTAACTGAGCACATGCACAAAGAATGCTAGACAATATGCCCTCATCAGGAACTACATGACTCAACTGCATTAGCCTAAACATGCACAAACACTCCTTGAAACAATTATTTTGCGCGTACCCAGAAATCATAGCACCCCATATTCCTCTATCCTTTATAGGAGCCTCATGAAAAAGCAACCTTGCAGTGTCAACATCACCTACTCTAGCATAACCAGAAATCATCAACGTCCATGACACAACACAAGTACTAGGAATCTCTTCAAAGACGTCGCTTGCCGCTCTCATGTTTGCAAACCCACAATACATCAAAATCAAAGAATTTCCCACTATATTATTCACCAAGAAACCCAACTTTAAGCAACACCCATGCACTAACTCCCCAGGGAAAGAAGAGGGCAACTTCGCACACGCTTTTAACACATAAGGCAAGGTATAAGCATCAGGGCGCATGTCATTTCGCAACATACTAGAGTACACCTCGAAAACGCCCGTAAGTTCATCTCTGAGCAAGAACGCTTTGAGCATGGTGTTGCATATGCAAATGGTGGGCTGTTGAATTCGTTGAAAAAGCTTCAAAGCGTGACTTAGGCTCCCTCGATTTGGTTCCGAACAGAAAGCTAAGATTCTGCTAAAAGCAAACGAATTGGTGCCAAGACCGCATGCGATTGCCTGTGCGTGAGCTTGCTTGAGTTGCTCCATGTTCTTGCATTTTTCCAAAAGCAGTAAACATCTTCTGCTTCTGTTTACTGACATTAGATTCTCATGGTAAGTTTCGATAGGAAATGGGCTGATTTTAAAATAACAGGGCTGTTTTAAATTAATCACGTTATTAACTTAATTAATGTAACCACTCAATTACAAAGTGAAGATAGTCATGGCTTATTGGCATGACTCCTCCTAACTTATTTGGAAAGAAAATTTGTCATTTTCTTTTCAAAAATATAAAAGGATAACCTGCTCAACATGAATTAACTTCAAAAGTTGCTGTTAAAGCAAGATTTGCCAAAAAAATGTCAATAGAGTTCTTTCAATTTGGAAGGTGGCTTTAATTCATATCAAACTAAAATTATCTAAACTCCTTCTTTAATTTTTATATTAATGCCTTCTTACTTTGAAAGTCCATGCTGCGTGTCTATGCATAGGAATAAAAATATAATATTCGTATAATTTTTAAATCTTTAATAATGTTAAATAATTAATTAACGATGGCTATATTTTTCACGTTTTAATTTTATTTACGGATTAAACAGCTAATACTCATCAAATCAACTAAATATATATCATAAAAATATTTTTTAATTAATTGTAATTAAGGCAGCCCTTACTCTTCTTTTTTTCCTTCATTTCTTACTATTAATTAAATTTATATTTACGAGCACTATTATACATCTCTATTTTGATTGTCTTAGTATCAATACTCTTTTTTCTTATATCACGCATTTTTATTGAAATGTATTAGTATTTTATTAGTATATTATATTATATTCCTTATACGACCATAGTAAAGGTACTTTTGAAATATTGAAGATCAGTCTTCTTTTGAAATTACATAAATATTTTTAAATTTAAATGTTTATTACAACTTTTAAAATAAAATATTATATATTTTCCCCCATTTACTACTATATATCAATGAGGTTCGTTAGAGGAATTTGATATGATATCATGAAAAAAAAAAATTTTATTACTTACTTTTTCTACTTGCAATAGATTAACAAACCAAGTGACTGCATAATTTATTATTATGGAATAATTATAATACGATATAATTCTTTGCATAACAAAAATGTTAAGTGAAGGGTCCCAAAAGATAATTATCAAGAGCAATATGATTTTGATGTTTCTAAAGAGAAGAGGCATCACATGTTAAAATGAAGTAAGAGGAAATATTGCAAAACAAACCTGTCTAATTGCAACTTATAAGCAAAAGATCAGGAATCCTCTACTGATATTATGAGTACAAGTGCTCATTGTCATGAGTATAGACAGGAATTTCAACACTTGCATGGTATGAAGAAAGCACAACTTGAACGATATTAGAAGATCAGAAGCAACTCTAATGCATCTTTCCAAGGCCTATTCGGGTTAATCCTGGTTTTTTATTCTATTTGGTTAGTTAAGTATCTTGTATTTCTCTCTCTTTTGTTCTCGAGTTTGGGTGTTCAGATGGTTATATTTTTGAACTGGTTAAGTCTCCTTTGGATGTTGGTTTTTTCAGTTCTGTGGCCTGCATTCGGCTGTGATTTGGCAAGATTCTTTTTCTGGTTTAGAGATTAGCTACTTTACTTTTGGCAGGGTTCTTTTTCTGGCTTAGAGATTAGCTGCACTGTTATCAGCTATCTCCTTTTGTTGTACATATCTTTGCTTTTGATTAATCAAATTACTGATTTATCAAAAAAAAATGTTAAGTGAAGGTTGTATCCTTATTAGTTTTATTACATGTACGTGTATATGCTGGGGTAATAATTGGAAATTAAATTACATGATTCATATGTGCCCGTTATGTTTCCATCTAAACATACACAATTATTATCGTATCTTATAGGCGTTATCTTTGTCAGGACTGGGATGATTATATCTATTGGAACAAAATGTTGTAAGTTATCTCGATATGGAAAGCAAAGCTCAAGTTTGGACAATTTCCCTAAATATGAAGACTAAAATTCTTTTGTTCACAGTGGTGTCTTTACTTCGACATAGAATCTTAAAATTTAAACCATTGCCTGTATGGACCAAGCTCCATGATAATCGAAAGAGATAAAATGTAAATTTAATGAATTTATGAAGGAAAAAATCACTTGCATTCAATATTAAATTTCTCTATAATCAAGAAAGAAGATCATAACAATTAAAAATTTACCAAAAATTTAGAATTGACTCAAGGATCATATATATCAAAATTTAAACAACTAATGGATAAGTTAAAGGATAAAATATGGTAAAAGACCTAGTCATGATGGACGTATTGTATCTTTGATAATTCTCCGTATATAAATGCATGAAGTATTACAATAATAGAGGCATATTAGTTCTTATCGAGATGGTAGGTATGAAAATGTGTAGGATTCAAGCTCTTTGTGGTATGCTGCATTGTCCGGTTGCCAAGTTCTTTATGTTTCTCATGCGATAAGGTGGAAGTGAGTGTGAGGTCAGCAATAAATATAAAGGAAACAAATGATAATTTTATCTGTGCAACCCTAGATTGGTGGTCATCTAACAAGTGTGACTACAACCAATGTCCACAGGGACAAGCTGGCCTCCTTAACTAGGTATGTACTAGTACTGTTCGCTTTTTCCATTTCTTTCCTTTCTTGTAATTAAGCAATCATCATAACATTGTCTTTCTGGTGTACTTGCAGGACATGAAGTACAAGATCTTTTCAAATGTTATCAAGGGTATGTAGGTCTTCTTATCATTTCAGCATAATAATGTACGATTGACCTCTTGTTCTTGACCTGTGATTTTATAAATGCAGCTTTTCATACTTTGAGGACCAGAGTTGGAGGTTTGTTACAAGATTAGATAATCTACCAAGTTGGTGATGCACTGAAGGATCCCCACAATTCCATTCAAATAAAAATGGCTTATTCGAATTCAACGAAGTTTCTTGTCCTATGATCAGATGGGATGAGCTTAATTACTTTTTCAATGAAACAAACTATTTGCTTACTGTAGCCCCTTGGATTTCATGTTTTTTTTCAACAAAAAAAAATGATAAAAGCATCAACTAATCTTTTTCTCTAGAAACTTGAAATACAGTTCCTTAATTACATTTAAATTGAATGCCCTGATAGAAAAGACAAAGCCTAAAACAAGCATAACTTGGGCTGGTGATTGGTCGTCTCAAAGTGCTCGTGATTTTATGAAATATACCATCTTAAAGGGATAAAAGATTCACTCTTACGAACTTGGTAAAGAAGTAGCACAAAATCGTATCAGCTCACGTGTTGATTTCAAGTGACTAATGTTAAACCCTTAAATTTCAGAGCACTTCTCAACGACTTTCTAAAAGAACCTTAACGGGAAGGTTAGCTAGATTACACGCATAAGAGAGGCATACGAAAATATTAAGGCAAACATGGGCAAGTAGGATCGGACTTGATGCAAATTTTGGTAAAGTCTCGGACCTTGAAGTGATTGACGTCTCCTATTCTCATATGAATAGACCATGACTAGCGGACTTGTTATAGGTAAGCATTGGATCGAGCCAGTGTGTTATGCAGGCTTCAACAATGATCACTTAACATCATCAATAGATAAAGATTGTAGGGAGATGTTGGATGATGTGGCGATACGAAAAGTTAGAGTTATAGTGAGACTCAACATCTAAAGGTAGTAGAGATTTTCGGGGATACGGATGTTAGTTTCCTAGTTAAATGTAAACTCTAGTTTTTCAATTATAATATAATTCGGTATTATTAATTAAAGTCCTATTTAGATGGGGGTGTTATCCAATTAACCCACGTGATGTAATCTAATAAAGATAGACGTGATCCTTAGCACGATCTTAGAAAGTACAATTTATTTAGGATTCAGATTGTAACTTGGCTTATAAGTCAAAGGGCCTATATATAGCTCATTCATGTCTTACTCTTCTCATTTAATTAAAGAGAGCTTCCTTGTATTCTTTTAAAGGAAAGCAACATAAAGTTTGATAGTTTTGCCATATCTCTCGTGTTCATTGTTGCTTACTTTATTTTCTTGTTTGCTTTATTGCATTCTTACTTCCAATGTGGAAGCAAAACACTACAAGGGTCGTTGAGGGCTGAATCTTACTTAAGCAGACCTAAGTGAGATTACCGTGCAAAGGTGTTGGCACTAGACTTCGGTGAAAGTTCGAGTTCTAAGAAGACCTTTGTATCATCTAACATGGTGATTCTACTGTTATCAGGAAATGAGTTATGTGCACGTGGTGTTTCAGTTAAGCTGGAACCAAAGCAATATGCTAAAGACATCACTACTCTCAAAGCACTTGTTGATAAATTGTATCCAAATCTCATAACACAGCTAAAGGTTTTGGGTTCTGCTCGTTTCTTTGACAAGAAATGGTTCGCCAAGTTCCTCGAGCATATAGGAAAAGATGTTGTCAATGGAGTAACCCATCATATCTACAATCTTGGTGCAAGTATGCAAGTAAAATTTTGATCTCTTTTCCTCAGCCTGGAATCACCTTTCTTTTTATAAACATGTCCAACTCTACTCAATTCGAGATTTTAGTGATAGATGAAGGAAATTTGTACTTATCTGATTATGTGAATAATGTTTTATCAAGGGAGGAGTATCATTTAACCTCACAGGGCAGCAATATTCAAAGTGACATTGTATTGTTAAATGATACTCTATTGAAGCTTACACCTTCATTGGACATTCTTGAAATGAAATCAAAGTTGGTTGATCCCACTAGCCCCGCCATCATTTCTCGTGATTCAATAGTTTTTGTAACTATTAAAGACTACAAGGCGCCTGCTTATGCTTAGAGTGTTAAGTCCTTTTTTCTTCTCTTTATGAGTTTTTAGCCAGTTTACCAAAACCAACAAAAAATTAAAAGTCTTAACCTGTGGAACTCTTTGAGTTAGTTCTTAGGATGAGTACAATTTATTAGATTTTTTTTTTTGGTAAATAACTCTAAGAATTTATTTGCATTTGTGTAATAAGTGTGATATAAGATGTTTCCGTCTATATTTTTACGTGAAGCTAATGAAGTCAAGAGCGAAAATTTTCTAGTTTTAGCCTATTTTCAAATAATTGTTTCTATTATATAGCTCTCTTGCTTGGCCGCAGAGCATTTTTTTTTTTTTGTCACAAAGAATTATTTTAAGTTATTAGATTATACTTAGCCAAAAAACAGTAAATTTAGTTATTTAATATTTTTTGGTTTTCAAGTTTTATAGCCTATAAATAAAGGCTTTTAAATCCCATTTCCATTAAGTGATAAATCTTCTAATTGTGAGTGTAATTTTGTAAGCCACATTTTATAAGAGAATTACCCTATGCTCTCCTTTCTTTTTATGAGTGTTTCTCTTCTCATTTGTAATTTTGTGCATATCAGGTATATTTGGATTTAGGGTTTTAAGTGATTATTTTCTCTTATTATTGCATCATTTTTTTATTATTAGTGGTTTTTTTAATCCCTTTACCCCTAGAAATAGGCTAACGTCAAACACATAAATTTGTGTATCTTCTATTTGTCTTATGTTATCTCTCGATTTTGTTTGTCACACTTATTTTTCCTAGATGAATTCTTTTATTCTACTATAATTTACTCCTAACAAACTAATACTAAAGCATTACTAACATTTTTCTTTAAGATTCACTATGTCGACAAAAAAATTGATATTGAGAAATTTAAGTACTACATGAGTTTTATTAAGTGGCAAGTTAAGATGTGAGCAATCTTGAAACAGAATGGTTTGCATAAGGAGCTATTAGCAAAGGATAAGAGGTTTTTACATTGGATGATGATAAGAAAGTATAGATTGATGAGAAGGTCCTGTCTACCATTCAAATATGCTTGTCTAATAAAGTTTTACATAAAGTCCTTAATCAAAAGATAGTTAAGGTTTTATGGGACAAGTTGGAGTCTTCGTAAATTACAATGGATCTCGCCACTAAATTGATTATCAAGAAAAATTTATACACTCTCACTATGGTGGAAGGTACATCGATTAAGCCCTATATTAATAACTTCTCTTCCATTATTTTAGACTTAGGAATATGGAGATTACGTGTGAGGATGAAGACTAAGCTCTTATGTTGCTTTGATCATTACCTTCATCATATAAGAACTTTAGAGAGACATTAATCTACAATAACATGTCTCTGAAGTTTAAGAAGTTGAAAGCATCATTGTATTCTAAAGAACCTTTTGATAAGGAACTTTCCACAAGCTATTCAGACAGTTTAGTAAAAGGGTTTAGTTATTAAAGGAAGGCCCTTTACGAGGGATCCTAGCAATAGTAGTCAATAGAGTTGGTAAAAACTATGATGAGATGGAAATATGATTCAAGTTTAGGTTTGGGCTTAAGCATCCAAAACTAGACTGAACACAATGGATTGGAAAATAGTTTAAGTACGGTTTGTGGATTTCTTCTCAGTATATTTGCAAAAGAACATTTTGGTGCTCTTTTGATATTTGGCCTTTGAAAATTAGGTTAATAAATTGTAGAAGGAAAATCCAATATTTAGGGAGCAAAATGAAAATTCCTCTCATTCTCGAAAATGATGAATGCTTTTATAGTGACTTGATAGTATGAGAGATTATGCCTCTTTTTTTAATCCTATTTAGATATTGAAAAATTTTTGAATTTCCAAACTCTATTCAAGCTATAGGCTTAAAAGGATGTAATCTATATCTGTCATTTGGCCGCCTTTTAGGCTTCAGTTATAAGCTTGTTTTAAGGTTGAGTTTTTAATTCTACAACGTAAAGATTAGGCCTGAGCCTACCAGTTTGATCCCGAGCTATGTTAAACTTGCACTAGGTTTATTATTAGTTCTCCAATTTTTTTTCTTTAGTGGAGATACTTGTTATTTAGTAGTTTCATCAATATGTTATCTCATTCCTTATATATATATATAAATATGTCACTTGCATCTTGTTTAGAACAAATGAATACCATAAAATTTTGAAAAATTCATTTAAAATTCTAAATTTTTATGTTTAGAATAAAAAAACTATTCGATCAATTATGTGATTTGATATTCGTAGAATTCAATATAACTAATCCAAATTCCAATAAAATAGTTGAGATTTCCAAATGAATTCTACAAACTTAAAAGGTATATTTTTTGCCTTCCAAAATTATCTTAACAAGGCTTTTTTATGTTAGTCTTTTTTGTGTACTTTTTAATATACCATTATATTTTAGATTAGATTAGATTATATTAGATTAGATTATTATTATATAATATAGATTTCATTATATTATCATATAGTAATATGTTAATATATTATATTATATTATAACTTATTTAGTAACGCAGTATGTAAATAAATTCTTTTTGTGTTAATAACACACCTTTATAGCCTAATGCTATATAATTAAACTTGGAGAGAATTGACTCTAAGACCAAATATAAGGAAAATTTCATATCATTTTTTAGTGCAATTACATTTGAACATATCACCATGTCTAACCAATAATATATATTAAACTTCTAATCTATACACCTGTACATATTAACCTAAAATGTATATTCAACTTCTTATCTACACACCTATAGATCTTGATTAGAAGAAGTAGGACTGTTACATGGAAGTGTACTAGTCCTTCCATCAGAAGGCATTCTATGCGCTAAATTCCTATGAATAATATGTTGCTTTTTGAATTTTAAGAATGGTTTAAGTTTGAATTTTTAATCACTTAGAATCAAGTTAGTAGGCCATCATTCTATGCCCATAAACCCTGATTGAATAATAACTCATATGTTAAACGATTGCTAGATAGTGACAAACAAGTTAGCATTAGGTAAATATGTTTGGTTGTTGAAATTAGGAGTTTCATACATATTTAATATTGGCCCTAAATAGTACCTAAGAGGGGGTGAATTAGGTGCTTAAAAATTCTTTTCAATATTATTAAACTTAAGTCTTTTACCAATTTCAGTTAAACATGAAAGTTAAATAATAATTTAATTATACAAAATAAATAACAATAATAAATTAAATAGTTAAATTAAATGCATAAAATTAAACAAGAAAAGGGAAGAAGAGATAAAAACTGAATTATTCAAGTTTGGAGCAGTCTACTTGCCTTATATATAATCTCTAACACCACTGTTGAGATTTTGTTCATTCGGTCGACCTATGATCATTCGACCGGTCGATGCTCACTTCAGTCAATGTATTCGGTCAATTAATCTCCTCTAATCGTTCATTTAGTAGATTTGATCCATGGTTAGGTCAACTGATCTTCATTCGATCGACCTATTGCTTGATTTGGTCGACCTATGCCTCATTCAGTCGACTGATGTCTTTATTCAGTCGACTAATGTTCATTTGGTAGACCTATGCATGTGCTGACAGCTTACAACACCACTTGATGTTTTCATTATATATTCTTTATTCTTCATAAAATTGACATGAAATTTGGTGAATAGTATCTTGACACATTGTTCTAACATCCTATAAAATTTCATAGCATTTGGAGCTCTAGAAATATACTTAATTCCTTTCCAAAGTCAACTGTAAAGATTTTAGAACACAACTGAACTTGTTCAGCAATCCAACTTCCAAACTTTGTCTAAACTTTTCAAAATCAATTCCATTCAGTTCTTAACTCAATTCAACATATTTTAACACAAACAAAGCAACACTAATCAAATCTTTAAAATATTTTATACAATTATACAAACTTAACACAATCAATTCATCTAATTTACCAAATTTTCTTAACACAATAATCTAAACAATTTTATTCGCTTTATCTTCAAACTTAATCAATTCATACAACTTCATTTTATATAACCTTTATCTAAAATATTACTCCATATAAGTCATACAAATTTCACTGAATTATTAACTTAATTACTTATTCATTACATACACTCCAAATACTAAACAAACATAGCAAACTTTACAAACTTGTTAGTAGAAATAATTTTTCATCATCAAAATAAAAGTGAAACCAATCCTTCATTCAACAATCTCTCCCTTTTTTATGATGACAAAACTATGTAATATTAGAAGCATGTAACAAACAAATCAAACCACTCAAACATACAAACATCACAAAACTTCCGACTCCTTTCTACTCCTTTCTAATATCACTTATATCATTCTCTCCCTTTTTTGTAATCATCAAAAAGTATACAACCAATTACAAAAAGGTGTAAAATTTGAAGATGAATATAAAATGAGTCACAAATACATAAAACATCGACCATTCTCCCCCTTTTTATAAAAATTTAATACCAATAAGTAAGAAGCATATAAACAGGATACATTAATTCTCTCCTAAACATATATTTCAAACCAATACTTTCACTTAATAAAACATACCAACATATCCTTTAAAATACCATAACACACGTATTCAAAAGAGGGATAAAACAACCAAATCTCATTTAAAAGTTCTATAATCAAATAATCATCAACATAAATACCGAACGTTGTTAAAAAGTGATCAAACTAAAAAGTCACACACTTGTAATTAAATATACCGAATAGGAGACTTGTCTGTGCCAATTATTGAAAAACATGATACCAAATGCTACCAATTATTGGAAAATTAAAAAAAAATTAATACCAATTATTCTTGTCGATCGAAACCTATTTTTCAAACAAGATACCACTTGTATACAAATATCATAGTTATTAAAAAACATCTGATTGATACCAATTGTAATAAAATCAACACAAGCCAATTAATGATACCGATCAATTTCATCAAAAACAAATACCACAATACCCATTGCTAATATCATCCAAAATAAACAAAGGACGCAACTCATTATCAACAAGTACTAATGACACTATAATTTTCATTTCTAAAAATGGATACTACCAAAACTTAATTTATTATCACAACATCAAGATGTAAACAAGTTCAAGATACTGATTAAAATTACTTCATACTTAACACCAATCATTACAAGAAATATCTTAAAGGTCTCAAATCATCAATACTCTACCAATGATTCCTCCTAAATTCATACAATCTAGATTTTCGATAAATCAAACTTTCAACATAAAATGCATGAGAAGGATCATATTAAATCATTTAATCACAGAGGCATTGAAGCTTGACTTTTAAAGAAACTCGTGGAAGATATACACTCAGTTATGCAATGAATTTCCATTCTCCCCATCAATACATGCATAATACTTCAAAATATCATCAGCTTTTTCTAAAAATTAAAAGTCATGTCTAAGGGATTTATCATAAAATGCATGAAGTCAAAATTTATAACTTTATGATTCTTGAAACTTTTTCTATCAAAGCATTTCAACCTTTCAAACAATTTTGAATAAACTAATGTCCTTTCAAAAATCTTTTCTTAAACTAATGCATAGAGGCAATTTATTAAAGACATTTAGAAAAACTTCTAAGCTCTCCCTTAATAAAATAATTTCTCTAAATAATATGTAAGTGCAGAATATTAACCTACATGAGAGGGATCAAAACTTTCAAAAAACATAATAATCGAAAATATGCACAAAAAGCTTCAAAACATGCTTACAAGTGCAAAATCAAAACATATAATCCTTTAAGCATTAAAGCATCCAATAAACATATTAAGACATTTATGAAGACATACGCTTCAATTTGCCTAAACATGCAAAAGCTAATTATATAATAACATCATTCAAAAGGTTCTTTAACCAATTAACACATACTAAAAGAATTTTTATTCATGATTTCTAATGCAACACATGATAGGACTCGAGAATGTTTAATCCAAAAGCATCACTACAAAAAAGTATATCTAAAAAAATTTGTAGCAACTTTAAACTTTCAATATACAAATATCATAAAGGATTAAAAAAGAAAAAAATATTCTTATGGAAGAATACTCACAAATTAGATAGAGAGAACAACCAAGATGAAAGTGGTGGTTCAGCAGATGAGAATTAAAACAAAAACCATAACAAGAAGATTGAGAATGCAACTTCACAGACTATCGGTCGACTGAACTGGACCTATCGGTCACCTAATAGTAGGTAGGTCGACCGATATGCGTCATTCGGTCGACCGAATATACACGTTGCGGAAGAAAAACACAAAAAACTCAAACAAAATTTTATTTTCAATTTACGATCGAACCAATAATCCAAATATCTACCAAAAAAACTCAAATAAATTTTATTTTCAAGAATTCACTTATTCAATCATACATAAAGATATCAAATTGTATTTAAAAATGAGAATTACGTAATTTTCATAACGCAGAAGATTGATAGTTAGGTTGGCCAAACAACTAATATCGGTTGACCAATGTCCCTGCAAACCACATTCAGCCGGTCGATCTAAACATATCAGTCGACCGACAATCAACAATGAGCAAAATTTACCCGAAGTATTAAAAAAACAATTTTATTTTCAACAAATCAATTATTCTATCTAAGTAGCAATTATACACATGCAATTTATCAATGTAGGTTCAAAGCTTACCTCCCTTTTATATTCATCACCAACTTTACTAGTTGAATTCTTTACTTCCTTGGTTCATCAATATTGGCAATTTTTCAATTTCTTTTATGCTCTTGAAGATACCTTTTAATACCTACAAAGTAAATTTAATGAAAGTTTGATACCTATATCATTTTGGGTCTTTGATGGTTAGTTCTATATTTTTCTCATCCATTCGACAAAACATTCACATTTAAACGATCATAACATAATTGTTGAACATATCCAAAACAACCACAAAAGTATCAAGATAATGGATTACGTAATTTTATGAGCATGTCTTGGTCTAGATCTATTAAACCTACTAAATGTATCATATGAATGAAAACGAGATCTCATATTATTCCTATATGTACTACTAGATGTAAATGTTCTTTTTAGATGAAAATCTTGTCTAAAGTCTACAAGAGACACATTTCAAGGCATACAATAAGTATTGTAAATATTTCTAAATGCATATATATGATCATAAGGAGTATATGAAGTAGAAGACCTATAAGCATCATTTTGATGATATACAATAATAAAGAAATTATATATATTTTTTCCACATACACATTCATATTCTTTCTATATGATGGTCTTAATGTATACAAGAATACATAATGATTCTTTCTATGATGAGAGCTAGATGATGAGGGCTTAGAAATATTTTTAATGGATGAACTAGGTTCTTCTTCCTCTAAGTTCTTATCTTTAACAAATTTGGTCATATTTGAAAGAAGATCATTATCACTCACATAACCTAAACCATGTCTATCATTTATAACCTTTTGACCGTTCAACATGCTTTTTAATTTTTCATTCCCTTTAGTGAACTTAGCAAGTGAATCCTTAAGGAAATCTATCTCCGTTCTAAGAAATGCATTTTATTTTACTAGATCATCATGAACAACATTATATTTTGATTCCAATTGTTTCTTCAACAAACTATTTTCTTCTACTAATTTTTGTATCTTATAAATGATATCATTCTTTGATCAATTTCTTTCCTAAGTATTTCATTTTCTAATTTACAATCATCAAGCAACTTCAAGATTTCTTTAACATATTCTACCAATTCTTCATAAGAATATTCACCATCACATGCATCATCATTATCATGTGATTTCGAACAAGTAGTTATCATATCACTACAAGTATTAATACTAGAATATACCTTTTCTTACTCCACCAAACATGCGTTGAATTCTTCATTAGGGATCTCCAACTTGACTTCTTCCTTAGTAGATCCAAGCACCTCTTTATGATTTGTACCTTCATACAAATGTTCTAATCTACACCATATGGCGTTAGCGGAGGCACACATTAAAACTTTATAAAGAATTCTTTTATCTAAGGCACAATGCAAAATATATAAGGCTTGAGTATTCAAAAACACTAATTCTCTATCCTTTTCTTACCATTCATTTTCATTTTTAGGAACTAATTTCCTATTTACTAATTTTATTGGAATATAGAGACCTTTTGTAACTTCAACCTATAAATCTATATCATTACCTCTTATAAACATTTTATCTTTCGCTTCTAAACCATGAAGCTCTCTTTACTAAACATAGGGGGTTCATAAACATCTCTAAAAAGTGTCAACTATCTTTACTCATTAATGCGTTAGAATTAATCCTATGTGAGAACTATACTCTGATACCAATTGTTGACCATAAATGGCACCTAAGAGAGGTGGTGAATTAGGTGCTTAAAAATTATTTTCAATATTATTAAACCTAAGTCTTTTACCAAATTCAATTAAACGCGAAAGTTAAACAATAATTTAATTATACAAATTATATAACAATAATAAATTAAATAATTACATTAAATGTATAAAATTAAATGAGAAAATGGAAGAAGAGATACTAGTGATTATTTTGATTTGAAACAGTCCACTTATCCTACTTCTAGTCTCCAACACCACTGTTGAGATTTTGTTCTTATTGCAATTAACAAAAATATATAGTACACAATACAATCCTTTTTCAAGGTTCTAGGATAATCTTTCACTCTCCCTTTTCTAAGGCTTAGGAATAACCTCACAACACTCTCTTTTCTAAAGTTAAAGGAGAACCTTACAGCCCTCTTCATTTTTAAGGCTAAAAAATAACCCTTACAATAATTTTATCACAAATTACTCAACTAAAACTTCATCAAAAGCTCATATACACTCAACAACACTTAATAATAATGTATAAACACTTTTTATACTTCTTGAATGCATAAACAACACAAAATACACATATTTATACTCTTCTCAAGATTTATAATTGTTGCTCCAACAGTTCATATTTATTAAATAATATATCCGTTGCACAATCTGTCTATTGTAGAGTTACCGTTGTGTATTCTTCATGTTTAGTTGACTGAATGACCTCATTTACTTGACTTATGGTCATTTGGTCGGTCGATGCTCACTTTAGTCGATGTATCTGGTCAGTTGTTCTTCTCAAATTATTCATTTGGTTGACCAGATCCATGGTTCGGTCGATCGATCTTCATTCGGTCAACCAATGCCTGTGCTAATAGCTTGCAACATCACTTGATGTTTTGTCATATCTTCTTCATTATTCATAAAATTGGAGTGAAATTTGGTGGGTAGTTTCTTGATACATTTTTCTAACATATTATAAAACTTCATTGCATTTGGATCTCTAAAAGTATACTTAATTCCTTTCTTAATTCAGTTTTACAAATTTTAGAGCTCAACTGAGCTTGTTCAGTAATCCTACTTCCAAACTTTGTCCAAACTTTAATCAATCCATTCAAAACCAATTCCATTTAGTTCTTAACCCAATTCAACATATTTTAACACAAACAAAGCAATAATAATCAAATCTTAAATACATTTTACACAATTATACAAACTTATCACAATCAATTCATCTAGTTTACCAAATTTCCTTAACACAATAATCTAAACAATTTCATTCACTTTATCTACATCTTAATCAATTCATATAACTTCATTTTTCATAACCTTTATCTAAAACATTATTCCATGACTTACAAAAGTCATAAAAATTTCACTGAATTACCAACTTAATTACTTATTTATCACACACATTTCAAATACTAAACAAACACAGTTTTGCTCTACAAACATATTGGTAGAAATACTTTATCATCATCAAAATAAAGGTGGAACCAACCCTTGGTTCAACATTTAAGTTTTAAATATATATTTTTGTACATATTTAACATAGGCATTATTTTTTTCAAGTTGATTTTATTTTTTTGAAAATATTTTTCTAATTTTTAAAAAATTATGTTGATATAAATATTAAAAATTAAAGATGTATTGTCATTATTTAATTTTATAAAGCTATTATATTAAGAGGTATATTAGAAAATAGATGTAAATGAATTTTTAATTCTAGATTTATTCCAAACATGATTATGAATAATTCAATTGACTTATATATTTTAAATGATAACTATCCAAACAAGAGAATTTATTTATCATATAGAATTTATTTGTAAATAAATTTTACATTCTATGTTCATTCATTCCAAATAGGGGGTTAGGTAATCTTTTGGCCTACTGTTCCCTCATTTTATCAATTAATGAGTTTTTTATTTAAGAATTTATGTAAATTTTGGAAATACATAGTCTTATTTAATGTGATCCTATTGTTTCAAAAATAATGTAGATTTACAATTATGGAGGTCTATTGTTTTGGAAACCTATTGTTTCTTATGGTCGGGGTCTTTCATGTTGTAAGTATATTATTTTGTGAGGACATGCCATTTTAGAAACTCATTAGTCTATTGTGTAGTAAGTTTGTTGTTTTGGAAAACATTTCATTTGAAAGCTCATTAGTTTGTTGTTTTGCAAGGATGTGTCATTTTGGAAGCTTAAGGGCCATTTGATTTAGGGCTTGTTTGGTTCAATTTCTATTTTTGGTTTTTTGTTTTTTTATTTTTATGTTTGGCTGTTGTTTTTAATTGCTGTTTTTGGTTTTTTTGTTTAATTGTTATTGTTGTTTTTTGTTTCTTTTTTAGTTGTTATTTTTTGTATTGTATTATTATATGTATTATTTTTATTATAAAATATGTTTAAAATTATATTAATATATTTTAAATAATTTTATATTGGACCAAATATTTATGTTTAAATTAATAAAAATCTACAATAATTATAAAAATTTATACAAATAAAACATTAATTATAAAATTTAATTTTTAATAGTATTTTATATTAAATTAAATATTTAAATCACATTAATAATTATAAAGATTATATAAATAAAACAATAATTATTATAATTTAATTTAATTTGCAAGCAGAGAGCAGAGGAGGACCTAACTAGTGGGTAGCAATTAGGAGGGTGGTATTGGTGTTGGTGACGTTGATCTGTCACTGATTCTCTAAATCCTCATTAATGTTGTTAGTGGAGGCGGAGGATATGGTGAACCACGCAGTTGTTAGTGTTAGAAGAGGTTGTGCTTGTCGTTGCTAGAGGCGGAGGAAAACGCAGCATGTTTTAGATCTATAGAGAGACGTTGTGGTTGTTACGATTGTTTTAGCTTGGGGCTTTGCAGAGAGATGTTGCGATGAGGGCTCGGTGCTACAATCGAATATCGCAGCAGCTTGCTGTGGAATGATCGATGCGGCTATGAGAAGGAGACAACCAAGAAGAATGTTTCGATAAAAAATTTGATTGAACATGTGTTTTTATTGCTATTTGTTTTTCTTTATCTATTGTTGTTTTCCTATTTTGTTTTTATCTTTTGTTCTATTATTTTGTTTTTCTTTATTTTGGCAACATAGTTTGAAAATGCTACCAAACAAATTTCTTAGTCTCGATTTTTGTGCTAAATAAAATGAAAACTTGCAACTGCAATCAGAAACGCTACCAAACATGGCTTAAATTTTTCATTCCTTACTTCTACTTCTTTTTTTGTTTTTTTTACTGTTTTTCTCGATTTCTGTAGTTTAATAGTATGTTGTTTTTTTTATTTTTATATTATTTTTTATTTCTATATTTAAAAAGAAATAATAATTAAATAAGTTATCAACGTTTTCACATTTTTTTCACTTAAGTGATAAAGTTTTTAAAATTTTCAATTGAGTGATTAAAGGTTCAAAAGTTAACTAATTAAGTGAAAAAGACAAACGTTGTTAGTGACCCGATCCGACTCGACCCGGCAACCCGGATCTGATCTGGCCCACTCCAACATTTTTACCTTTTCAGATTAATTTTTTAAATATTAATCACTCAAATGAAAAAATTTTCAAAGCTTAATCACTTAACTGAAAATGTGAAAAGGTTAAATTAATAACCTATTTTGAAATTGTTAATATAGGTTTATCTCATAAATAAATATTTTTACATAATATTTATAAATATAATTAAATTATTTAATTATTAGTA
>JAOXYD010000003.1:10384688-10398777 GCA_028565735.1 Pinacopodium congolense | reverse complement strand
ATTTTTCATTTTTTATCAAATACCCCCTATATTTTTAATTTATATCAAACACCCCCTGCACAGTAACTGCCACGTCAGCCGCCACGTCACTCGCCACGTCAGCCGGTCAACTCGCCCACGTCAGCATAGTCAACATGCCACGTCAGTCGGTCAACTCGCCACATCAGCATAGTCAACATGCCATGTCAGCACACCCGCCATGTCAGCCGCCACGTCAGTCCTAAATAGTTTCAGGGGGGTATTTGATAATTTTGTTAAAATATAGGGGGGTCTTTGATATTTTTAAAAACACAGGGGGATATTTAATAAATGTTGAAAATTCAGGGGGTAATTAGATATTGACTCTAAATATAATATAACCAAAATTGATATCCCAATGTGATCATTTCTTTCTAATTCTTCCTAAATGCTCTTGACAACCTTACTTCACTAACTCAATGGTAGAAAGAACAAAAGAACTAAAACCTAAAACTATGGACAAACAAAATCCTAACTAAAAACAAGAATAATAACCTAGTTCTCATAACTCCTCATGTCTCTCTCTACCTCTACTTCCTTATCCTCTTTCTTTTGTCATGTTGTCTCCCCTCTTTGTTATAATTTTTGGTGCCCCCTAGGCTTATGAGAGAACCCTAATATGTTTCTTGATGTAATTGAGTCATTATTGGTTTAATTAATAACCAATTCTCGAGTTTCTAAATGTATAACCACGTTTGAGCTAGAATATAATAGTGTTGTTGAAGGAAGTTATTGCTCTTCTATCTTTTCTCTACTTTGCTTCCCCTTTTTTGGGTATAAATGTGGTTTCAATAAGACATAAATGACGTTGTTGAAGGTGACCATTAATTTCTTACCCTCTTTTATAAAATTGTTCATCTATCATCCATTTTTGCACTTTAATCGATCCAATCAACATGTATCTAAAATATAACCAAAATAACTTTTTAAAAAGACAAATTCATATATTAATAAGGGTAAAAACATCTTAAAATGTGACATAAAAACTTATATGAATTACCCCTATCAATAGGGTGAGTTTTTACCACTCACATATCCAAAAGGGATCTCATATTAACCATCACATTTATAGAAGACATAAAAATGCATATATATCATATTCATAAAATTGTCACTTAAATGACTCTATTTTTTTTTTTTTTGGTAAATAAGGAAATTAAGTAATCTTAAGTTTGTACATGATTTCAAAAGAAAAATAAAAAAACAAATTGAATCTCCTATCTCTATGGACATGAGAGCCACTAAAATAACAACAAATTCATATACTAATTTAGAATTGCTCGTTATACCATAAAAGAAAATTTAAACTTAAGAGATTAAATATGTTTTGATAATTATATATTCCAAGAATCTTTAAGGGCGGAGTTAAGTTTTGAGTTTGAATTCTTTGCCAACTAAACTTCTTTTATCTTGTTAATAATTTTTTATAGAAGGTATGAGGTGTTAGAAAATTTTTATATAAAGGTTATGTTGTTCATCTCAATCTAAGTTAAATAAGCAAAGTAGATGAAGGAAATTTTCAATAATTTACATCTTGTTTGTTCCCTTTAATGATTCAAAGCAACTAAACAAGTGTGATATACCAATTGTGATACTAGTATAAAAGATGACATTGTCAAAGCAGGGATGGCTAAATAAAGAACACATAGTAACAATTGAAGAAAAGATGTTTCATCTTTCTAAAGGTTTTGAACGCAACATGCAACTTGTGGAAGTGAGATTTAGGAACAAAAGCCTAAATTTGGATTTTTTTCATCTGATTGCAAGTCAAAGGATAAAACTAAATTTTTAAATTTTATCGGGCAATCAAATAAGGCTACTTTACGCAACTATTTGACTAGGTGACTGTAAGTGGGACGTAATGGTTTTGTTAGAGATTGGCCTCATGGTGTTACGAATCTAAATGAATTTATCCTCTCTTAGGTGGCTTAAATTGTAGTAGGCAAGGTTTTCCCTAATACATTGTAAGGCATGGGTTAAAGCAATTGCCAACCACTAATCATTGTTTTATATGATCGTGCTTATTATAGCATTAAGAGAGAGGCTTTTATGGATAATCTTATCGACAAGAAATTATCCACAGCTCTGAAGTTGTGTAAGTTATCAAAACCAGAAGTAGATTAATTTACCATTCTCTACTATATGCTTAATTATTTTCATATTAAATGTTAATCCTTCAATAGTTTCTTTAAAATCCAAGATACGTTGTCTTATAGTTTAGATTTCCAAAAAGAATTTGATTATAGAAATCTTTAGTGTGATTCCATTTATAGTGATTATTTAAATGAAAATTTTAAGATGATTATGGGAATAAAAAAACAAATTGATTTTTAAAATAATACTTATTAAGCAAACTAAAAAAGAAATAGGTTGAATAAGGTTTAGGAAATAACTCCCAAGGACAATTTTTTGTGGGTGCATATAACATATTGATTTCTTTTGCCTTGTAGGTCAATATCAAGTGATATCAAGTGAAAAAAATAATTAGTATCACTTCTATTGATATCAAGGGAGCAACAATAAGAAATATCCAACAATTAATTTCACAAATAAAACTACCAAGAGCACTTATATAAGCCAAGTAAGGAAATTGGTACTAAAAGATAAATTGTTTAACTAAGTAAGGAAGTAAAGGAGGTAATGAGTGGTGGTACATAAAAAGAGGTAAGCAATTATTTTCCTATTGAGGATATTGACTTAAGCATATATATTTAGGGGGAGAAAGCATTGTTGGATATATCTAGGAGAGAAATAAATACTAATAAAATTGGAACGTAGAATTTACAAGAATTACTCTTTAATTTTATGAATGCCTTTATGAGAACTTTGCCCATATGATAAAAGTTTTAAAAAGAGGTTGATGAAAGTTATTTATTGTAAGCCCTATGACACCCAAGAGGGGTGAATTGGATATTTAAATTTTTTTAACCAATTAAAAATAGCAACCTAATCAATTAGAAATTAAATGCAATCACTAAACTAAGGTTCAACCTAAGATGGAATAAGAATGCAACTATTAAAATGAATGTAAGAAATTAAGATTCAAAACAAACAATAAAAAATAAATAAAGGAGTTAGGGTAAGAGAAGGACACAAGCAAATTAAAGAAGTTCACCTACCCCAAAGATAGGCTACGTCTCCTTTCCAGCTACTTGTTGGATGATTCTATACTAATCATTCCAAATAAGTACAATCTTCTTATAAGGTGAAGAGTAACCTTTACAATTTGGTTTTTTAAGGGTGAAGAGTAACCCACAAAAACAATCTTACTTCCTAAAGGTGAATACTAACCTATACCAATTCTTTTCAAGGCAAAGAGAAGCCTATACAATTCAAAAATATCTAAATAATTCAATTCCCCCAAATTCAAGTAATCAAATACACCTTGAAAGATGTTTCACTCAATGCACAATTAAATCAAGGGCTTTAGCTTTCAATAAATGATATAAATGAATGATGACAATCTTGAAAGTTTAAAAAAACTTAGTATGTTAGAAATTAATAATAAAAATCTTGTATATATATATGCAATATGATCAAGATAAGCTAATCACAAAATCTGGATAGTTTAAGCACTCTATGAATATTCAGCTTAAAACACAAATATAAGTTCTTAAAAATCAATCCAAAAATACTAGAGCATTCCTAACACCTTATGTGAACTAGCTACAATAAATTTATGCACCCAGAATTGATTAATATGATGAAAATCGTGATTAAATGAAGAATGACAAAAGCTGGACATTTTTTATGTCTAAGTGAACTAATGCACACAAATGATGAAATATCCAACTAAAAATTCAAAACTAAGTTTAATATGATTTCTAAGAGTTTAAACAAGTATAAAACAATAATAAAAAACACAAAAAAAATAGGTTAAGCATGTTAAAATCGAAAACAAATTCGAAACAGTGAAAACAGAAGCTATCTTGAAGTATATAAATGTTCTAGCTCAATGAAAGCTTAAACAGGCCTCAAAAATTCGAAATAAAGTTCAAAGATAAACTAGAGACCTTAAGCAATCTGAAAACTTCAATAACATGATTTTAGAAATAGGTTTATCACCTAGATTCGAGATTCAAGCTAGAACAATATCAATAGAGACAGTTTTGATATAGGAATGAATTCTAGCTTTAATATGATGAAATAGCACTTCTAAAATGTAAAAGATAGATCAAATAAACTCGTATACACTCAAGCAAGATATTAAACACAAGTTTGCATACCCAAAAACACAGATTGATAGTGAAAGATTTAATGAAACTAAGTTCAGTAAAAATATGAGCAGCTTGAGGCTTTTGAGAAATTCAGAACGTTTGATCTGTTTTTGGAGTATCTAGAGAGTCAAAATTCATTTCTAAGGAGTATATATAGTGTCTAGAGGCTCAAGGAAGGTTTAGGAGGGGTTTTAAGACGTTAGAAAGAGGAAAAAAAGCATACGACCGAGAAAGGGAAACTAGCTGTTAGAGTCTGACCCTTCAACGGCACCCTCTGGGTTGATCAACAATGTCGTTGTACTAAGAATAGCCCGTCATTGATAGCTTCTGGAAATAGGAGTACAATGACACTTAAGTATGATGCTGTTGATGGATGATCAGTCTGCCGTTAAGTGTCCAGAAAACACAGAATATGCCGTAAAACTGACTTCAATCAATTCCAAACAAGTTCTTGATGATAATTGAGACTTCAAACACTTTTGAAATCATGTATTGAGGCTATAAGAATGATCAAATACTTTAAAACAATTCAAACACAAGATTTAGCCTATGAATTGAGATAATATACACTTTTGACATTTTAAATACAATGCATGATCAAACTTAAGCCCTTAGGTCAATTGAACATTAAGTAAAACTTACAAATATATTTAAAACAACCTATCTAAGGTCTTGAAGCTTCCAAATCATTTGAATTTCCAATATCTTCAATTTTGACCTTCAAATTCCAAGCTTTCCATATTGAATTCTTCTTGAAACATAGATATCTTTAAGATTAACATCATAAACTCAAATCATTAGTAATCAAACATGTTTTGTTATCATTAAAACTAAAATTAGAACCTCCCTTAGTTCAACACGTACAAAGTTGCATGTGAACATCCCTATATCCTCCTATGGGTAGCAGGGTGTTACAAGTTAACTCAAGAGCAATTGCTTCTAAAAATCGACAGGACTAGTTGATGTTGTTGCCAACACTCCCATCTTGTTTTTTGCTTGTGCACGAATGTTCCCGGCTTGTGCACGAATGTTCCCTACTTGTGTATGACGTCTATATCTGTTTTTCAGCTCTCTACTAGCAAAACTTTGAACTACTTCTTTGTATCATATTTTTTTCATTTTCTTGTAATGGAATCTTTCTTTTTCATTCTCTTGTCAGTGAATCTTTCTTTTCTATAAAAAAAATTATAATGATATTAGAGCCATGACTTTTTTTTGCATGTTAAAAATATTAAAGAGTTGACTAAGCTTGGAAAATCCTTTCTTTAAAGTACCTTTTGGAATATGATTAAGCCTAAAATTTTATCATGTTGACACCAGGATAGCTCAGAGCTTGCTATTTAGATGACCAAATCTTTCTATTGGTCTTGGAAGTATCATCTGATTGGCCTATAATATTTGGAACGAAGTTAGGGTCATTTTTATCATATTAGATTTTAAGATAGCTTAAAGCTTGCGACTTAAATGAACAAAGCCTTCAATTGGCCTTGTAGGCATCATTCGATCGCCTGCAATGTGAAAAGGGAAACCAGACCGTTTTGATGCATTAGATTTATCGGTATATAAAGTTTACAGACATGCTACGCTAGGAAACTATACAGCAGCAGTTCACGAATGAGTAGTTTGCTCCCACAAGCATGCTTTATGGCTTTCTTGGGGAAGAAAAACTAGACATAACTTTGTGCGGTTGCTAGACGATTTCCACAGATATATCCCGCCTCTAGTTCCCACCAGAAAATGGCCACCCCAATAAAATCTAGATGATAGCGAACTCTGTTAATTCATCAGTCCAGCAGCATTCCAGTATATTTACCACCATCTCCTCACTCATTAACTTCGTCAAAGGTGATCCTCCATATGCAAGGTCTATTTGGCTGGTAATGCATATCATATCTTTTGTACGTCCATATTCCACTAAACCAAAAGAACCGTAGTATTAATGCCGGTACAGCATATAAGCTTTAAGTCTTTCTGTTTTATAACCATCTGTTCTATCGGTATTACTTGGCTTGTAGTGCAGATCACAATTTTTTTGTACGTCCATATGCCATTAAACTAAAAGAATCGGAGTATTATTGCCGGTAGAGCATGTAACATTTAAAACGCCCTCTGTTTTTATAATCACCTGGCCTGTTGATATAACATCCACATTCTTCTCCTACAAGGTCATTGCCTCTCATTGTCCGTTTGCTTCTCCACATAGTTCCTCCATATGCAGGGCTTTCCCATCATTATAGAATTGGCTGGTAATGCATATCATAGTTTTTGTACGTCCATACGCCATTAAACTAAAACAGTCGTGGTATTGTTGGCGGCACAGCTTATAACCTTTAAACTGCCCTCCGTGTTGTAACCTTCTCGTCTATTGGTATTACCTCCACTAATAGTTCCAAATTATTGCCAAAAGGACAATTAACACGTCCACAAGAGACAGCAAGGACCAGCTGAACATTGGAGATCTCCCACTTTGTAGGTGGGTAAATTTTATAGCCTTACAGTCAACCAAGAAGATGCATCTGGATTTCTGGACATCTGCAAGAGGCTCAATACTGAATTAGGAGGGGAATTTGGGGTGGCTTTGATATCATGACAAAATCGGGCCTAATTCCACCCTGAAAGGCATCTTAACCGGATGCTACTGTCCAAGCCGTATTAAGGCTTGTTAGGCTGTTGCTCCCAGTCAATTTATGATATTGATACACTTGAAAACATGATGCCCTGTTGATCCCACACATATGCATGTCCATTACTACGCCACAGCTGCAAGCCTAGACAGTTGCAACTTGTAACTGACGTCTGTCTCCATAAGGCTATATCCTGAGCTCTTGATCAATCCTCTTTGCTTCATCATCTCTCTCACTTGCCCAACTTGACTCCATCGTCCATCTTTAGCATATAGATTACAGATTAGCACATAATAACTAGCTTTATCAGGAAGTAACCCTAGCATTTTCCTGATTGCTACCTCTCCATAATCAAACCTTGAGTAAAGTTCACATCCATGCAGAAATGCTCCGAACACATAAACATCTGGTTGAACTGGCATGTTGTCGATGAAATTTAGTGCTTCATCAAGCCTGCCTGATCGTGCTAATAAATCAACCATACATGCATAATGTTTCATTGAAGGCACAAAGTTATAGTCCTTGCACATCAGAACAAAATTTCTCCAACCCTCCTCGACCATACCTGCATGGCTACAAGCAGATAAAATGTTTGTGAAGATCACTTCATTGGGTTCCAATTTCTCCTTTATCATATCACCCAAAAGTGCAAGGGACTCACTAACATCCCCTTGAACTCCATACCCACCAATCATTGCACTCCAAGTGACTGTGCTTTTCTCTTCCATACTATCAAAAACTAAACGAGAAGATCTAACATCTCCACACTTTGAATAGAAGGTCAAAAGAGCAGTGCCAACTTTAATGTTACAGGAAAATTGTCCTCTCTTAATAGAGTAGCCATGCAGAGAAGAACCAGCATAAAAGGCAGCTAGGGAAGCACAAGCTAATAAGATACTAACGAGTGTGAATTCATCAGGCAATACATGTTCCATTCTCATTTGCTGAAACAATTCAAGGGCTTCGTAAGCAGAACCATTGTAGGAATACCCAGATATAATTGAATTCCAGGCAACCACATCCTTGTCTAAAATTGTCTCGAATAAGTAACGAGCACTTTCATTCCTATTGCATTTTGCGTACATGTCCACCAGAGCATTTGTGATTGCTGGATCCTCCAACCCAAGCTTAATACCAAGACCATGAACCGACTTTCCTAAATGCAAGTTTCCCAGCTGTGTGCATGCCGAAAGTACGCTTAAAAGAGTAACATTATTAGGCCACATCTCAATCCATTTCTTTCCCACAAACAACTTCAAAGCCTCCTCAGGGCAGCCATTTTGGGCATACCCAGCAATCATAGTGGTCCACACCACAGGATCCGTGCAGAGCATCTCATCAAAGAGAAACCTGGCATCCTTGACAACACCACATTTTGCATACATGTCTAAAAGAGCTGTAATCACATGGGAATTGAGTTTTACACCAGTCTTGATTAGATGACCATGAATCCATTTTCCCTGATGCAAAGCTCCCAACTTTGTGCATGCAGAAACTAAACTTACTAACGTGAAATGATTACTCGCAACCAGCCCTTCCCTCATTCTATTAAACAAAACCAATCCTTCATGAGGGCACTCATTCTGCACATACCCAACAATCATTGAAGTCCATGAAACCACATTTCTGTCATCATTTTCCTCAAATACACAACGAGAACACTCAATCATTCCGCACTTTGCATACATGTCCACTAGACCAGTCAAAACAAAACTATCAGGATTCCCTGCCTTGACAATTTCACAGTGCACTTTAGTCCCAACATCAAGATGCCACGTTTCACTAGCAGCCTTTAGCACAACCGAGAACACAATATTATCTGCCTCACTCGTAAACATTCTCAAGCAGGCATATAATCCAATCACATCCTCATGCAAGTCGTTCAAAAAATACCATCTCAACATCACTTTCCACAAATAAAAATCCGGGTCAGGTATTCTATCAAACACCGAGCGCGCAAGGCCAATGTGCCCAAACATACCATACAGGCTAACCAATTTGGTGCCGCAAAAAAGCTCACCACTAAGACCGTGAACGATGAGAAGGCTGTGAACTTTCTTGAGAGAACGAACACTCTTGCAGAGATTGAGAAGATTAAGAACCGGGTTTGTGTATATGTTGTGTAAAGTGGCCATGGTTTGGTCAAGCTCATGACGAAGGTCCATGTCAAGAGGGAGCTGATGGGTCAGAGAGGAAAGATTTCTCCACTGAAAATAAAAAGGTTTCTTGCAAATATGCTCATGTAACAGGGAGATTAAGCTGCGCATATCTTCTCGTACTTTTCACAAACAAATCCTTGTCTCTGTTTCGAAGTTTCTTCGAGAGCTACAGAGAACAAGACACAATTTCTGTTAATGTAAAGAGGTGAAAGAGAAGACAAATAATTTATATTTTTCTCGTATCTGGTATCAGCTCAACGGTAGTGTAAAAAGAACGAAAACATTTAATTTATTTGTTAAATTCTAAGGTGGAGTAACAAGTAACAGCATTCCGATGTTTATGGAATATACAAGGAATAATTTCTTGATTCATAATTTAATATTTTTAGATTTTTAATAAAAAATATGATCCTTTTTTACTGAAAATAATAATTATTCTTAATTTAATTGATTAACACATAATTTGGTCGCAGGAAAGGCTTTGGTAAATGTGCAATATCAGGAACAATAATCTTAATAAAAAATTTTCGAAAATAACAATAATCTTAATTTTATTACCTTTCTGAAAAAAGAAGTGCGCAGTTTATGCATCTAACGGGGCATTTAAATCCACTCCTGGATCTTATAAATTTTACAATCTCTCACTTCAATTAAATTATGGTCCATGAAGAGTGGTAAGTTATTTACTTGGTATCTTCGTGCTAAGCTTTATGTTATATTGTTCCGATGTTTATGTACGAAGTGAAATGTGAAAAGGACAGATAGTAGGAGGAGTGGGAATAGGAGTAGTCCGCCTCCTCAAGAATAACGCGTGTTACTTCCTCCTTTTGTCCAATTGAGGATGGAGGACACTGACGATGATGTTATGATATGTAGTGAACACGGAATAATAATAATAATAATAATAATAATAATAATAATAATAAAGAAAGATCATAAATAATCTGGAGAGATGTGATTGGTGGAAAGAGTATCCAAAATACTACGTGAGCAAAATAGACGTTGGATCGATTTGTGGACCCCACCCTCTTTTCTCAATCACTGACACCCAACCGTACAAAAAGTTAGATCTTCTCTTCATGGGTTTATGTCTCCCTGACGCGCTCTATTCGGCGCATATATCCACGCTACCAACCTCATTTCTCTTATTTTTATTTTCTTTTCCTTCTTTTTTTTCTCCCTTTTTTTTTTTACTTGTTTGCGAGCGCGCGCGCGCGCACACACACACACACATATATATATATATATATATATATAACGTAATAACATCAACAATAAAGCATATCTGATAAATAAATGTGCAAACACGAAATAAATTACATATTTTTTTATAACGATTTATTCCTATTACAATGTGAAAATTAATTAGACGGTATGAACTTCCAACAAATATAAGAAGTTAAGAACAACTCTTTTATATTGGTCACTCGACATCAATGAGTTTAGCTACCCCAAAAAATGAACATGAATCAAGAAGTCTGTAATGTTGTGGAATCCCGAATTTATTTATATCTAATTGGGCAAACTGTGTTTGGAGTTTTAGGATGGAATATGACAAACACATGTGGGTGGAGCCATGTACATGCTAAAGGACATAGAATGACAGACAACCATTTGGTCGCAGATAAGAGAAAACTAAATGGGACAAGCAGACATTGACATCAGTATTATCTTTGTGTGCGTATGTCTCTGCCATTTGCATTTGCCATTAACTCGAACTCTTTGTAAAACTCCCACTCTTTGTTTAACAAATTCTTCTTCAAGTTCGGCAGGATTTTTACCTTCTAAAATGAAGTTTCACGATTCCTAAATTTCATTTAGCAATTGCCGAGTCCTCTATTAAGCTGGTGTTCTGCCTCACCCTTCCACAATTCCTGTGCTTCAGAAAAAGAATTGGATGCGCATGCTTCTACTAGTTTCATAAAATAAGACTTTGATCATGGATATGGACTCTATCATCAAAAAAATTTCTATTGCATATAACATGAATGCATCTTTTTCCATAAATATGAACGATTGGATGAGATCGTGCATTCTTAGTACTACATTCATTTCGAGATGCAAAAGCGTCCCTTGTTTTTGGTGACCTGTCAGCATCGAGTCAACTCCAGCAACTTGCACAAAATAGTATCCAAGGATCACAACAATTCACCCCTACTGTAGAAGTTTGACTTTGCATACATGGCTGAAGGAATGTTCAGTATATATCCCAGAAGCAATCAAGCCAGCATTATATATCAATATTACGAAGTTTGTAATGATTCAAAGACACATAATAACAGAGACCCGGATTGTGGGCCAAGAAACATTCAAGGTGTCCCCCACAGCTCACGACCACCTCAATGCCTGAAGCCATGGAAACAAGCACCCGCTTCCCGCTATAGAAATCTCAATCGAATGATTGATCAATCAAAGCCTCTTCTCATAATTAGGTTAAAGTGATCGCAGGGGGATTACCTGCAGGGCATCTCTGTCGCCGGGGGCGTCTGGTAGTCTTCCCCCACCCTGTTAGGCGTCTATCCTCCAGTCCCACTTCAATGTTATTAAGCTGCTGTATAAGAGGAGTGCAAGGCTGAATTGATGTAACAGTAGGAGTGGGGCAAGACATCAAGCGCCTCCTCCCCCTTCCAACTCCATTTCTAGTAGAATTTCTTCTCATCAACCCTGAGTGCCACTGATGGCCTGTTGCTCTCATCAACCCTCCAAATATCTGAATATCTTCTGTTACCTCATGCCTTGAGAGAGAAGCAAGGCTTGGAAGAATGTCTCTTTGGAAGTCTCTTCGCTGCCTTCCCCTTCTTGCGTGGCCCTTTCGAGTTCGAGTTGGTAACATGGTAGTACCTGTTTCTTTGAGATTCAGGTTTTCTGGAACCAGAGGCTTGGGCATATAATCTTCTTCCTTAGTTTCTATAAGATTCAATGTCATGGACTCAAAATAGTCAATAGCCTCTGGCGATGATCTCTCATTATCTCCACCATCTTTGATCCTCAAGGTGGCATGGATCTTGCTCTCTAAATTGTCTCCACAAGAGAATGCAATCTCTGCAAACCAACCAAGAGGCTCTGGATCTGTTATCAAAGCTTCTGATGGAGTGACAGTTGCTTCTTCGAAATCACTGAGGTAACCAGATGAAGAGATGGCAACTATTACCTCAACAGCCACTCTCATAAGTTCATCCTGTGGGCTTGTAGCTTGGTACTGATTTAACTGTGATGATGTTCCCTGCACGTTCTCTATACATTCTTGTCCAAAAATGGCATCTTCCTCATTATCAAGAACTGCAGGAGCCTCTAAGTCTATGCCTGAAACAATATTTGCATTAGTACCTGGAACAGAAGGTATCAAAGAAGCTTCCTCCTCACTCATACAAGCATTCAAATCAATCTCATGTCTCAAATTGTCAAGTTTAGCATCTGGTTCCCATTCAGGAAGCAAGCCTTCTGCTGCAGCTTGTTGACTTAGCTCAGGAACAGCTGGATCACAAGGCAAGTTAATATCAAGAATTCTGAGTTTCCTCTTATTTTCTATTTCTCCTTCCAATGGCTGGGGAAGAGACACGGAAGGAGAGGTAAAAGAAAACAACCCATTCTTGGAAATGACAGGCTTCTCAAAAATTGGAAATCCAAGAAGTTTCTTACAATCTGGGAAGTCGCTCATTTTAGGCCTAGAAACCTCAGCAACATTGGAGCAAGACGTTGATTTCAAGGTCTGCAGGTTAATATGATTGGGACCCTTTCCAGTTTCATTTGCATCTAACAACTGATCAACAGCAGATTGCAAGGAACTGGTTTCTCCTGTCTTTACATCCAGCCCTCCCTCAGTAACCTCATTCAGACAAGCCGGCTTAGTTCTTAACCAAGGCAAAGTCTCAGGATTGTCAACAGGAATTCTTTCTATGTCTATGAGCTCATGACTATATTGGAGATTAGGTTTGTTGGAAGAACTATTTGAAGGAATGGCATTCAAGTTGACATCTTTTACAGACTTCAAGTCTATGCAATCTGAACTACTATAAAACTTTGCTGAGCTCTGGTTGATGAACTGTTCAGAGTCCAAATTGTTTGCAGCTCGGCACTCCACATAGCCATAGTTGCCAGAAGGAAGGCGGGTAGGTAGTTCTTTGGACCCTGATGAAGATCCATGGTAAAATCCATTTCGCCTGGGCATTTCATTTTGGAAGCTTGGGTTGCATCCAGCATTGCTGCTATAATTCCAATGCTCTCCAAAAATCCCTTGACCACAAGAAGATGATTGAGAACTACTCAAGGTTGCAGAATAGTTCAAATGCGTGTGTGTTTGAACCTGGTTTACACTCCCACTAGGCCTATCCCAAGAAGAAACAGAACGAGACCAGGAGTTTCCCAAATTGAGTGAATTAGTATGGTATGGACTGTGTAAATGGGAAGTAATGAATGATTCTGGGCCATTAGTATTTGACTTCTCACGATTTCTTTCAGATAGTTCTGAGCCATTAACTAGTCTTTCTCTCAACTTATCTACCTTGCTATCATCAGCTGGGAAGAACTTCGACTGTTCCTGAGTTTTGTTGAACAGAAACTGCATCGGGTGGGAAGACACACTCAACTTTTCATGTTTTTCAAGACTTTGAGAAACAGAGTTCATGCTGCTTTTGCTGTTGTCTACAAAAGAGATTTAAACAAAACCAAAAAAAAAAAAAAGGATAGAAATCAGTGGCCACCAGAACAGACGGATAAACTGTAACAGGCTAAGTCAAAAAATTCAAATGTATTTGAAAACATCGATAATCATAAGCTAATATTAAAATGAAGAGTAAAATTGCCAATCTGCAAAAGTGTAACAGTCACAGATTGCTTTGATTGTCAATGAAGGCATATTTAATTTGAACACTAGTATAAAATTTTCTTCAATTTCAAACAGTGGAAAGTTATTCACTTAATCCCGTTTCCTATTGTTATGAGTTACTCACACTTCAGATTAAAAAATTGCAAGTTCCAAGGCTTTATGCAACAAATATCTGTACATATCACTTGATGCCTCTATTAAAACCAAGAAAAAAGGGGGGGAGGGGGTGGAATGTTAACTTCAAGA
>JAOXYD010000003.1:10341178-10353403 GCA_028565735.1 Pinacopodium congolense | reverse complement strand
TTGGTTTACAATTGTTAAGAGGGAAGGAAGGAAAGACGAGAGAGGAGAGTTCATAAGTAGAACACTTATTTGTCATCAAAGTCAGTTGAAAAAATCATGAGAGATGAATGGAAACTAAGATCAATTGAAAGAACTAGTTGTAATGCTCAGGTATTTTGTCATGTGATTAAAGGTATTTAGATTATAATCAAGTTTAAAGATGTATCCAATAATGATTCAGTTTCAAGTAATATGAGGTTTATGAGGCAACATCAAATTATAGGTAGTTAAGTAAGACATAGATTAGAATTAAATGATAGTTATGAAATTAGTTCATGCATAACTATACTTTCTATTATTGCTATCATGGGAGTTATGAAACATAATGTTTATAGAAGGATTTTCTTAATCGTATGCACATTTTAAGATAAGCGAAGTTCAAAGAAAAAGATGTGGAAGTGGTGTATAAGATGTTTGTTTGATTGAAAGAAAAGGAATTTTACTATGATATTAAATATTATAAGGAAGGAAGGCTAAGGAATTTTTTTGGAAGAGGTAAGAATTTAGGAAGTTTTTGTTGAATTTGATGATTTTATCACATTTAATACCATATATCTTATGAAAAAAAACCAAATGTCATTTACTCTTTTCTTCAATGTAAGTCATCATTGATAGTCTATTTTTCTTGGTTGTATACTATTGGACAATGAAAAAATTAATACTTTTTGTTAGCTTTTTTTCATGCATGGATAAGATGTATGAATGATAAGTCACTTTTCACTATAATTATAGATTAATTTAAAAGTATCTATAATGCCATCAAGTTAGTTTTCTTAAGCATTAAGCACAAATTGTGTTTATAGTATATACTTAAAAAGGTATTTGAAAATTTTGGTGCCCCTAAGAGTTGCAAAAAGTAGAAAGATACTTTTATGCATGTTATATATGATGCCAACAACACCAAAGAATTTGTAATGAAATGGCTGTTAAGTTTAACTTGAAGAACAACTTACAGTTTTAGTATCTATTTTAGCAACATATGAGGTAAGCTTTAACCTATGTTAAGTATCAATTTTTGGTTGAAATATCAGCCACAAAAAAAAAACAACAAGGGAATACTTGCTTACTTTAATAGCTACATCACATTGAGATTTTTTTTAGTAATATGAAGAAGTAATGATGGTAAGATATTAAGTGGGAGATATACTTTGATTACTTATTCTTAGAGAGTGATGTGTTTTTAGTTACGTGACTTCATATTGAGAAGGATTTTCAAAAGACATGCACAATAGTTTGTTTAACCTTATACAAGATGAACTAACTAGTGTCATGTATTGCAAGGTGAAAAAAACATGGAATGAAGAAAATATAAAGTTGAATAAGGTTGAGGAGATGGTTAAAGGAACTAATGATTACATGAAGTACACAATTGTATTAATTGACACACTCTCATAAGAAAAGTGTAACTATAACTTGTTTGAATATGAGGAAATTGTATATCGACACATGTTCAAGTTTTTACTAAGACTAAGTTCGAAATTTTCAAAAAATTTGTTTGTTAAAAGGTGGTGAAAAGATGTAGTTAGGTTCGATAAAAAGATACGGATTGGTAACATTTGGGAGGATGATAATCCCCTAATTACATGGTATATAGAGAACAAAACTTCAAATATTTAGGTAATTTGTTAAAAGAAACCAATAAAAATTTTACAAGGATGATCAAAATTGAGTTAAGGGATGTTGCTAATGGTTGTAAATAAAAATCAAAGTGGTACAAATTCGGTGCATAGATGTATTAGCCATATAGAATCCTTTCCAAGGGATTTCAACTTTAAGGACTCAATTGCCTCAAGGCTTATGGTAGGTGAAGAACATAAAGGTTGTAATCTTAACTAGAAGAGGTTCAAAGAAGAAGCATAAAAAAGGGATATTAGATATTGAAGATATATATTACCAATATTCTTTACACATCTTAAATGTGATATTTGTTTTAGTGCATGGTATTGTTGAATTATTTGATTATAATTTTTTGATAATCTTATTTTATTGGTTTTTTGATAATCTTATTTAATTGATGATAATCTGGAATAATTAAGGCTAAGAAGGGATTTTCAAATACATGTAATGATGACATTAAAGAGTGTTCAAATTATTAATGATGATTTCATTCCATTTAATAGGTAGGTAAAATATGTTACATAATTTAGTAATTAATATACATAGTTATCATATATGTTTAAATTACAAAATGTATGAAATTGCCAAAGTATTTGAGATATAAGAGAATTTTTTTTAAAGTTGAATAAGTGATAGACTCAACTTATACTAGTTATACTCAGTTACTATTGTATATGAACAATTGATAGAAGTGACAGGTAAGTTTAACATAAAACATAGGGAGGATTTAATGTTGTCATATGGGAGATATGGAAAGAAGAATAAGAGGTTTGAATGAAACAAAACATATGAACTCTAGATTTTTCTTCATGAAATTATACATATGGTACTTATCATGGTGGGACGAACCTTTATATTGAGTTCCCTTCTGTTAGGTGTATAGAATATGTTATTCATTATTTGTTCTTGATATATATCATATTCTTTGTGAATCATTACATTTATCTAATGTTAAATATATCTAAAATGTTCATAATTTGGAATGAATGCTCTTTTTATATTATCATAAGTCCACAAATGATATTTTTTCATTGAAAATTTGGTGCATAAATCAATGTTTTAAAGACGAACTAAATTTTAAATTGATAAAGTGAGAGGTTTAATGCTTAAAAATTCAACGAGTTTTAAGTTGTTATAAGATTGATATAAAATGGGTATAGAGTTAATTGGCAAACTAAAACAATATTTGATTCTACTTTAATTTTTAAGAGTTAAATAATTATTTTATACTAAATGAAAATTGGAGACAGTATGATTTGAGCGGATATATTGCGAAATAAAGTTTAAACTTTTTCAAGTATTTTTCTTTTTTTATCTTCACTTATATTTGATGTATATATTAAATTTTATATATGCAATATAAATATAAGAATTTTAGCTGTAATTGTTTTTATTTTAAGTTCGACTTCCATTTTTTACATGTTCCTCATCATAAAGACTTATTATCATACTTATGATTTTATATTTTATTTTTATTATATGATATTTAGATACAATTAATAAAATAAATATATGTGAATGTGTGTGAATGCTTATAGTTTTATGTTTTATTCTCATTGTTTGATGTTTTAATACAATTAATTGAATTTTATATATGATTTGAATGATCATTTTCTTATATTAATTCTATGTACTTTTTATATGAGATATATATGAAAAATTAATAGAAATAAAATTATAATTTTTATTATATCAAAATTATATTATTATTGATTTTTAAAAAAACAGATGAAGTTAAGTTAAAAATATATAAAATTTAAGAACTAAATTTTAATTTTAAAAAATTATTTGAAATAATATTCGGTATTAATTTATTTTGATTTTATATTATATTAAAACCAAATTTAATATAGGCATTGAAAGCACTGTCCTATTGGTGCACGGACCTATAAGACTAATTGCCAACTTTTGAGCTGGAAAATACTCTGGCCTTTACTGGAAAGCCCCACCATGTTCTGTTGTATCAATGGATTATCGTATTTACATATGCGTGAAGTTTAAGCATTCTTTTAGAAATAGTGTAAAATTAGACAGTTTAATTGTAGCATTCCAGAATTCATATAGTACCATCCAAGCATGGGGAAAAAAATTTAAAGGTGTGAGCAAAATCTAAAATGTCCTTAAAGGTAAGGTGATGATTAGATTTGTAAGGTCTTGAATCAATTTCACGCATAAATTAGCTTTAGTGGCATCCAAGGCAGCTTATAAGTCTTGGTTATATTTATATAGCAGCATTATTCCTGTTTGTTTTGTAGAAGCGTTATTTTTTAAAATCTTTCAAAAAGAAAAATAATAATCTATTAATGACTAGTATTTTCTTTCAAAAAATCTAATTTTCTTTTAATCACATTTCATTTAAAAAGACTTACGCCATCATAATTTTAAAGAATATTTAGTAATATCTTTATATTAACAAGATTTAAACTGGCCAAGTATTGTAAGAACAACTCATTTTCCTCAATCAAATAGGTAATATTTTCCCTTTTTTGAAAGTTAAGATACATTTTAATTTTTAAAATTTTTATTAAGTTATAATTATTAATTTTTGTTATGTTTTATAATATAGGATTATGTAACACTTTTATGTATTTCAAGTTTAAATAGATTAGAAGTTTAGAACGCAAATTTAACTATTATATTAGTAGCACATGAGTCTTTTATTTAAAAAATGGTGTTACATAAACTTAGGCCTTATTTACTTGAGCTTTTGTTTTTTGTTTTAGTTTTTTATTTTTTTAAACACAAAAATTAATTAAAAAAATACACTAATACAGCACAGAAATTGATAAAAAAAACACAATTATTAATACAAATATACAACAACCACAACACAAAACTACAATTAGGTTAACAAAATATTAAATAAAATTTAAATTTTTATTAGAAAAATTAAAAACTAGAACGTGCAGTGTGTTAAATTTGAAATTGTAAGGTTACATTCTTTTCGAAAATAGTGAACGGTCAAAAATCCAAATGATCGCAGGAAATCAGCCAATTCGCATCTTGAGTTGACAATAAAACCCTCGGAATTTGATTTTCTAATGATCTTTCTATCGAACTATAAACGAAAAGAAATGATCTTTACATTGTTTTGTTTGATTTCATAAATGAGCGTAAAAAGGTCGCCGCTTGCTCTTCAAGGTTACAGCTGCTTTTGTTGTCTTTATGTGCATGCCAGCTTTCTCTCAACAGACCCTTTTGAGAGCCACTCCTTTCACTTCACTTTTCTCGCTTACTACTTCAGGGAAGAAGAACCCAGTTCGTCTTCTTCATTTCTAGTGATAAATTAGGAGACGAGAGAGAATGGAAAAGGCATTAACAAAAGTTAGTAGCCTGAAGGTTGGGGGGTCATGGATCTCAAAGAAAGCCAAGGAGGAGCTCTCTAACATTTCTGAAGACATAACTGTTAGTATAAAGATTCTATTTTCAGTACATTTTGTAGTTATGTTTTTCTTGATTCCTTTAATTATGTTGATTTGTTCCCCTTTAGTCTCTTCTTGGTATTCAGATTCTTGTCTGGTGTTCTTTTTCTTCTGGGTTTAATCGTGATTTGCGTAATGCGGTTGTGTTGAACTTCCCCCATTTCATAACTTGTGCTAATTTGTTTTGCGGGAAAAGCAATGACCATGGACATAGAGTTTTGGAATAGACGAAATTGGATTTGTCAAATCCAAATGAGTAGGACCTTGATGAGCAGAAGTGTATGTACCCCTAGTAATGTCGGAGATGGCGAGTGGCTTCTTGCAATTTCCGGTGTTATCTTAGGATTCCAGATTAAACTACATATCTTGTTGCCTTTCTCAATTTTCTTATAGGGATCGGTTGTAACATGATTATCATTTCAGACGCTTATTTGGTTGAAGAAAAAAGAAAGGAAAGGGGTGGATCTTGCAAATATGTCATATTATGCTTTTCTGAACTAGAATACTCTTGACGATTGGCTATTGAACCAATGAAGTTGGAGTAAGATTCTGAGTTTTAGCCATGATTCTTATCACGAAAAAGATGTTGTTCTGCTTGACTCGCATGAAGTATGCGCTTGCAGAATGCTAAAAATTTCTAATAACTTCCTTATGCTGCAGAAGGTTTCCAATACGCTTGAAGAGAAGGCAAAATGGATTTTCAACAAACTCAAAGGTAAGAAGTTTCGACGTGTTTTATATTGAATTGAATTGAAAAGTTAAGATGAATGATTGAACTAGTGCCCTCAGTTTTGCACAACTTGTCTATTTGTCCTTCAATGTAAACAATGTTTTAAATTGTACATTGTTTGCTAAGCTCCATTTACTGAGAAATTAAAGTATCCGAGTCATCACCCAATACCTCAGCTTGCTATTAACTCGATTACTCAAGTAATGTCTTAAGCAGTTTCATATGGTATCTCTTCTCTTTACATTGTAACATAGAAAAGATCGTTTCCCTTGCACTTTTAGGAGAAAAGTTATTGTAAAAATGAAATCGTATGGAGATGCAGTCAGCCAATTTTTTCTGCACTAGTTGTTAGATTTTTCTTCCAGATTTGTTGTGAACAAGCTTACTATAGTTTTAAGGTTCCTTCAACAAACTTGTCTTTAAAAATTAGATTGAAATCTAAGCTCTTTCTCTTGTACAGCAACATGAAAGTCGCCTATTTCCTGTTTATTTTTGACTCGTAGGAAAGCCACTGAAAACTTTGCCAGATCTTCTTCGAGAGTACAATCTACCTGCTGGTCTCTTTCCTGAAAACGTCACCTGTTATGAATTTGACGAATCAAAGGCCAAGCTGATCGTATACTTGCCTTCCGTTTGTGAAGTGAGCTTCAAGGACTCTTCAGTAGTAAGGTATGCAACCAGAGTGAAAGCAATCCTTATGAGGGGAAAGCTTACGGGTATAGAGGGGATGAAGACAAAGGTCCTAGTGTGGGTTAAGGTCACGTGTGTGGCAGCTGAAGGCTACAAATCTGACAAGGTATGGTTCACAGCCGGTGTCAAGAAGTCCAGATCCAGAATTGCATACGAGACACCGCAGACATCTGTGAGGGTGGAGGAGTTTTAGCTTAACAGATGGTGAGAGCCATTGCGCTAATGGGTAGACGTCCATTTATTAGTTAACTTTTAGGCCAATTAATGATAGCGCCACGTTACGTGATTTAACATTTTCAAACCATAAATTGCATTAGTCATTTGAGCCATCTCGTGCATTTGTTTTGACATTCATGCATATTAATTCTTTATGATTTGCGTGCTGGGGCTGCCAACGAATGCTCTCACCAAAATCCTGCCTGCCCTATTTTCCAAACACTTCGTTTTCCTTTTCTGTCCACAGATAGAATCCTACAACGCAAGCTTGAATGGCAAAATCACAAAATTGAACCAAAGCTAGGTATTAATCCAATGAGTATAACTCACTGACGTGAGATGTGTAATGTGAGCATGCTTCTGCATATGATACCATACTTTCTTTTTCATCTAAATACGATCCCATTGAACGTCTATGGTTGAGAGTCAACAGCCAATAAATTCTCACGAGAGAAGAAAGGTGTTAAACATGTTACAACAGCTAAAAGGTTGCCATGAACTTTCAAGTTCTGTTCATCGAGGCCATATAAAAAATTTGTAAATATAAATACTTCAATGTACATCACTTCAAAAGAATGAATATCATTACATTCGTATGATTGTGAATATTATTACACTCGCATGATGCGATTGACTGTATAGGAAAATGAATTGCACTGCAGTTTATTACATTTGGTGGTCCTAATTTATATGCTCTGTCAACTGGATCAAGTCATACCTGAATCCTGCACTATTTCATATATGGAAATGACATTCTCAACACTCAGAAGGAAGATTATGCACCATTCCAGAAGATCTGACCGTCTGTTTTGGATAACTTCTTGAAGGAAATGGATATTGTGCTGCAATAGATTTATGGTTAGATTGAGATCATTCTAGCAATAAACAACTGACATACTGCAATCATGACAAATTACATAGGGTTGACCGTGTTTAAGGAAATCAACAAGATTGATCAGAGACTATCCAAATCTTGAATAGAAAGAGTGAATGTAAAACAACACAGGTATGCATGGTTATCTTTTCTATGCAGAGTTTCCTGAATAAAATTTGCAACATCAAGTCTAATGAGATTCCTTTTCACTCATTTGCTGTCTGCCTTTCTAAATATTGAAGCACTTTCATGCTGTTGCTTTGCACCTATTACAGACATTTATTACATGTACTGCAAATCTCTCCAATAAGAATCAGGCATGTAAGATTAGACACATACCTCCACAAATTTCAATTTGAAATCTAAATTCCCAAACCGTTGAGTGACTTCATATTCTTCCCTTAGGTATTCATATATCTGAGCATATTTTGCATCTCTCCAAGCAATCTCGGATCTGGAGGTGTACAAAAAGAACAATCATAAGAACCCATGTCATTCCATGTGTATATATCAACAAAAGGCTACCAGTGAGACAGAAGTAGACTTTAAATACAATGCTCTTAGGTACTCATTGTTAACCCGTAATTCATTCTGTACTTCAAATTACATCCTAGCTCAGAGCTACAAAAATGGAAACTGATGACATCCAAGTACATATTGAATCTGGCTAACACATTCAGACCAACTAACACCATGCACATGTAATCTCACTCCTGCAACAATATAAGAATGGAAATAAGAACTACCTCTCAAAAAGACCAACTTTAAGAATTACATCAGCTAAATTTGAATTAGCTTTTCCAACAAGTTGAAGCAGTTTCTTCCTATCCATTGTGAACGTTCCAGTTTTTTCCATTGCACGATTTATACCAGCAAACTCTTCAACCATTCCATCAACCTAGAGAAAGAGAGAGAGAGAGAGAGAGAGAGGAGGGATGTTAAATAAATTAAAAAAGAGTTCTCATCACCAGGTAAAGCAAAAATTTGTACTTTTCAAGCTATGAAGGAAAAAAGGAAAAATACAGGCATCACAGCAAGTGAATGATTGATAGAAAATATCAACAGTACCAATTATACTACATAAATAATGTTGATTTTCTCCTACAAAGCTCACAAATCAAAATTGGTGGTTTATTTCTTTATTTTGTATACAAGTTACCTGTGAAACAAAGTAGTCCAAAGCAATACTTTGCCCCAGCACACTTCCAATAATGCGAATGCTATCAGTATCTAAAGTTTTAAGAACTATGTAGTCAGGGCCTCCTTGCATATCCTCAGCCAGAAAGGGCTTCTCTTTTATTGCATAATCTGATACAGCATCATGTCAATTTGAAAAGAAAAACTAGGTAACAAGTTTAAGAAGTAACAGGAATGCAGTAAATTATGAAACCAATAAATTATAAGAGCTAACTGATGATATGAAAATAAGCACAACAAGTATATATATGAGCAAGATATAAAACCAGCCATCTTTTGAACAATTAGGTGCTGCAGATACTTAATAGCTTCAGAGACCCAAATAAAACAGGATCTTATGTGGCTGATCCCACTAGTTAGGGAATAATATTTCATTCAGTTGATTTGAACTTGGTTTGAACTTCTCAACTAACAATATCAAGCACAATATATACGTATGACACATGATGCACAGTGATTCGCATGTCTATGCACAAGATCGGGTGTGTCAGACTTGACAAATTAACTTAATAGGGCATGAACATTTTGTTTCTAAATATTACATTATAGTGAAGATTATTGAAGAACACACCATCTTTCCTCATCTCAGCAAGAACTCCTGAAGCATGTCTTCGTACCACTTCCAGGTAACTTTCAACTTCATGATCTTCAATATTAAAAAGTACCACAGAACCGTATTGGAATACAACCATGTATCGCCAATTCACAAGCTCTTTGACTCCATGCATCTGAATAGAAGCCAACATACCATGCAAGATGACATCAAAGTGGATAACATTGAGAGTATAGACAATAGGAACTGAATTATACAATCTTGCTTGTATATAAAGAAAACTGGAAGAAGAAGATGAAAACCTGGGGCTATAACAAATTGATTTCAGAATAAAATTAATTATCAAACATCTTACGGTAAAGTCTGAAGGGAAATCACAATATCTGAGGGCGATATAATTTGTTGAGCGGGAGGTAGGAGGAACAACATTGCTTAAATTCTCTGCTTGCATTTTCTTCACATCAATACTGCCAAAACCATGAATCTGAGAAAACCAAGCCATCAAGAGAAAAACCCATGACCACAACCAGAGGTAAGAGACGGGAACAGGGTTCATGATATTGTAGCACAAATGTGAAGCAGAAAAGGACCCACAAACACCACAAACCAATATTACTTGATGAGTGATACGAATATGAGTATCCATCACTATCAAAGGTTTTCGAAGACAAGATTTCAAGCACTTGCAGAAGTCTAACCTATCCACACTCGCCCCGTGGAACTTCCTACATCTTCAGCTGAATCAGCATTCAAGATGCAAACTCATCACTTTTCGCAGTTGAATAATCAAGAACACAATGGTTTCAAATTAATGGCTATTGAATTTTACAAGATACTGTAGTCACTCAGGAGTTATCCTAGCAGGCTGAAAGAAACAAATGTTGCCAAATTTACCCTCAAGCAAACACTTCTCCAAACCATTTACAAAAACAGGACAGATTTTCTTGATCACCAAGAGGTCATTTGTATAACCACGACGATGAAATGACACTAGAAAAGCTAAAAGAAATGGGAAAAGATGCAAAATATGAAATGACCTTTGATCAACAAAAAAATAGACATATCTAACAATATGAAAACACAAACAAAATGACTAAATATGTCCCAATAAAAAAGTTAGCATTTAGAACTTGATAAAGTGGCAGACCTCGTAGAAAGAAAGTAGGCTCGAACAGGAATCTTCCCAAAGTCCTCATCTTCTTGGTCTTCCAGGGAATAATTAAGGGCCAAACCATGCGACCCAGATTCAGTTTCGCTGCCATAAACCGAAACACGAGATGATATTGCAGAAAATGTCCTGAAAATAAAAGGATAAACACTCTTTTTTGGAGGCGATGAGAAAAGGAAACGTTTAGGCAGGCAATAACAAGAAGGGTTAGGCGATGAGATCTCTCTGGCTATCTGGCGAAGAAGTAAAGGAGCAGTAGCTCGCCATCTACCCATTCACGGGCAAAAAGGACAAACTCTAAGGGCCGTGAGAACAAAAGACGGCGACTATACCATAGAAGTTAGGTATAGCGCAAGTTGCTTCCTGGGTCTGTTGGGCTTGCTCTGCAACAGGTGCTTGTTGCTAGTCCTCCACTAGATCTCAAACATGCTTCATTTTGGAGCAGACGTTAATGTAACGACATGTCGTTTCCTAGGACATAACCTAATATCGGACAGTATCATGTGTACGTCTTGTCGTCACGCACCCACGACAGGCAACCAATCATTTTTTACCATTTTTTAAAGATGAGTCATCAATTTTATCAACATTCCTCATATTTTAGAAATCTCATAAAAGAACTTCTGTATTTTGTGAAAAGTCTAACATCAGTCATGTTTTAAGTTTGTAGTATTAACTTCAGTTGATTTGGCAAATTGTTTATTTGTCTTTGTATAATAAAGTAAAATGAATTAATGAAATAAAATTACAAAGTTGCACATTAGAAGTTCAAACTTTAATCATTACAAAATAAAAGCTTATAAAAGATCAACTAGAAGTTAAGCTTGAAATTGAAGACACGAAGGCTAACAAGAACTAGATCAACAAAGACTAAGCTTGATAGTAATTATAGAATCACACTCGCTCCATTCAAATTCTTGCAAGTAAATTGAACTTAATGATCCACACATCCTAGGAACTTCATGGTATTTTAGTGAACTCAAGACCAGCTTTAACTGTTACACTACAAGTTAAAGCTTGCAACCCTACAAAATCAACAAGCTATCTGGGACATGATTAATTGCTTGCTCTCCTGTAACTTAATAGAGTAAGTGCTTATCAAGGCTGAGCGATTATCACATAGCATAACACTTCTTGAGTGATGCTTCATGAGGTGAAGCAAATGGTTGCTTAAAAGACAATTAAGTGATTGAGAATTAGCTAGCTCGTGAGCATGCTTTTTCAAGCTTCCATAAGTTTCCACTTCTCTTTGCAAACGTTATTGCATGAATCCTACAATTTATGGGCTAGAGCTTGCAACCTCATAAGGGAAAATCTCCTATAAAATACTACCTTCAGTGAAGCTACTGTTTGAAAAAATCCTATTATTTCTCTCCCTTCACACTACATAGATGGTATTGTTGGAGCTATCTTAGCCATAGTGAAATCACTGTCATGTATCATAACTTATTACTTTAATCAGATAATAATGACTTGTACATTATTAAATGGTTAGGTGATGCAACACAATCTTTGCATATGACCCCATATATGTTTGGTATAATTGCATTGAAAAAATAAGGGTTGGATTGATTCTAGTTGATCTTCATATAGAGCATACACTTTTTGAAGGCTTATAAACCTATTTAATATATTTACTGGAGTAAGTTTTACTTAATGTTCAATTGACCTAAGGGCTTAAGTTTGATCATGCATTGCATTTGAAATGTCAAAAGTGCA
>JAOXYD010000003.1:10269406-10288120 GCA_028565735.1 Pinacopodium congolense | reverse complement strand
TGTGACTCCCAACTACTTTAAGGTTCGTCCTAACAAACCAATCGCTTCATCTGACTCAAGTTAATTTTTATTCAAATGTCATGCAATATGAAATTTTTAATGAATTTTCGATGTTTTCTCCACTCTTTAGCTTTCATCTGTATTATATAACATTTATAAACATAATTAAACATTTTAACATCAATTTAGGAGCAATGTAGCTTAATTTGACATGAATTGGCTATGAAAATGCTATAAATTCCTAAGTTATCAATAAGCACATAGATGTTATAAGTAATAATATATCATTTATATATAAAGATAAAATTGTGAAATTATCTTTGGATCTCTTAATATATGCATAGTTGTCCTCATCGATCATTTGAAAATCATACAAAATGATTACGTTATAAAAACAAATGTACCATTGTCTTGAAGACTGCTTTACGTCATAAATTGACTTTAATAATCAACATATCTTATTTTCTTGGCCTACCTTCAAATTGTTTCATAGAGATTTCTTCCTCTAATTCTCTATTGAGAAGAGCAGTCTTTACATCTATTTGATGGAATTCAAGATCCATATTGGCTACTATAGCCAAAACAAAATGGATTGAAGCAAACTTCACAAATAGGTGAAAAAGTTTCCTCATAATCAATTCCTTCCTATTATGTATATCCTTTTGCTATAAAGCGTGCTTTCTTTCTTTCGATATTGTCATCGTATTTTCACTTTATTTTGAGAACCCAGTTGTTCTCAATCATTTTGTTCCCTTCAAGGAGGTAAACTAAGTCCCATACTTCATTAGAGCTTAAAGAATCCATTTCTTCTTTCATTGCTTTTATCTATTCTTCCTTATCAGGACTAGTAAGAGCCTCATCTACATTCCTTAACTCTTCTTCGTCTTGCGAGACAATCATATTAATTTGCCCTTTGATCTCAAAATGAAGTCGTGGAATCACTCCTTGATTACTTCATCTCAAATAAGATTCATCAGAAATAGATTCACGATTAATCTGATTGCTTCCAATCGAATCAATCATCATAAGGAACCTCTTAGTGGAATTGCTCCTAGTAAGTTGAAGTTGCACTTCTTGATTCTACATAAAATAATCACGCAGATCAAGAGTCTCATATAACAATAAGTCTTTACCTATTTTGTCTTGCTTTGAAAAATCATTATCTAAGAATGTTATATTTCATGATTCAAATTCAGTTACTCCTTCATTACCTTGTTTACTAATGAACACATGTCCTTTTAAGTGTTTTGAGTATCTAATAAATATACTCTTTCTCCCTCTTAAGCCTAATTTCTCATATTTGTGAGAAAGGTCATAAGTATAGGCTGTTCATGCCAAAGGTCTAAGACTTGACATATCAAGTTTTCTACCAGTTCATAACCTATATGTTATATTAGTAACTGATTTCGTGGGCACACGATTAAGTACATGAATGGATATTAGAAACGTATTAATACAAAAGGTTATTGGTAAATTTGCTTATGCCATCATAGACTTAATCATTTCTAATAACATCCTATTTCATCTTTTAGAAACACCAGTTTTTTGTGGGGTTTTAAGAATTATTAATTGCCTTTCTATTCCTTTTTCATCACATAAAGCCTTGAACTTATCAGATAAGTATTCTTGTCCTCAATCCATTCGTAATGCTTTTATCTTTCTATCTATTTAATTATTAACTAAATTAATGTATTTTATGAAAAAATTGATTGCTTCTGACTTATGAGAAATCAAATAGACATGACTATACTGTGAGCATAATCATCTATGAAGGAGATGAAATAAACCGTCCCATGTCTAGCCCTTAAATTTATTGGACCACAGATGTCAAAGTGGACTAACTGCAATAGATATAAAGCTTGTATTCCCTTTTCAAATGGATTTGAAGCCATTTTATCAGCTAAACAATGTTCACATGTACAGAGATCTACTTGACTTAGATTACCTAAAAGTCCTTCTTTAGCTAATCTACTTATTTGATTTTAACCAATATGACATAGTCTAGTATTCCATAAAGTTGCATCATTGTTGGAATTACTAGTTTATGTAAATAATGAATAATTAATGCTATTATTTTCATTCACAATATATAGTACAATAAAACCATCACACATAAAACCATTACCATAATAATTAGATCCAAGAAACAAATCCATTTCACCATTATAGAAGCTTATATGAAAACCAAATCCAAATAACATCAACACAGATAAAAGATTCCTATGAATATGTGGAGCAAATAATACTTCATGTACAATGAGAGGTCGTCCACCACGCATAACTAACTTTTATGTACCAATCCCTTATACAACAACTTTAGAATTGTTACCTATATAAAACCATCGACTTCCATGTAAGAGTTTGTGAATCTCAACAAAGACATCTTTATCCTTCGTTACATGACTGGTTACTCATGAGTCTGCAATCCATAAAAATTGTGATTTAGTTAGAAAAATAGAATAAGAAACATTTATTGAACAAATATTCATATTATAAAGTTGTACTTTCTTAGCCTCGATACAATCTTGAGTAAAGTGACCCTTATTTCCATAATTATAACACTTTACTTATTTCATGTTCTTCTTTTTTAAGGGACGCTTTCCCTTTCCATGTTGGTTCCCTTTAGCTTTCTTATATCCATGAGTAGAGTGGTTGAATCTCTTATTCTTCTTCTACTTATATTCACCATGATGCTTGTATTTCTTACTCATAACTCTATGTGAATTAGAACCAATTACGTATACCTTTGAAGGTAACTTTGAGGTTTTAAAACACTCTTCCTCTAATATGAGACGCCTCATAAAATTTTCTATTATCTTAAAGCTCTCATTATGAGTTAGGTGCATCTTCATGTGATCCCAACTCTAAATTAGTGAATAAATCATGACTTGCACTTGTTGTTCATTAGAAAGCTCATGACCAACATCTTGCAATTCACTTACTATGTCGGGAATTTGTGCTTCTTATAAGCATTAAACTTAATTTTGAATGAACTTACTTTGGTCACTAAAGCACCTCTAAAACATGCAGCCAATGTGGACTATATGTCCTTGGCAGTTTCAAACTTTTAAAACTTATGCATGATGTCATTGTCTATGCTATTCAGTAACGTAATATGAGCTAAGGAACTCTTATTTTTCTATAGCTAGTAGGCATCACAGTCCCTCTTACGTTAGGTCGTAGTACCCTCCTTAGGAACCTCCATGGTTATGTTCAAAGGTTCAAGAGCCTCTTACTCTTCCAGTACATATTGGATTTTCATATTCCAAATTTTATAATTGTCATCGTTTAATTTCTCACTCCTATTAAGTTTAGAAACAAAATTATTTGAAGTAGTAGTGATTTTCAAAACATTAAGTTTCTATAATAAGAAAGAAATATATGCATATTAATGTCATATAAATTATTCATAGAGTAACTAATTGGATCATAATTACTTATGAAATCGAAAATCTACTAATCTGTTCAATCATCTTTCATACAATAATCAAATCCTAATTACCATACTCTAGACAAATTCCAATGTACAACACTTATAAACATATTATATAATTATCAAATTCTGTACAACCTAAGAAAGGCCTATATGTAACAAATCCAACGTGGAAAAGAGACAACGAGTTTACATGACAAAGTTCGTAAAGATCGATACGCAATAACTCTTATTATTTCCAATAGAAGACCTACAGGATACAAAGTCTTGATTAGCCCTCTTCGGATCTCTCTAATAAATTTCATCACTAACGAATTATAAGTCTTCTTTTTAAGTGTTTCCTTATTCTAGAGCATTCTTAAAAGTTCGTATTTGGGTTGAGGCAATGTTGAAAGTAAGGTGTTGTACTTTACTTCAATATTTATATAAGCTAGAAAACCTCTATAGTATAACTCTTTGTTGGTTGATTTATTGTGAATTTTATCCTCATTAATTATCAAATAATTAAAGCATAATTTCTTAAAATGATTTCAAAACCAACAAATACAATAGTGTACTGGTCAATAAGTAATAAAGTGGAGTATTTTTATAACTTTGGAATGCCGAACCTATAGGGAAAAGTGTAACTACCAAGTCACTCGGATTACAATTATCTAGAGAGATCAAGATTGCAAATTAATTAAAGCTAAAGTAACTAAATTAACTAAAAGCTTCTAATAATGCAAAATGGAATTCCAAATTGCTTAAGAATTACCAAATTGAGATAATTAGCTAAGGATTAGCTTTTGAATGACTTAATTGAGTTATGAAAAGTTGGAATTTAGGGTCTTCATTAATTCAAGACAAAGTTATGGTCAAGTCAATGCCTTTTTTCTAAAATTCCTATTCTATGGTTTGGTCCACTTATAGCCATAGGAAGTAGGCTTAAAGTTTAAGAATTTATATTCCTAAAATGACATGTTTTAAGACTAGTATCCTCATTGATTAAAGAATATTCCTAAAATGACATATTCATAATTAATTAACCAATGGTCATGTATTGATTAAAATCACATTGTTTATTGATTTTTCTAATGAATTAGGTGATTGGTCTTCTACTTAATCATTGAGCATCTTTATCTTAAGTGACTAACTTAAAACAAGCTTTAAAAATTCAAACAAATAAAGATTATCACCCAATTATGTGATAAAAACTCAATCAATCCATTTAAGAACCTATCCTTAGCTTAAACTTAGATTAAAACATCATAAATAAATAAAAAATTCAAATCTAGCATTAAACCACGTGTTCTTGAACATATATGAACAAAGAGTAAAAAACAAGTGAAAGAAGGATTTAGATTTCTAAAATGATATTCTAAAGTGTTAGAAAACCTTTAATCTTGTTTACAAACCCCTAAAAAATCCTTAAAATAACATGAAAAATACTAATTACAAAGACAAAAAAAGAAATAGAAACAAAAACCAAACCTAGAGGAAGAAAGAAGAAAAACTAGAACTAAATCTGAATTCTCTACTCTAATATGATGTTAGCTGATCCAAAATTGATCTCTGGAGGTCAATAAATATGTTTGGAGCAAGTTGGAAGTAAGTGGACAAGTTGTAGCCAATCAGAGTTGAAAAACTAGATGGAAATGCCATGACAATTACTTATATGACACTTGGCAAGAAGTAAAATGGTACCATTTAACCCCCCACATTTAAGTCTCCACATTAAGCAAAACACAGGTTCTTAATAGTGAAATGGCTGGGTGATAGCTACCATCATTTAACTCTTAAAATGCAAAATTTTGTAGCAAATTCTCTTATTTTCTTCACTTTTAAGTTTTCAATTGCAATATACTTCAATTCCAAAGATAATTAAAACTTTAACGTCAAGTTAGGAGCAATTTACCTTAAATTGTTATCAAATTGATATGAAAATGCATTAAAATCATAAGCTAACACTCTTGCATCATGTCACTGATTGAAATAACATGTTGTGTTAGACCTTCTACAAGCATTAAACATATGTTTACTAATTATGTAAACATGTTACCAATACGTTTCTTCTGTGACTCAATTAAGATAAGTTTAGGTGTCCTCTTTCTAATAGGCATCTTCCTGAGCAACTAATTTTCAAGAATTAAAAGAGTACACAAAATAAAAAAATTATTTTGTCTTACACACAGTGAACTCATGCTCATATAAGGAAGCTAATTTAGTCTCTTAATGACCTTCTAATTAAACTAATCAAATTATACTATGAATTTTAAGTTAATTAAATTTCATTTATAATTTATATGACTAACTTCAATTTAATTAAAAACTTATTTCTAATTTAAATTATAATTAAACTTATCAATTTTTTAATTTTACTTTAATTAGAAACTAATTGCTAATGAAACTTTTTTTTAAATTTCAACTAACCATATTAGTGTAATTTAATTAGAAAGCTCATTATAATTTTAATTCAACTAAACTAATTAGTTTAATTTAATTAGAAAACTCACTTCTAATGTTAGCGTTTTAGATACTTATTCCTAATTTTATTTTAACTAAACACATCCGTTTAAATTTAATTAGAAAATAATTTTTAATTTTTATTCTAATTTAGAAACTTATTTCTAAGATTTACTTAACTAAAAAAATTAGTATATCATAAATTAGTAAAATTATTTATAATTACTGTTCTAATTAGAAACTAATTTCTAATTTATTTAACTAAACTAATTATTTTATGGAAATTAGAAAACTAATTTCTAATTAAACTTATTATTATGTTAATATAAAACATTAAAAAAAAACACTAGGCCTCTAGATCCAAATCTAAAGTAACTAATGAGTTAAGCCCAAAAAGACAGCCCAAAAGTTTATGGACAATTGGATCACAAAGCCTAAACTTAAGGCTTTTTTACCTAGTCCAAATTTAAAGCAATTAATGAGGTGAGCCCAAAACCTATAGTCCAAATAAAAACAGCCCAATGAAATTTCCTTATATTTATTTTATAATAATAATTGTTGATAACTAATGAAGGAAAACCAATTAATAGAGGCTCTGCATGCCTTTGCTCACTTTCATGCTTGTGTTTCATGCGCATCATTGTCTTCACAATGTTTCGATTTTTTTTTGTTCTCTGTTCCTTCACTGCCAGTGACTAGATCCAATCAAACACACTCTCACTAACAAAGGTTGTTTTCTATTTTCTATCTTCATAGTTTTGACTTTTCTCTGTCTTCCTTAATTTCTAATGTGATTTTTTTCTTTGTTTTTCCTGTTTCATTTCCTCTGCTGTCTATCTATATTTCCCTTGCCAATTTCTTAGGCATTGTTTATTCATTCTAGATCACATTGATTCTATTTTCTATCATTTTTTAGATCTGATTATGAATTCTAAAGGAATAAAAGGAACATTAAAGAAGAAAAACTTCCAATGAATCAGTCATGTACTAATATGTAATAAATAACAATATTCTTTTTGTATTTCTTGAATGGATTGCCACTGCAAATCATGGAACCAAAGGAAGTTAATCAAACGTGAAATTCAACGAAATTAAAGTTTTAAGTATGCACTACATAACAGTAAGTCAGAGTTAAAAAAGGACTCAAATGATAAAGCATCCGCGTTACTAGACTGTTAATAATTCTGAACAATATCCAGAATCACAAAACCAAATGCAACTAACATATATATGCTATACAAACATGCTTTATTTTCAATAATTCTTAAAACATTTAATAGAAATCATTTTAACAACAAACAATCACTAAGATTAAATAATAATCAAGATTATGATAAATTTAAAATGCATTTTAAAATAATACTTAGGCTCTAATACTAATGTTAGAATTTAAGATATAATCATAACGATTATATTAAACAGGATCATCACATATGTATGAAAATAACAATAATCACGTACTTGGATTGATGTTTAGAATTTCACTGGTTAAAGAAATTAGAAATCCTTTTACAGAGAATCTGTAAATGTTTTGATGATAAAACTTATCTCATCATTTTGAATTTAAAGCCTTATATAGCTAAATTCAAAATATTAACCACTCTTTATAGTTAATTAAATGATAAATGGCAATGAAATCCTTATGAGTGTATATGTCTCATCCATCGGTTTCATACAACAGTGTCCGCTTTTCTTCTATTGGTAAGTGTGGTAAAATATAAGACTTGAAATTCTTTCTAATTTCTTACCCATGGAATTTAATGATAAATTCAATAATTCTTCTTATCTAAATAAGCTCAAGAAGAGTGAATTCTTAGGGATGTGTAAAAGGTATAACTTCTTTATGCACATTAACCTTAAGAATGTTTATGTTGATGAAAGGATTTGTTATCTGAAATATGGGGAGATAGGGTTCTATTATGATAACTTTAGATGTGGTCTTATGTTACCCTTCCTCCCTATGATTCTCGAAATTTTTGACTAGAGATGCCTACCATTGTACCTCATGTGTGCATCTTATTTCATAATTTGTTATGGCTTATTATAGAAGAGAAATTCCCTCCACCTTTGAGCTTTTTAGGCCTATTCAATATAGACCTATTAGTACGTTTTCATGATGGTTTAGCATAAGTTTGAGGAGAGCATGCCAATATTTAACCATCATAAAAGGCCTTCATCACTAGAAAAACAAGTTTTTAGTTTTGGTAAACACAATAGAGGTGAGAGATTTTAAAATAATTTAGAGAAATTTAAACAATAAATTTTACCAATGGGATGGTATAGTGTTTCCCTTCCTCCTCGCATCACATTAATGTATGATCCTAACTTAATACAAGTAGAGGTGTCATGTAAAAACGCTTAATACTTTAGGTTTTTTCTTGTGGATGTAATTTTATTTTATATTTATCCCTGTCAAACTTGTGCACCTGTCTCATCATCCATATTCTTTTGTAGTGAATATCAATAAGATGATTGCACAATAAAGGTTGCCAAAGAAAAAGGATTGGTGGGTTCTTTTTCATGCGATGACAAGAAGTTGAAAGTGCCATAGTGGCGAAGTTATCATAATAGATCACATTACTCTAAATGGAACTTAAGATAGACGAAGGGTGAATTAAGTGTTTAAAAAATTTCTAAACTTACAACTTAAAAGTATTTTTTGTGATAGATGTAATCCTTAACTATAATTAAACCTATGATGATGATAATGAATCCAATATAAAAATAATGTAATTAAAATTAGATTCTCAATCAAGTATGATAAGATAAATGCAAATAATTAATCAAAAATATGATAAGATTTAAGAGAAGAGAGAATACACAAATCAATTTTTATATTGGTTCGATTAAAACCCTTTACCTATGTCCTCTCTTTAATTGTTTTTTGAAATTTTCATTATAAACAATCTTCTTAGGGTGAAGAGAAACCCTTAAAAATCACAATCTTCTTTTGTGAAAGTAAAAAGAAATCTTTTACAATTCTTTCTTAATAGCGAAGAAGAACCTAATAATATTTCTTTAAAAGGTGAAGAAAAACTCAAAAAAAATCTTGATTTTAAGGATGAAGAGGAACCCATCAAATCTTGTTTTAAATGGGTAAAGAGCAATCTACAAAATATTTCTTTCAAAAGGGTGAAAAGTAACACATTAACCAATGATTCAAAATTAAAATTCAAGCCCCTAACTCAAGCATACAAAAAACTAATATCAACTTAATCAAACTAATGCTTAAAGGGATTATAAAATAAAATGAATGAGATACAACATAACTCAGAGACTTAACAATCACAATACTTCTCTTAAATATCATAAACTCATTTTAAGAACAATCAAAACTCATTCAACCCATTCAAATCCATAAAACTTCATAAACATTGTTCAACCCCTTAAAAATTTTATTTATTTCCTTCCTAAGCTTAAAAACCTTTTAAAAATTCCTTCTTAACCATCATACCAATGAAAAATGGCGTTATATAGTAATTGGAATTAGTTATTACCCATTTTTAGTTTTAACTAATCGACCACTAAATTGCATTGATCAGTGCAATAGACTGGTTAACTAGTTTTCTTAAAATCTACACCGATTGACCATTAATCAAGGATTGGTTGACTAGTTGATCTGCATTTTAGTTTCTACAAATTTTTTAGCTAATTTAAACAAAAAAAAACACCATAAATTAACATCTTTATACCAAAAGCAAATTCAACTAAGTTTCACATATTTTATACAAAGATTTTAGTCTCATTAATTGAAGTCAATAACTTAAAATGTCTTGATTAATGAAACTTTATACACAATTTCAAACTTTTCATTCCAAAATCATTTCCAAATAACTTTCAAACATACTACAACAATTCATTTTTATTTGAAAACTAATTCACCACAAGTTTCAAAACATCCCAATGTAATATTAGACACCACGAATTTTCAACTTAACTAAAAATACACACACACACACACACACACACACATACACACACACACACACATATCTTGGCTATAAAAGTATGTGCACTTTTTCAAAATTTTCAAGACTTCTAAATTTTCTAAGTTTTCAAACTCCTAAACCCATTTTTTCATAAAAACTTGAGTCAATCAAGTTCATAAAGTCCCCTAAAGAATTTTTAATGATCAAGATTTTTTAACTAAACTCAAAACTCAAAATGTCTTAATTCTTGAAGCTTTATGAACAATTTCAAAGTATATGGAATTAAAAAAATTTTCAAGCAATTTATCAACTTTTTCAATCATCTCAAAACCATTCTTTTCAATTAAATTAAACTCCAACACACTTAAAAAAGTTTTCCAAAACATGTTAATGCATTAAGAGGGGTTTCTTTAAAAACTTTCATAAAATTCCTCTTGATTGTGAAACATGATTCACAAAAACTTAATATAAAATGCATATGTAAATATTTTATGCAAAAATACTAATTCTAAATGATCATATAAATTTTGAGCCCTTAAAACATTAAGAAAATCAAGACAAGGTTTACAATTGAAGATGCAAATATAAATGTATTCAATTTTCTTCTTGATCTTGATCTTTATCCATTCCTTAATCTTTACTTGAATGCTTGATTCACCATTCTCATTTTCTTATGAATTAATTTCCTACTGAACTCCGAATGTCATCCAAATATATCTTCTTTAAGCTCCTAGAGTGCTTATGTACATCATTTGAATTCCTATATTTTCAATTACATAAACAAAGTAAATCATTAGTAATAATTATATTTTTTCATCATCAAAAACCACCAATTGAAACTTCCTTTAGTTTAATAGATTCATAACCCTTGCTTCCTCTTTTCCTTTTTTTTCTGCCTCTTCACTAATTTTTGGTCTCCTTACTTTTGAAAGCATGGTTGCTCTTCCTATGACAAGCATGTTGTTGAAGCAATGGCTTTTAAATCTTAGTTTTTATGATAATAGAATATATTTATTAATAATGATTTGCTTTATAATGAAAGTTTTGAAAGATAGGTTCATTTAAAGTGAAAAGATTATACTTAAAGACCAAAAATGAGAGTAAAGTAGGACCAAGAAAGTCAGGATCTTCAAGAGCTTTATCTAGGTAGTTTGAATTTAGTTTTATTTAAGGTTTCCAAAATATTAGGGGCTCAAATTTACATTTTCATTGTATAAGTTTTTCAAAATAATCACAAAGTTTTACTGATAATACATTTTAATCTTTACTTCAATTAAAAAGGCTTGATCAGTAAAATCAATTTGGGAAATTGTTTTTATCTTGGTTGATTTTTTATAAGAAAAATCATTTTTTAGAAGATGGAAAACTTTAAAAGATTTGGAAGTGTTGAAAATTTTTAAAAAGTACTTAAATTTTCATAAACCAAGATTTTTTTTTGTTTTTTAAGTTCAATTGAAAGGTCCTTTACATATCAAACAAAAATCCCTTTCTCTTTAGGCTTTTCTCCATCATCTTGTTGTTTTGTCTTATTGAATTTTCAGTTCAGTTAGGATGAAGAACTAGTGTTTTTTTGCTATGTTTTGCAATTTTTGTTAGCTTCATTTCCTCATTTTGAAGAGTTTTATTTTGCCTTCCAGCGATGTTATAGAAGGTTTTCCTTGGTAGAATAGGTTTTATTTTGGTGTATCTTTATACAGCTTGTCTTTTGATTAATCACAAACTAATTTATAAAAAAGGTCTTAATATTCAAAATTATTTTGGAAATATTTTGAAACCTATGCGAATTGGTTTTTAAGTTAAAGGAATTAGTTTAAGAGGTTTAATTTTGGTTTGAAACATGGTATAAATTATGGAGAATCTATTTTATATCTTGTTTTGCCTATCAATCTCTAATAAGTAGTTGACAAGTGTAGGAATTAAGTAGACTAGTCGACTAGTTACTAGTTGACCACTCTGGTACACTAGTCAACTAGTCCAAGTAAGTGGTTGATTAGTTGAGCCTACAAACAAGTAACTACTATTTCTAACTTCTGTGTAACAACAATTTAATAACTATGAAGTTTTATGAGTATTTTGAGTATTAAAAGTGATTGAAACTCAAGATTGAGTTATTTTTTTAACATTGATTACAAATATTTGTGCTTTTGAGTAAGAGTTTGTGTTTTATGGTTTAGATCCTATAAGAGTTGATTTGTGATTTCATTTTAAAGTTTTCAAGTTATTTTCCATTCCTATTTTTCTTCTCAAAAAGCTTTGGAGCCATTTGTTGTTGGATTTTCGAGTAAGACACTATTTTTAGTATGATTCATTTTGTAAAAGGACTTTTGAAATTGTAGGATTATGTTTAAATTGGAATAGTTACTCTTCATATCTAATAAGATTTATAAAATGTTGTTCATCTTAAGAAGAGAAGATTGGTTTCTTAAGGGTTCCTCTTCACTTAAAGAAGATTGGTTTTTTGTAAAATTTCTACCAAGTAGTTCAAGAGTAAATGTATGTAACAGTTTTCTTACCAAACCATAATAAAAATTTTGTTTAATGACTCTCTTTCCTAATTCTTTGTATTAGCAAAATAACTGGGGAGCCCCTTTACAACACCCCCTCAGGAGGCTCCTAGTCATTTAACTTTGAATTTCAAGAGTTAGAGGGGAAGTGAACATTTTTTAAGAGAGTTAATTTACTATTTTATCCTTTTAAAGTTTTAAAAATTATTTTATGTTGATTTTAAGGTTTTGGATGTTAAATCTTATGATTTAAAATTTTTTGAATTTAAATTTGAAATTGTAGAATTTAGGTATTAGGACTTATCACTTTAAGATCTTAAAATTTTAATTTTAGGATTTCATAATTAAATTTCATGAATTTAAAATTAAAAAATTAATTTCATAAATTTAATAATAGAAGAAAGACAAAGATGGAAGTTAGCTTTAAAAAGATAGTGGGTCTCGCGTAGCATGTGAGTAAGCCCCATGCAAGGGCTGCTAGGGTGGCTCCTTAGTTGTCCTCTTATATTAATTGCTTATGCATTGTTTTTATATTTATATTGTGATCATTCATATCATAATATACATTATTATAAGTTAAATTGTGATCAGGGATTGGGTCCATCACAAAAATTGATTTAGAATTAATCTTAGAAATTTTTAAATCACCTGAGTCTCTCCCGTTAAGTGTTATTAAGGCTAACACATACCTATCAAGGAGTACAAAAAGGTGACACTATATTTGGTAATATTTTGATAGGAGCATAGGTAATTTATGTTGTGATAATTCTTTGAGATAGACACAGTCTCTTCGATATGTATATTAAGTTCTTGTGCACTTGTTCAAAAAGCTATATGATTTTCAACCTTTAATTATATTTATGAAAATAAGCATATATAGTTATCCATTATTCTCTTCTTGATTCTAGGCCATGTCCTCAAAGACTATCTATCTTTACAAAGTTCGTTGGGGAGTTCAACAAGGCTACTTGTAAGAAAGATGAGGTGGAGAGGTTATTTTTTCAAGCATGTCAAGATCATGATACACTAAGGTAGGAGAAAGAGGTTATAGAGAAGGAGCTTTTTAACATGGTGACATTCTTAGAGACAGAGATCATAGGTTTACAATAAGCTCTTAAAGATCAAAGGAATATAATCGAGAGTGTCAATTTTAAGTTTGAGATTATTCCTTGTTATTATAAAATTAGATCCCTTAATAATTAGAATTATAATAATTTAATTAGTGCCACTATGGTAGGTGATACAAAGGCCTTCGTAAACATTGAAATTTTAACTAAAGTTGCACCTACAACTTTGCACAACAAATTTGCTTAGGTCTATTTAAGTAAGATTCAACCTTCTCACATAATTATTAATGAAAAGATTCATTAACCCTCGAACACCTCAAACGCACACTCGTGTTTAACTATTTTGCTCACAACCTTGAAAATCACATAAATATATAATAAGATGTAGAGACAAGAAAGGAATAAAGAAAGATATATGTATGAAACTAACCTTTATTAAATCTTCACAAATTTTCAAAAAAAGGAACTCAAGGACCTTCTACTCGAAGCACTTTACAATACAAGGAACTCCCTACTTAGAGCCCTTATAAAAGAATTTTCCCAAAAAATCTCAAAACTCCGAAATTTGTCTCTCCTCTTTAATAATTTGAGACTTAACTCTAGTGAGCTTTATATAGGAACCTCTTAATTAGAAAGCAAGTACAAGATATAATCATGAATCCCACAATCCTAATTTATCTTCATAACTAAGATTGCATCTTAATTAGATTACATCACCTTGTCCAATTAGATGACACCCTGATCTTAGTACGTTTCTGTCTAATTGGTTACATTGCATCACATTTAACAAGATAGAGTTTACATGCTATCAAGAAATATCATCCATTTTTATGAAGACCTTCACTATCTTCAAATATCTATGACATATAGTCCTTATTTATTATAATCAGATTTCTATCCAAAGTGATCTTCAAGTTGATCTTGCCATATCATCATGTGTCATATTATCAAGTTGCCACGTCACTAATGATATGTCTTCCAAGTCATCAAAGCCTACTTGCACATAATTCCCACCAATGCACGTCTATCGTCAAGTCTATTGGCCATGATCCAACTTACTCCTGGTGTAGTTTCGTCGATTTATGACTTAGTACAAACAAAACTTGAGTCAATGTAAAATCTCGTAGATTCTATGTGCCTTTGGCCCCTCTCATCAAATTCTAATGCCTTTGCACACCCTTAAGTCTCACATGAATTAATACCACCAATCTTATGTAATCCCACACCTAAATCTCACATCTCGTCGCTTTCCATCAATGTGGACTAACATATGCTAATGCATACTGAATCTCACCTACTCTCAAGATCTTCACCAACACATCTCGCTTTGCTCACCCACTCACAAGACTTTATCTTGTTCTCTTATCAAACATTCCTTTCTCATACTAACTCATATGCCAAGCATCAGCCAATATTCACTAACACTTGCACGATTTCGTAATTTAGGCTTAGGGGTCTAACAAATCACCCCCACAAGAAGAATTTAACACTCTCATCGAAATAATCTGCGGGCACTCGTACACAATAAATTTCATTAAAGACTCCTTAACTAACTCTTGAAGACAAGAATAAGTTTTTATATTCATGGGCATGTCACCCACCTGCCAAGTCCCTAATCAATTGGGTTTTTCTTTGCTTCTGTGTGGATGTTCTTTCTCAAGTCTCATCGTGCCTAGCATGCTGAGCCTTCTCTATTTTCTTAATTCTTTGTAACCATGAGTTGACATGCACCTCGCTTGCCTTCCATTTTGGGTATTCTCTAGCATAGTGTAGCTCCTTGCAACTGAAACAAGCAATTATCCCCTTTAGTTGCTTCTTCACCATACTTTAAGAAGATTTCTCCACCTTCTTTTTGCCCTTCTCCTTGCCTTCTCGAGTCCCACCATTTTGCTTTCCCTATCCATTTCTTCAAATTACTGGTGGAAATTAGACATTTACTAAGGCATCTGTTGTTGTTATCGCACTAGGGAAATCCTTTGCATTCTGTCTTTAAAGCTCCATTTGTTTCCATCCTTACAAGTTGCTTATGAAGTTAAACAACTTTTCCTCTTCTAACATATTATGCACATCCAACATCAATGACAGGAATTTTCTTACATGCTACCTTATTGAGTTATTTTACTTCAACCACTTCAAAGCTTCTCTCGTGAGCCATGAAGTATTATTAAGGAGGAGCTAAACTATTAGCTCCTTCTTCATTTTCTCCCAAGTATTTATAAGAGGTTTGCCTGCACTAATGTCATTGGAGGTTCTCATTCTCTACCATAGCTTCTCATCTCCCATCATGTACATTACTCCGATCAATACCTTTTAAGAGTATTGCCTTTGCTACTACAAAGTATTACTCCATGTCCTACAAAAAATTCTCTATCTCCTTAGCACTTCACTTTTCATCGAAAACCTATGACTCTTGCACCTTCAGTAAAATGTTTTCAACTTAGATACCAATCTCGTGCCTTATCAGTGCATGCTTGAGCATTAGGAGATTATTGCTCATCTCATCTCGAGCCTTTAACTACTTCTCAAATGCTCTCCTTATTTCTTATCCAAAGATTCAATATGTACCTTAAAAGAAACTACACTCTCGTTCGTTGGGACTAGAGATTTAATGATTGCCTCTATTCTAACAACCTTCTTTATTAAATTGCTTCCACTAACTATCACTTCTAGGTTCTGATACCAATTATTACAAAGGCCTTTGTAAACACTGAAACTTCAACCAAAATTACGCCTACATTTTTACACGAAAATATCACTTGGGTTTACTTAAGCAAGATTCAGATTCTTACATGATTATCAACAAACAAATCTATTATCCCTCGAAGGCCTCACATTCACACTCGTATTTAAATGTTTTGCTCACACTCGAAAATCATGGAAGTGTATAGCAAGATATAGAAACAAGAAAGGAACAAAGAGAGATATATGGACCAAATTAACCTTTTATTAACTCTTCATAAAATGTCAATAAAAGGAATTCAAGTACTTACTACTCGAAACACTGTATGACATAAGAAACTTTTTGCTTAAAGCCCTTACAAGAGAATTGCCCCAAAAGCTCTCTCAAAGTGGTCTATCCTCTCTAATGATTTGAGACTTGGCTCTAATGAACTTTATCTAGGAACCTTTTACTTGGAATGCAATTTTAAGATAATTATGAATCCCATAATCTTAATTTATCTTATATGAATCCTACAATTTTAGTTTATCTTAACAAATAAGATCATATCCCAATTAGATTACAAGACCCCATCCAATTGGATGACACTCTCATCTAAATAATTTTTTTTATTTAATTAGTTACATTACATCACATCTAACAAGATAGAGTTTACATACTATAAGGAAAGATCATCTATATCCACAAAGACCCCAATCATCTTCATATATCTATCCCACATGGTCCTTATGTTTAGAAGGTGATGTCTATCCAAAGTGACCTTTAAGCTAATTTTGTCACATCATCAAGTTACCATATCACTAATGATGTGCCTTCCAATTTATTAAAGCCCACACAAAGGTCCTACTAATATACCTCTATACTCAAGTTTGTTATCCATGATTCAACTCACTCATGGTGTAGTCTAACCACTCTATTACTAAGTACAAATACAATTCAAATTAGTGTAAAAGCTCACAAATACTATGTACTTTTGGCCCCTCTCATGAAATTATAGTGTCTTTGCATACCCTCAAGTCTCGTGTAACTTAGTAGTGTTAATCTTGTATAATCCTGCATACAAATATCATGTCTCATTGAAAATTTTTCTCAATGCCCACTAACACGTGCCAATGTATGTCGAATCTCAACTAATCTCAGATCTTCGTCGACACATCCCACTTTGTTCGTATACTTACAAGACTTTACCTTATTTCCTCGTTGAACATGCCTTCTTTATATCAACTTACATATCAAGCATAGGCCAAAACTCATGAACACTTATACAATTCCACAACTTAAGTTTAGGAATCTAATAGTAGGCTTTGATGCATATAGGAAGTTCAAGTCAAAGAAGTACCCTGATATATTATTTTCCAATTGTACATTAGTCAAGATTTTTTTGATCTTGAACTTACAAAAACCTAAGAGCTTGACAAGTTATATGAAACTGATGATGGTCTTGAAGTTATAGGCCATGCTGATGATGCTCTTGATAGCCTCGCATAGTTTCTCCTCCCCCCTCTTTTTGTTTTATGTTATGAGGGGTTAAGTTTTATGGATATTTCAAATGTGTCCCCACTTTTTATGGAAAAATTTACAAGGATATTTAATGGGTTCTTTCCTAACTTGCTCTAATTAAAATGTTTTTATGCCCAAGCTTTTCTTATTTATTATAAGTTTATATTAGATGTTTGATCATTTGCAATCATTTCATGTTTTTTGCTCAAATTATTCATCCATATCATGCTTTGTATTGAACTAGTACTTCTTCCTTTTCGGACCTTATCCTTATTGGTCTGCAAGTTTTTTATTGAGTCAAGGATTCTTTTCACCTAAACTTCGCCCCATTGATCTATATGTTTTTAATTAAAACATAAATTCCTTTTTCTCTTTACCCAAAATTGAGCCTTGTTGGTTTGCATGTTTTTGATCAAACTAAGGAATTGTTTTCCTTACCCAGACCTAAGCCATGTGGGTCTGTAGGTTTTTAATTTAGCCAAAGAATTCTTTTTACCTTACATAAGCTGACCTTTGTTAGTTTGCAAGTTCTTTATTTAACCAGGGAGTTATTTTCCTTACCTTAGACTTAAACCTTGCTGATATGTAGATTTAAGGAGATCTTTTTTTCATCTGAACCTAAACTTTGTTTGCTTGGATTTTTTTTATTGAGTGGAAGCAAATTGTGCTGAAAGGACATATCTTTATTGGTATAATCATAGAATAATAATTAGTCAGTATATTTTTAACAAAAGTATTTTCTAATATATGTACCATTCTAAACTCGAGGGATTTTCATTCCATCCATTCTTTCTAGCTTGTAGCTTCTCGGTTTTGCCATTTTCTAATCTTATAAGGTTCTAACCAATCAAATGTTAATTTTTCTTTTAACTTTCTCGTGCCTGAAAATTTAGATTTGTGTATAACTAAGTCTCCTTCATTCGCTATTTGAAGTCTGGTTTTTTTAGTTCATTAACTTGATGTATTATTTTTACACCTATAGTAATTCTTTATTCAATCTTTTTTCTCAATCCTTATAGTGATGTTTGATTAGTAAATTCAACTAATTTGTTTACTCAGGGATAAACTGTAATATTCTTTAGGTTCAAAACATGAACAAACCATAGATCTAACCATATAAACGTGATTTTGTGTAGAAATCAAACTTGATTTTGTGTCC
>JAOXYD010000003.1:10257345-10269306 GCA_028565735.1 Pinacopodium congolense | reverse complement strand
CGCTGGGATCATAAGGGAGTGGATTGTGGAGACCCAATCCCACATCGGTTGGAAAGGGGAACGAATTACGCATTATAAGGGTATGGACACCTCTCCCCCATAGATGCGTATTATGAGAAGCCCTAAAAGAAAAATCGTGCGGGTGGCAGTTGGATGAGAGATTCCCAATGCCTCAAAGAGGACAATATTTATGAACAGGTTGATATGGATTGTTACACTGTGAGTCCCACATTAGTTGGAGATGATGTGTTAAGGCATCATATAAGGGATTGGGCATCGTCTCCACTATGGAATCATTTTAAGGGAGACCTTAAAAGTAAAACCATGCAGGATGGGTTGGTGGCTCAAAGTGAACAATATCTATGGGTGAGTTAGTCTGAGCTGTTACAATTGGTATTAGACCTAGTACCCAGACGACGTGTCAACGAGGACACTAGGGTACTAATGGGAGTGGATTGTGGAGACCCAATCCCACATCTATTGGAGAGGGGAATGAAGTACGCCTTATAAAGGTATGAATACCTCTCTTCCATAAACGCTTTTTAAGAAAAGTCCTAAAAATAAAATTGTGTAAGTAGTGGTTGAATTAGAGATTCCTAAAGGTTCAAAACGAATAATATCTATACGCAAATTAGTCTGAACTGTTACATTGTTAGTATAAGAATGTTTTATTAATCATTCTTGGTGTTCTATATTTTGGTAGTCTTTGAATTCTGACAAAGGAATCAACTTGATGTATTGCTAGTGGGCTTTGAGTAGTCAGAGGTACGGTGATATTTTTTAGGAAGTTTGTATCTTGCATTGCTGTAAAATTTAAGGTGTTACTGTGTTAGGGGCTGTTTGGTTTAAATGAAAATCAAATAAGACATGATGTCTTTGGCATGCTTGTTGATAGTGAGCAAGAGTACTTCTTATGTTCGCCAATAATTATCTTGGGAAGACCAAGAGAAATTGTCTAATTCCATAAGCTTTCTATCCACAAGTTGCTAAACAGGTCCTGGACAGAAGTTAAGGGAAAATGCCCAAGTAAAACAAGTTTCTTACACACCTAAAGATGAGCAATGGTTTTCACTCTTATGTAAGATTCTTTGACAATGGTGGACCAGCAAGGTGCTTTAACAACTTCACTGGGAAAGTGGGTAGTTTTTTGCGTACTCAAAGTGTTACTGCATTTTAATCATATTGTTTGTAGACCACCTGCTCCAGATGACAGTGCAGTTGCCAACAATTTTATGAAGGTGTGGTTGACATAGATCATTAACAACTGCATTCATGTTTGTAACCTTTCATCTTTTGGAATGGGCCATCTGTACTCCTTGGATTCTAGGTATTTAGTGGAAACCTTTTGCAAATGGATGAAGACTTGGATTGCACCTTGTAATCTGTATGTTGCACACAGAATAAAAGGTTTAAGCTTCAAAGCTTTCTGTCAATTTTGATTTTAAAGTTTCATCTGCCTGTTCATGCAACAATTATGATAATACACCTGTCTGTTTTTGCTGACAATTGTTGCAGCTATAAATTCAATTATGGAGATCTTCCTGTTATGTTCTTTTTTCTTCTGTTAGATGTTTCCTGTTTTTTGAGAAGCTGGGTAACAATTGACTTCCTTCCAGATTGTGTGTGTGGCTGGCCTATATATCTGGTGTGCAGCAGCTGATCCCACTGTTCCAGGAGTTATTCGGTCCACGAAGTATCTCAACATCCCAGCAGATACAAAACAAACCAATCAAGAGGATTCTAAACTAGATGGATAATCAACTTCATCAGTACATGATGCAAATGCTTCTCAAGTTGCAGGAAATCTGTAGATAAGGTTGCCATCAGCGTAGATGTAACTTCAAGGGATCCCACTATTGAGATTGATGAGAGGAATATGTTCTCAGGAAAGCCATCTTGGTTTCTATTGGTCTTGTTTCCTTATTCTCTTCTATGCAATTCCTGCAGTTCAAATTCTGAATCTTCTGAGCAACATATGGGTGAAGATGGCATGTTTTATTGTAGTTTGTGTGAAGTTGAGCTTGGTAGAAATGCTTGACTTCTGCCTTTCATTTTTTATGATAATTACAGATGACTTAGTATTCTTGGTAACACAGAAAAAATTTATAATAGACCTTTTGCCTAATGTAGCTACATAAGTAAGGGTTCTTTAGGTTAAAATGAAGTACCCAACAATAGCTTCTTCATTTTGGATAATTGATTATGTTGTATTTTTATTTTGGTCACTGTTTTTGAACTGTTTTTGCTTATCCAAATTTGGTCATGGCCAGGTTTTCAAGTACAACAAGCATTGCAGAGTTTATGACAAAAGGATTAACCATTTTGACCGTCTCTGCAGGGTATGTGGTATCATTAGCCTAGGGGAGATACTACTCTTGTATGATTATACTCATGCTTTGTGGTTTTGGATTCTGCAGTGGCTTAACAATTGTATAGGCAAAAAGAACTACAGACAGTTCTTCATGCTCATGATTGCTGCTCTTTTCTTGGTAAGCACAAGATCTTCAAATGGTATATCAAATTCCAGATTCAGTCTTCATATCCTTTCCCATGGTTTCTTGATCCGTTTAATTATCAACATTAGATTTAGTCCTTGCTGACAAAACATAACCTCTAATACCAATATCATTAATTATCAAATTCTAAATAACCATGTTTGAATTCCTAGTTGAAAGATCCTAATACAACCATGAATCCTTTGCCTCTATTGCTCAATCAGTGTATGCTTGTGCTGCTTGTTGCTTATACTTCCATTGTTTCCTCATCAAATCCTATCTTTAGAAAAAGTACTTGACGATAAACAGCTTTTACATCCTGAACATCTGTGTGATTTTCATGAACCAAATGTCAGAACTTAAGATCACCCAAGGTAAACATTTGATTTCATGTCAGTTTCATTTTAATTAAATATTGACAGGTATTTGTATGGTTTGTACACCTTGGGATTGAGATTGCAGCTTATTCTACAATGGTCAACTGGACTCCTTGTGCTTATTTGCTGTTTTCTTGAGCGGACACGGTTTGCCGCAGATATATCCTCCAAATTAGGAAGCAGTTTCTCTTTGGTTCCATTTGTTATTTTGGTGGTGAGAGCTTAAATGACATTTTTCTGGCATTGTCTCTGCTTGTCTTTGTTACAGAATTTTAAAAGGTTGACCTTTTTCTTTTATTTTGTGAGGAGCCTTGGAGCAGGGGATGGGGTATGGGGTTAATTTGAATCGAAATTTTTGCCATTTATACCAGGTATCATTTGACAGGCTAATGGAATATGGATTTATTATCTTGCAGGCTATGTGTTCCATTTTGGCTACGGTGGCAATCCTACCTCTCGTCAGCTTCTCTTTTTTCACATTTTTCTTATGAAAAAAGGTCATTCCTTTTACTGTTTCTTTCTTGCAATTATATGAAATTGCTATCTTCAACTTTAATTCATTGTATTAATTGTATTAGTTTTTGTGTGTTTTTCTGAATTTTTGTATTTTTTTTCGATTTTTATATTATATTAATATGTTATTTTTCTTATTTTTTATATTTTTTTGTTACTGTATTTTAAAAAATAAAAAACGAAAACTAAAAGGGAAAGTAAACTAAACAATCAGGCTTGTGTTTTGGGAATATACTCGTGGGTAAGTTCTTTTTACCTTGTTCCTTTCGGGTTTTAAATGTTTATTGCTTGTGAGAAATGAGTCAGCTGTGTTGTACATGTGCTTTTTCCCATTTGTACTGATATATTGAAGTTATTACATTGCTTATTATATTAATTGGTGAATAAAGTGATAATGCATGTGATGTAGGGAATCAGCTCATATGATTATATCATAGCTCTAAGATCAACAAGGAGTGGGAGGAAAACAAAGTCCCCAAATGTCTCTGGCAAGTTCTCTATCTGGTTTGAGCAGAGCGAGCTTCTTTTCTACTTTCCATCGAGGAGCCTGGTGTACACCACCACGCCTGTTTCTAGTGACCAGGTACTTTTGTCTGATTCATTTTGGGTAGACAAGCAGAGATGTGCAAGTAATTTCCTAAACTATTTTTGTGCTTCACTCTCCTCACCTGAAATCAGCGCTCATGGAAAAATGCGACTGTGAAGCAAAGAACTTTTAGTGCTTGATTTCTGAATTACGATGTGACTTGGTTGTAAATGTGCTTACAAGGAACTCCTATCGCAATTACAAGTTTACTATTTGGCTGATGAACACTGAATTTGAATATCCTCGGACACGATATTTAACGGAGGGCTTCAGATTAATTTATTCATTCTTCAAAGAGACCTTCAGTCCTCCTTGGTTACTATTTCTAAGTTCCTAAATAGTGCAATATCAAAGTCTAATCAATGTGCATTTCCATCCCAATTCCTGGCTGATTGATACTTGCCCGATCATGTGTAGTGAACCTATTTTACCGCACAGCTCCACCATGCTCTCTCATAGGAGAACAATTTAGAGCCACCCCAGTATACACATGGTTCGATTCGCAATTGATATAAATCAAAACCTCAAGACTTTCAACATTACAAAATGACAAGACTATTTCAAAGCTAAGGGTTTGTTTGATTTTATTATTGTTTTTGGTTTGTGTTTCTAATTTTTAAAAATTCAGAAACTAATAAAAATAACATAAAAACTGAAAAAGACAATATACTAATACAATATAAAAATTTATAAAATAACATAAAAACTAATAATAATATTACATAAATTAATACATATTTATAAAAATAAAAATAAAAAAAAAGAAACGATAAGTAATACCATCCTACTGTAAAAGAAATACTTTCCAAATCATTATGTTCAGTTGCGACGGACTAAAGTGCTACCAATCTAAACCACTTAGGATCCCATAAGCAGATTAAAGCGAGAATATGAAATTTTAATAGAGTGGAAAGAAAGAGATCCCCAGTCATTAAGCATTAACAAGCTAACAGTTCCATTTATACTTCACAAGTTTCAATTCTTCACAACCAGCTCATTTAACAACCAACTCCAATAAAGTACAAGAAGAAGAAGAAGATAGCAGAAAGTCAACAAATATAACACGAAGCTTGAAGGTAACCGTTCAAGTATAAACAACAGAAACAACATGAGGGACCTTTCCATCGTCAAAAGGCAAGCTCACATACTCCCTGGCAAACTCTTCTGCAATCTCCAAAGCAAGCTCTCCATGTACGGCCTTGCAATACATATACAAGATAGTGTATGCCGCAATATTGTATAGAAATAACAACGTAAGTAATGTCGAAGCAATAACAATTTGCGGCACTGAGCCCCAACTAAGCCACTCATAATTGGTGCCACTTCCCATTGATTTCACAATCTCTGACCCAGCCCACAACAGAACACCAGCAGATAAACCAAAAAACAATAGCAAAGCCAAAGCCACTCTTCTCATACCCTTAACTAAGTAACTGCTTCGCTTCAATGACTCAATCCCCCAACTTCTCTCCACCACAACAATTACACCCACTAGTCCCCAATTCAGTTGCAAGTAAACCAAACCCACCACCAATACAACCAACAGAATCGCAGAAACCCCCACAAAAACTGGCGACGGTAACTGAATCGGGTACCCCATAAAGTCGAAACCCTTAATTGTGAAAAAGAAGACCGACCCAGATATCAAAAGCATCCCAAGAACCAAAAGTTCAGCGAAAATGACGGTGATCAAGAGGGGAATGAAGCAGAGGAATGCCGATTTGATTGCAGAAGCGAGCTTTACGGGTCTACCATAGAATCCGTGTAGAACACTGTAGGTGATAGAACCAACTGCGAGGAGAGAGAGAGCGAAAGTGAAGAGAGTGAAGAGAATAGCAAGCAGGAGCAGTTTGGAGATTACATGGGGTTCGTGAAACGACGCCGATTGGGAGAGGAAGACTCTGGAATTGTGAGGAGAGGATTGAGCGATTAGGTTCTGGAGAGTAGGGTAAATGGTGAAAGAGAAGGAGAGAGGAAGCAGAAAGAGCACCGAAAGAGCCAGGAAGTGGCGGGAATGGGCGTTGATTATGCGTTTTGATTCGGTTAGGACCGTCCAGAGATCCAGCGGCGGTGGCGTCGGCGGCTGGGCTGTGGCTGACATGACGGAGAGAGATACAGGTATGAAGAGAAGAAGAAAGGGACTGGGATAAAAAAGATAGCGTTGGAGGGAGATGGAGAAAATTTATTGGAAAACATGATGGGTCTACGTGATGGCATCACTTGTATTTGGGTCTCTGGACAGAACTGTTCTACATTTACTAGTCACAATTTTACTTGGTTGTTGTCATCTTTTCTAACTTTCCTGTTGTATTCATGTAATCTATCTGATTGGTATACGAAACTTTTAGAACATCTGATATTACTGAAAACTCTTAAAAATTACATAATTGAGAGTACTTTTCAATCTGAGATAGGCTCAAGTTAATCAAATGCTAATATAGTATTAAATTATAAAAGGGGAGCAGTCATTAATTAATTAAAAATTTTAAAAGAATGGATGTCATTAAGTTTCATTCAATTCCATGTTAAGATTGTTAAAAAGGGTGATCTAATGAAAGTACTGAGGAACAGGAGCAAATTATTTGGGAAGCAGTACCTCCAAACTCCAGTCCACTCATTGCAGTGACTCCTTAATTGAATATAATATAGCACCGTTGTTTTTATATAGTTTTAAACATCAAAAATTAAATATCGCATGTATATAAGAGTATAATAAAAGAATATTTTTCTTGTTTATTTCATTATTCTAGTTTTATATTTTTTGAGAAATTGTTTTCTTTCACTTTTCAAATTGTTTGAAATTTTAGGGGTTGTTTGGTTTGGTTTAAAGTTTTTATTTTTATTTCTATTTTTAAATAAAAACTAATAAAAATAATACATAAAAATTAATGAAAAACATAAAAACCAATGAAAATAAGCTGATAAAAAAATTATTTACATTAGTCTCTGTATTTAAGAAAATAGAAACAAAAAAAAAAAAGAAAACAGAAGATTGAACCAAACAAACCCTTAACATTTATAACGTTCAAATCAGATTATAATATTTACAAAAATTTTAAAATATACTTAATACTTATAAAATATTTTTAAAAAAATTTAAGATTAATGAAAATTCAATTTTTCATTATGTTCACATAAACTCTTGTTAATGTGATATTTTTAAAGGATTTAAAGAACCCTAGGTCTTTAAATTAAAGGTCTCTAAATCTCTAAGTTAAATATCTAAACTATAATTGAGATGATAAATAATTTTATTGATGTGAACATAAATCTAATTAAAAATGTCACATAACAAAAGTATAAAGGAAAATTGAATTTCTATTAATTTTAAGGTTTTGTTTTCTAAATATTTTGTAAATGTTAAGATCTTTTCCAAATATTTGTACAAATTTTTGAGATCTTATATAAACAATATTAAATGTTAGAATATTTTTTAAATTTTGGTTTAAACATTAAAGATCAAAAGCCTTCCTATTTATCATTTTTAGTTACTCTATCAGTTAGACTTTAATATATATATATATATATGTATATATATATTAGGGTTAAAGTCACAGGAATTCCTTGTAATATTCAAAATTGTCAATTTCATCCCTATACTTTAAAAACTATCAAATTAATTCTTATACTTTTCATTTTTTTTCAGCCGTTAGTTTTCTGGTCAACTTTTGCTAGTTTAGCATAACATTTTTCAAGAATACTTCCGAATGTAACTAGGCAAAACAGCTTCATTTCTGCATTTTACAAAACGAACCTGTTTTGGTAATTAAGAGTTAGTTATTTTGGACAAAAACAGCATCGTTTTGTCAATCCAGCCTTCCTTCTTCCTCGCTCCCGCATCCCACTCTGCTTTTTCTAGCGTCATTTCATCGTTGAATTATTCCAGCCTTTCCTCTTCCTCCGCATGCGGGTCTTGCACTATGTTTTCTAACTCCTTGGTTTTCCTTCTCCTTGCTTTGCTGTCCTCGCTGTCTTCCTGCCATTGTTGCCGTTTGGTTATTGTCGTTGTCTTCTTCGATTTTTAGTCATGCATTGTCTGGTTCTTCAATTACAAGGGTTCCTAGAATACCAATGATTCAATAAAAAGGAATCAAAACCCAAAAATCAAAAATAGAAAGGCAAAGCATACCTTAAAAGACGGTGCAAAGATAGACCCAAAAATGCCTTGAGAAGCAGAGGACTACTTGGAACCAAACAACTTAGAAGTGAATGATACAAAGGAGCCCAAAATTACTTTTTTGATCATGCTCGACGGTAAAAGTTGTAAGATATACCAAAACTCAGAAATTATAGACCAACAACTTAGAAATTAATTTTCACTTAAAAATCTATAGAACTTTCGGGTGAAATGAAGTAGATTATTGGTAGCGGTACCAAAGGTAGAATATGCCAAATCTCTGTAGACATTAAATAATTAAAATTGTTAGCAATGAAATATCCAAGAAGATTAAAATTTACAACAAAATTAAATCCCTATTTGAGGAATTAGGGAATCCTTGCAGCTGAAACACATGCCCAAAATTAAGGGAAGGCAACGAAAATGGAAGAAGATGAAGAGAGTGGAGCTAGGAAGACGACGAAGAGAGCAGCCAGGAGAGTGAAATTGCAGTGAGTTAGAATACAACGAGGAGCGCGAGCAGAGGAAGAAGGGAAAGAAGTTGGGTCAACTGTAAATTAGCTGCCTTGAAAAATTTTGTTCCAGGTCAGCAAAAGTTGACAGAAAAAGTAATGGCAGAAAAAAATGAAAGTATAAGGATTAATTTGATAGTTTTTAAAGTAGAGGGATTAAATTGGTAGTTTTGAATTTTATAGGGACTTTCTATGATTTTAACCCTATATATTATCATATTCAATGTTTATTGTTTAGTTTCTTTTATTCTTTGCACTAATACAACTAATGTTGCTTTATAAAATTAATTCTTAATATTAATTATTTAATTTTTAGTTTATGTTTCTTTTTTTAATTTTAAAATTAATTGAGTATATTCTTTCTATACTTTGTAGTATAATATCTTCAAAGTTTGAATTATGTCTCTATCATTGAAATCTTTTGCTTAAGCTACATCATATCCAATGTTTTTTTTTGAAAAAGTATAAAATTAATTAATGAAATATAGAAATACAAACAGTTTAGCATCCATAAGGAACACATCAAGAAGGTTACACAATTGAAAGAATAGAAAACACCAACTACATAAAAAAAAAGATCAAGTTAAACTACTTTAAAAGAGCACTTAAATAAGAGGGAATATTAACATGAAAGCAATAAATCTACAAGACTCAGAGAGCTACTGAGATAAGAGAGAGAATGTCGGAACTCAGTTCTAATATGATAGCTGCCATCTGTTCTGTAATGTGGGACTAAAATAATCCTGGAGTTGATGCGTAATAATCTACAGCCTAGTGGTCTTAACAAGCTCTTTCGTTAGAACTTCCACGAGAGTATAATTATGTTGAAAAATTATAACATTCCTTTGCTTCTAGAGGTTGTAGACTGAGTTGGCTAAAGATATTTTTCTAACCACCATATCATTGTGCAATAATGAGCTCTGTTTAAGAAACCAGTCCATTATGGCAAGTAAGGTCTACAGAGGATTTGTAATTCCACAATGTCACTGGATGACTGACCAAAGTATTATAGAGTAAGTGCATTCAAAGAAAAGATGGCTACCGATTCAAGCCCCTCACTACATAAAGGACAAGTGAGGGAGACACTAAGAAATCTATCAATTCTATCCATAGTACTAAGTTTGCCCTTTAAAGCTAACCAGAGAATAGAGGTAGCTTGAAGAAGAGAATGAGAAAGCTAGATTATTGAGGGCTAAGGGACCTGAGGGTGATGCTGTTTTAGGAGATCTCGACAGGCTAAGAGAATGAGAAAGATAGAAATTCCATCGAGCTGGCTTATGAGAGTAAGTAGGCATATGAAGGTAGTTGAAAGGCAGCTTTCTAGGCTTGATACTAGTTATGGAGGCAAGTTAAGCAGATTTGGAGTTGGCTTTTTGGGCAATGAACATTTGACTTTTGCTCTTATTGATCTCTAGACTTGATAGTTCACTAAAGGTACGGAGAGTTGCTATTAAGCAACTTAGAGAGGCAGGGTCAGCCTTAGAAAATATAACCTAGTGAAGCTATCATGAGCTTACCAAATAATAAAATACCTAACTACGTAACTAATTATATAGTAGAGTTAGTCAAGGTTGACTCCACAGGGAGTTAGGGAGGGTTTACATGTATTCTTAATATTGCGTACAAGAAAATAAAAACCCCTGAATTTTTAGAATTTAAAACAAATATAAAAGACAAAAAAAGAAAATAAAACACTAAGGATGCAAAAGACAAAGAAACAGATAATAATAAAAGGAAACTACACAGACAATATATCTGAGATTCAGGACTTATAATTGGTTATCGAAATATATAGATTGCGATTAGTTTAAGATGCTAGCCTATAGATCCTATAAGTCCTATGGCACCCAAGAGGGGGGGTGAATTGGGTATTAAAAACTTTTCACAAACTCAAAACTATCAACCTAATTAAATTGGGAAACTAAATGCAATCACTAAACCACAATTCAACCTAATATGGAATGTCAATGCCAATGTCAAAATAAATGTAATAAGAGAGTTAAGAGAAGGACACAAGGCAATTTTTTAAGGAAGTTTACCTACCCCAAAGATAGGCTACGTCTCCCTTCCAACTACTTGTTGGATGATTCTATACTAATCAATCAAAAAAACTAAGGGCTTTATCTTTCAATGAATGATATGAATGGATAATGACAACCTTGAAAGCCCGAGTAATAAGGGAAATCCATAATGAACCATCTATAGAATGCTACATGACCAAGGAAAGCCCGGATGACTTTGATGTTAGTAGGAGGTGGAAGCTTTTCAATCACTTTTGTTGTACCTCGATCCACCTCAATCCCTTTGTATGATATCTTATGACCCAATACAATGAGATTTCTCCTAATTTAAGACTAAATGAGATTATCGCATCTTTGAAGCACTTTATCTAAATTAAACGAGAAATGATCAAAAGAGTCACCGAAAACAGAGAAGTCATCCATAAATACCTTAATGAAGTGTTCATTCATGTCCGCAAATATGGTCATTATGCACCGAGTCAATTGTTTTGTTTAGCATCTTGTTTAATTTGGGTAACTTTGATTTAATAGTTTTTACTAATTTTCCTTGTGTATTTGCATGTGCATGAACACAAGGAGAATATGAAGGTCTAACGAACTTAGTAAAGAAGAGTTGTCCCACATCACAAGGCACGAAAGAGAGCTAAGAAGACAGAGATAGCAAGATAGAATTCATACAAATATGACAGAATAAGGAGAGAAAGGACGATTTGAGAGGACTTTGATGGATTTCATGGCGCCAAGTTTCATTCCTCAAGGAGTTGGAAGGTCTGCAGTTCAAGCAAACAATTTTGAAATCAAACTGGCACTCCTCAACATACTTCAGAGCAATGTGCAGTTTTATAGGTTATCCAATGAAGATCCTAAAGCCCATCTGGCAAATTTCTTAGAGATTTGTGATAATTTTAGGTTTAATGGGATGTTTATTAATGTAGTGAGGTTAATATTGTTCTCATTTACCTTGAGGGATTAGGAAAAGGCATGGTAAAACTCCCTTAGTTCAAGACAGATTACCACGTGGGAGCAAGTCACCGAAGCTTTCCTTGCCAAGTACTTCCCACTGAACAAGACAACAAGAATCATAAAGGAAATTACAAACTTTCATCAAGTAATGGGGAGTCATTATATGAAGCTTGGGATAACTTTAAAGAGTTGCAAAGAAGCTACCCACACCACAATCTTCCAAGGGAGTTCTTGCTACAGACATTCTATAATGGTGTTAATCAGAACACAAGGGGGACCATAAATGTAGTTGCTAAAGGATCATTGATGAGAAAAACCATTGATGCAACTTATGAACTTTTGGAGGAGTTGGCTAGCACTAATTGTTTGTGGGCCAA
>JAOXYD010000003.1:10241329-10257245 GCA_028565735.1 Pinacopodium congolense | reverse complement strand
TCGATAAAGACAACACACTAATACAGCACAGAAATCGAGGACAAAACACAAAAATCAATACAAATATATCAAAACAACTACTAAAAACTACAACTCACAGCAATACCAAACGACCCCTTAAGTGGATTGTTGAAACTTACACCCTTATTCTCTTTCTTCTTCTCTTCTTCTGGTACTCTATCTCTTCTGTCATGTCCTTCTTTTTCTCTATCTTCTTCACTCTCTACCATTACTTGCTTACCTTTCTCTTTTACCTTCTTCCTTTCACTTTCAACCTCCTTTCCACTTCTTAATGTAATCGTCTTTGCATGCTCTCTAGGATTGACTTTGGTTGTATTAGGAAGTTTACAGGGTAGCCTTTCTTGTAGAAGCTGAGTGATTTGTCCAACTTGAGTCTCCAAGTTCTTGATTGATGCTTCATGATTTTGCATTTGAGATTCATTGGATTGAATATACTTAAGAACTGTCTCTCTAAAGTTTGTTGCTTCTCTTTGAGGTTGGTTGGCTTTAAAACCAGGTGGAGGTGGTCTTTGAGGATTAGCTTGAGGTTGTTGAGGTGGTTGCAAGTAGTTTTGATTGTTACTTTATAAAAAATTAGGATGGTTCCTCCAACTAGGATTATAAGTGTTTTTTGCCCATTAAAATTACTAACAAATTGACCTTATTTAGGTTCTTGGGTAAAAGGACTTCCTTCTTGACACTCTAATGATGAATGGGATGTACTACCAGAACTTTCACATTCCATTTTATGAGAACTACTAGTAGTAACAGTCATCAAACTATCAATCTTCTTATTCAATACTTCCAGTTAAGTTGCAAGAGCTGTTGTATCATTGATTGCATGAATACCATATGGTTTCCTTGGATGGCATTCTAAATTATACTGAAAACTATTTATAGCCATATCCTCGATCAAATTATAGGCTTCGATCATAGTTTGATGCATTAGATTGCCTCTAGCTGTAGCATCAATGGTGCTACGAGTTAAAGGTGTCAATCCCGTGTAAAAAAGGTCAACTTGCTGCCATATATTGAATCCATGACTTGGACACTTTATAAGCATCTCTCTAAATTGTTCCCATACCTTGTATAGACTCTTATTCTCGTATTGTATGAACAAGCTAATTTTAGCTTTCATTTTTGCTATCTTAGCAGGAGGAAAAAATTTAGATAAGAACAGTTTCATTAATTCGTTCCATATAGTAATGGAACCAGGTTGAAGCATGGATAACTATACTTTTGCCTTATCTTTAATCGACAGGGGGAAAAGTCTAATCCTAATTGCGTCATCAAAGACCCTATTACTCTTGAAAAGATTACAAATATCAAGAAAATTTTGCAAGTGTTTGTTAAGATCTTCTAACGCTGAACCTCCAAATTAGGAGGACCTAACCATTGAAATTATGCTATAGGGGATTTCAAAGTTGTTTGCATTGACTTTAGGCAGTACAATGCTAGTCACAGGTCTACCTCGGTTCCCTAAAGCTAAGTCCATCATGGTTGGTTCCCTATTTTTTACGTGAGGTCCTACAACTACATGTTCCTCAGGATTCATTTCTACAGATTCGAATTTAGCGTCACTCGAAGTTCTTATGTCCAATGGATTGGATGGTGTTACGCACAAGTTTAAATAAAATACTAAATAAAAGAAAATAAACAAACAAAGCAAATAAACTAAGTAAAAAGCAAATAAAGCACACAAAATAAAATAACGAGAAAATAATTATAGAAAAATTCAAAAAATTTATAAAACAATATTTTACTAGTCTTAAAGTAATTAACACCAATTTTCCTAATATTAAGGTAAAAATATCTCCAGCAACGGTGCCAAAAACTTGCTGCGTTAGTTAGGTGACTTTAAAACTTTGGATGACTTTGAAACGATTTTACTTTGAAAACCAACGAAATAAAGACAAGTGTACCTATCGCAAAAGTAATAAAATAGAGTAATTTTCAGACTCTGAGTGTTGAACCCATAGGAAAAATATTGCTTAATTACTAGGTTGATTAGATTACAATTATTTAGGAAAAATCTAGACAATTTGATTAAAAAGCTGAAAATTACTTAAGCTAAACTACCTTGGCTTAAACACTTCAAAAATAATTTTTAATTTCTTTTAAAAAATTCTTAAAATTACCAAATATGTAAATTAACTATGGATTAGATTATTGATGATTTAATTGAGCTTTAAAACAAATTTAAAGTCTGATTAAAGTCCTTCACAAAATCAAAACAAAGCTCTGGTTAAGACTTTGCTTTTTCTCCATTTAATCTTCTCTAAAGTTTGGTTATACTTTAAAATCAAGTAAATGGGCTTTAATTCAAGAAGATGAGTTCTAGAAAATTAAGCTAAGAACTCCAACTTTCACAAAAAATCCAGATTTGGTTATGTAAGAATTAATTCATATTGCTTATTGATTTTTTAAATAATGTAAGATGATTTCTCATGCTAAAACTATCTTAAACACTAATCTTAAGTGGTCAACTTAAAATTGATTCTTGCAGTCCTTCAGCAAACAAAATACAAATGTTTAACATGCCTTAAAACTCTTTCAAATAATTAAAACATCAATCTATAGCAACAAAAATGATTAACCACACATTTGGGTCAAAACATACAAAATATGCAATTTATACAACATGCTTTCATAGATATGAAATTAAGAGCTTAAATATAAAGTTTAGATGTTACAAAAAATCCCAGAAAGACTTTTGGATGTTTCTTGAACTCCAAACTTGAATTTGAACTCCAGTTAAACTCTAATTTATTAAGATCTTGCAGAAAAATAAAGAACATTCAAAGATGTAAGTATGAGAATAACAACCTTGTTTGATTAAAAAAATAGGACTAAATAAGATATAATTTGAGTTTAAAAACCCACTTAGATGATTCCTAGACTTAGATATGAGTCTTAACAATAAGTTCCAATGTTCAAAAACTCAGAAAACAATATACAATACAAAGAACTAAGTTTTTAAAGTTTAGAACTAAGGAAAAGCTAGAAACGTGAGAGAAGAAGGCTCTTTCTCAATAGTAGATCTGATCTTTAACCTCTCTTCGTGTTTCTCATGTGTTTTTAGATATTTTTAGGACCTGGAAAGCTCCCTCCATGTACTAGAAGACACTAGCATTAATTAGGAATACGCTAAGGGTTGAAATTTGGAAGATTTAGAGATGAAATTGTTGATTAAATGAGTAACGGCACCCTGCCTCCCAGCAACGACAACGACACCTTGAGAGGGTGTCGTTACTGCTCGAATACAGCAGCAACAAACGGTCCCCTGTTCTTCATATAACGGCACCCTACCAAGGGGCCATTTATGTGTAGAACCAAGATAAATTCTTCATATTTTTTCTCCAATCTTAATCATTAAACTTCATCATGCAAATTAAACATAATAACACAGAAATTTAACAATTAAGCACTGGATTAGGGGTTATAATTCAATAAATTAACCATTAAAACTCTATCAAATTAACCCCTAACAATTTCTATGAAATTTTTTATAGAGTTTTCGAAGATTGATGGAAAGGTTTCAGAGTTGGTTATTATGGATCATTTCATAAAGTATATAATGTTCATTGTTGCACCAACACCTTGTTCTACTGAAACTATTGTTGACTTTCTATCGAAATGTTTTATATACCTTGACATTTTAGCAGTAGGTGATCAGAGTACTCAATTCACTAGCCAATTCCTTACTCATTATTCAATATGATACGGGCTCAACTAAAGTTCTTTATTACCAATCACTATAAACAGGTGCACAGACTAAAAGAATTAATTCTCTGTTAGAAGACTACTTAAGGAATTATGTCACTGTTAGCCAACAAAACTAGTTGGAGCCACTGGATAATTTCCAATTCACATACAATGTGTAGTGGCCGACTTCTATTGAGAAGAGCCTCTTCTAAATAGTGTTAGGTTAATATCTCCTTACTTCATTAGAAATAGCCAAGCAACAAATGGAAAGTAAATGTCTTGCTACTTATAACTTTGTAAGGAACAAGCAAAAATTGCTAGCGGAGGTAAGAAATAACCTTCCAAAAGTTGTGTGTTGAATAAAGTAAGTATGTGGACCAACACCAACATCCAAAAGATTTGTTAAGTTATTGCTAAAACTTATACCACAAATATGAAAGAAAATGAGTGGCAAAAGAACATATGAAATTGATCGTCAAGTATAATGGTCCTTTAAGCATTGTGAAAAAAATTCGGTAATATTACCTATCATTTGAAACTACCTAAAAGATTGACAAGTTAAAAACTGAAGTAACAATAATAAATTTGAAATACTAAAAATTGAGTTAAAATGAATTTAGTAATGTTGGTTTTTTTCCTTTTAGTGTTGGATCATACTAAAATTAAAAATCAAATCCAATGTATGATCATTTTAAATTATTTTCTATTTTAAAAATTATTAATTCAGATTTGTTTCAACAATTTTGTTCAATTGGCATGTCGAATGATTTGTGCTTGGAATTCTAAAATGAAATAAAAGTAGGTATTTTGGTCATTTCATCCTGAATGTTTTCCTGATTACGGCTACTAGTATTTGAAAACACCAAAAGGCAAAACGACCTTCTTTCGCAACGTCACAAAGCTCGGAAATTCGGACAAGTTCATTTTTTCTTCTTCGACTCTAATCAATTTCAGCTGGGTGGCTTTATTTGTATGTACCTCTTTATTTCGCTTGGCAACGAACAATAGGTTCAACGTACTTGCTAAATACGGTACACCTTCTTGGATAACTTCTTTGTCACTCACATTGCGATTCCATACGCGCATTATTGGCGGGTGATGTGTAATGCGCACCTAGAGTCAACTGTAGTTACTCTGTTCGTCGAAATGACTAACCGAAAAATTTTCTTGCTTTTCTTCTTGTAGTTCTGTTTGTTTTCTGGAGTTGGGCTGCAAATGGGTCTCTCTTTAGATGAAAAAATACAGAAATACGAGGAGTTCTTGGAGTGCCGGTTGAAACCTGACCTTGTCCGTGCTATCGCTGAAAGGTATTGCTTTTTTTTTTTTTTTCTGTCGATCTCGCCTCATTATTTTTTCATCGTCGAGAAGCTCGTCATTAGGTTTGGACTAAAGGTGTTAGCTCTCATGATAAGTTTCTTTTAATCTGTATTCCTTAGCATTTTACTTCAAGTGGTTTTCTGCTTTGTAAGTTCTTTGTTTTATTCCATATGCCTCATGGGATAGTCCTTTATTTCGTACGGTGCTGTCCTGATAGAAGAATTAACATCCAGCCTGTGTTTGCTTATATCTGGACTCTTGTTTGTTACCCACTTAAGTTTTCTGATGTGCGTCTATTGTTTTGGCGGCTTGGATAACTACTACTTGATGTATGAACTTTTGGGCTGTGAATGCTTTCTTGCCTTCCAATGCTATTTTATATGAATCGGAAAACTTATGGTGAGAGACAGTTTGTAGATAACATGAACTTGCAAGTCAACAAGCATGATTGGCCTCATGGTACAAAACCAATTTCATAAAAATTTGTGTTTTAAACATGTAGACTCATTTTCTTTCTAGAAATCGTAAAGTTAGTTGCACTAGAATCAGCTTTTTGCTTCCCCAATTTGGTCTTACAAATTCAAGCCAAAGGAGCTAAGAAAATAGGTAGAATATGACATCTTTAGTTTACTGCACTAAGATTTGACTATTGGAATATACAAATCTTTTCATACAAGCTTAATGCTTGATTGCTGTTTTTTTCCTTGGGCTTGTAATTTACAGGGACAAGGTCTTTGAAAAACAAAAGATATTGTATCCTTTTCTTATTATCATGTTGCTGAGGATCCGATACTTAGGTGTCCTTCGCTGACAGATGTTCCCCTATGGATTACTTTATAGATAATGCCCCTTTTGGCTGATTACGTTCTGCTTAATCTGTAACATGTAAATTATAGAAAGAAATTCTGCACATCCCAAAATATTTTGGCTTTGCATCTGAGAAATAGTCTAAGATATTGAGAGCTCTAACGGCAACCAAGAGTGATGGGATCTCAGGTGAACATCTCTATTCTGTTTCCATTATTCTGGTTCAATATTCCAGTGCTTCTCTATCTTTGTCATAAATAGAAGGAATTGAATTCTTCTAGTTGATATCTGGATCTTTTGTGCTTCTAGCTTGTGGCCCTGTTTTACTTGACTAATAACTTTTAGCTCAGAGTTGCGAGGGAACATAGAGAATCTAGAGAAAAATAGTGTGACCAGTCTCAGGACATTGGTCAACCTCGGTTCTGAAGTATATATGCAAGCTGATGTGTAAGTGGTCATTATCTTCAAGTACTTTGTTTTCTTTCAATGGCTGGATTACTTATTACCTAGGCTGAAGTCCATCTACTTCTAGCGTGCTTTCTCTTCACTTGTATCCTTTTTCCTCTTTTTTGTGGGGTTGGCTATGATCCTTTATATTTGCAGGCCAAATACACACCGCATCTTTGTTGATGTTGGACTGGGATTTTATGTGGAATTTACATGGTCTGAAGCTTTGAAGTTCATACCATTGAGAGAGGGAAGGCTAGCTAGGTATTGCTTTCCTCTTTCTCCATTTATATCTCTTCATAGCCCAGTAGAAATGTTTTTATCAATTTATGAGTACAGGTATGGATATGGTTTTTGAAAATGGGTATGGGCACTAATATTAATATACCTGACCTGTTCACATCCCCACTTGCCATGGTCAGAAGTTCTCTCTCTCTTTTTTTTTTTTCGCCCATTGGAGTTTAATGTCTGATGAGCTTCTGAACTGCATTTTGCAGGCAAATAGAAGAATATACGCAGCAAATTGCTCATATTAAAGCTCAAATAAAGCTGGTCAGTGTGCCCATATTGAGGATCTTCTTTGCTATATTCTTAAAATACTTCACATACCTCGTTTCTCTTAATGATAATCTTTGATTGTCCTTTTAGTTGAATGTTAACCAAGAGGGTATAGACATTCATATGTACCTATTTGTTTATTGTTGAACATAATCATAGGTACCTATTTGTGTATTTTTGAACACACACACATACGTGATAGCACGTCTATGACCAATACTTTCTCCAATTGACACTGTGAGGAAGCATTGCTTGTTTTCTTTCTAAAATTCCGAAAACACTAATTGGTTGAGTGCAGGTCTGTGAAGGCATTCGGGAATTACTACAGCTTCCAGCTGAAAGATCTCTGCCAGGGCCCGTTTTTTAACATAGCCAAGTGAATGGCTTTCTTTCACAGTTTACGTTCACCTTGTGGAGAAGTCAGGTAACAGTGTGATCCTTTTTTGTGAAATTAAGAGATATTCGCCTGACATTTTTACTGTATCTTTGAATTGGATCAAGGGGATATAAGAGTGCCAGTTTCATAGCTACTTGATATTAAACAACATGGCGAGTATATAGTTCTAAATCGAGTGAGCAATCACATGATCACTTGCAGATATCTGGCTCTTAGCAACTGAATCTTCTTGGAGAAATTTGTAGATAGCTTTAGTCAAACTAAATTGTCAAAATTAGGTTGGCTTAAAAATTGACATGAAGAAAAGGCATATATTATCATGAACGATTCAAGTCGTAATGGCTTTAGAAATTTTATGGTCAAGGGCATTTTGCAGAACTTGACAATCTTTAGACGGTAAATATTTGCAAAAATGCACGTAGGAACAGCATGCTGAATTCCAAACCACTGTTCTGTCGTCGAAATGAAAGAAAATAAAACTGGTATCTGTCACTCTTCATAGGAATGCAATGACATCATTGATGACATCAATCAGTGGCTTCCACTATGCTTTAAGCTAGCTATTGCGCTGGCCAGTTTAATGTTAAAAGGAAACTAATAATTTCATGAAGCATATAACGTCAAATTAAAAACCATCCATGGGATATGAAGCCATGGGTTCGCTCAACTGGCAGAATTCATAACATCGTGCTTTGTTCATGTTGGCTACGTGTTGCCCCAATTTTTTAAGGGAAGAAAAAGAAAAGAGATAATAATAATTATCGTTCTTTTGGAACGTGGGTAATGGAAGTTTTTGTGGACGGATAATTCTATAGCAAATGCCACAATTCAATTTCTTGTCATTCATGAGCAGGCTTGCATTGTTTATCGTCTAATGTATGGTCTTGTGCTAACAGCAGAACCTAATGAACGGCATCCTTCCTCCTAGGTATCTCTTTATCAAATGGAAATGAAGTTTAAAACAGAAATCATGGATCGTTAACGGTTGTTTTTATTTGGCAGAACGAATATCACAGAAATCGAAAAAAAAAAACTCTAATATCAAATTTGTTTGGTGCCATAAATTTACTCGTTTTTTGACAGAAAGAAGCGAGTTGTTTTTATTTCCCTTGAAACATGTTATAACTTCGATGGTCCTTAAAGAAATACAGAAACGATTTATTGTGATGCTTAATCAAATATAAGAATCCTTCATCGAGGTGGTGCGTGATTGGAATTCCTGAAAGACTGGCCTATACTGTCAATGAATTTAAGTAATTGACTAAATAGTGAAGCAGATAGGAGGAAGATCAAGACAACTCCACATGAACGGTTCGCCAATTTCCGTGCCCAGAGTAGAGGGAGTGAATGACCCTAATTCAGGAGTTGCTTGTGGAATGCCAACTTCTTGCACGTCTTTCTTTACTTCGTTTAACTTATCATCCTTTTCGCCACCCTCATTATTATGGCAAATCCTGAGATTGGATGGTAATTCACGTCCAACCAGCTTCAAGCATTCAGATACTCCATTGTAGGCATAAAGAGAGGCTGAGAACTTGCGCTCATAGTTTAACCTCTTAATGATCCCTCTCAGCATTGACTGATCATCTTCACTGTTTCCAAGCTCCACTGGCTCCATCATTTCCTGTGCTATGTCAAATGCAGAACAGTCCAATGTTTGTACCACTGAATCCTCCAAATTGAAATCCATCAACCCTATATCAATCTCTTTCCTTCTCTCTTCCACTTTTATGCCTCCTATTTGACCATACTGATTATGAGCGAAACTGCTCCAATTATCGTAATCCAGATCAAAAGCTCCAACATCATCCGCCGACATTAAACCTAATGGTTCAAGACGGCTACTCATGTGGTCACTAGTAGTAGTAGTCATAGTCCCACTACAATTCCCAGCAATGTCATTGTTTCCAGCTGCACCACAATCCGGATTCACGTTGCAGAAATTATCAAACTGGTATTTTTCCATTTTCATTGATTCTTGTTCCTGTAAATTGTTACAAGGATTTGTAGCATCTATAGAGCCCCCAGCGACTTTATTTCTAGCCTTGAGCCTAAGGAGCAACAGATTGGTGATCTTTGGTGGAAGAGCAGGCTTTGTATATGAAGATGATGAACAAGGCCAAAAATTTGTTCTTGTATTGGCCCCACGTAACAAGCAAGCTGCTTCATCGTACGCTCTCGCAGCCTCCTCAGCAGTGTCATAAGTGCCTAGCCACACTCTGATCTTCTGTATGGTATCTTTTATCTCTGCCACCCACCGTCCTGATGGTCGCTGTCGAACCCCAACATAACGTTTCCGACCACGTCGAGTTCCACCGAACGCTGCCGCCTCCTCCCTAATTTTGCCCCAAGCAGCAGCAATGTTTCCTTTGACGACATTGGCTTCGTTATCCTCTGATTCATGACCCTTAATGGACTTTCTCTTTGTTCCAATACCATGATTTAACAATTGACGATACTCCTCCTGTTTCATTTTCTAGACTTCTATAACCACCCCTGCGGCTAGAATGCGATTCTTTTCTGTTATTCTTTTGATGTTCGCAAGCTCATGCATATATGTACAAGCGAAAATCGATAGTCTCAACCGATGTTGGTCACTGAGCTCCCTTCTGCTTGTAGCTTCTTCTTTGTTTTATAGTCGGGTGTCCTCATTATCAAAATCACTTGAACCAATTTTTCAATTTAAGAACAGAGAGCATATCGTTGCAACTTGAATTAGGACCCACTCCAAAATGCTGCCACAGTAATCTTCTTTCAAGTACAATTGTGCCTTAAGTATACGGATTTGTTTTTATCGTTATGCACCGAGTGTGGCATACCATATACGAGGCCTGGCACCGGATAGATGCATAGAACATATCTGACTTAAAAAGATCTGGCTTCGTAGAATCCAATCTTGTTAAAGGGACAGATTTGTATCCTGGTACTCGTTGTTTTGTTTACATTTCTTTTCTCAAGTCTTATTCCATAGTTTCGGTACTTCCAACATAACTAGGAAGAAATCAGCTCTCCAGAGTTCTTACAAGGACAACTACGGAAGAAGTGATATTCTAGGAGCGAACAACAAAGATTTTGCTTAGACTAAGACAAAAATGAAAGGGTAAGTTGCTGTGCAACTTTCTATAATATCTCTTGCAGAGCAACAACGAGCATATCATCTCAAGTATGTGAAAAGAGGGGCAGTTTCTCTTGTTCTTGATCCCCCTAAGTTGAGTACGAAAAGATTGTCTTCAGGAAAAAAAAAAAAAAGAAAAAAAAAGAAGGTAATATAGTTTCTAAGCTTGATTAGACTTATGCATTGTTTTTCTCTCGCCAAAATTTGTGTGAAGTGCTCTTTTTTAGAACAGAAAATCTACATAACCCTAATTTTGGTAACCTTTTATAATCCCTCCCTAATTATTTTGTAATTTCATAAATAAAAAGAGGTAAAATAGTAAATGTGTTAAAGGTAAAAACGCAATTTTATAAATAAGTTAAGGGTGAAAATGTAAAAGAACATTCAAAAGTTTATGAAATGACATTTATACCTTCAAATATTGACAAATATTATAAAAAAACAAAAGGATAAAAACATAATTTCAAATTAAAAAAGTAGTGGAACCCACATATAAACCTCACGTAGGCTACCCAGACTCCCTACCTTGGAGGATCTGTAGTCGAGTCCTTTTTAGAATATCCAAAAGTTTCAATAGGCAACTACCAGAATTTGCTAAACTGAAAATCAATGGCAAGTAATCTCAACCCTCTAAAATAAAAAAATAAATAAATAAGTGAGAATTTTATTTATTTAAGTGTTTAGTGGGCAAGAAGTCCATAAGATAAGACGAAGGGAGCTGTTGCTTTGTTCGAGATTCTTCCTACGCATTTCTACTTTTTGTCTTTTACTACTCCTTGTTCACTCTTTTTCTTAGCAAGCTTTTGTAACACCAAAAATGTGATTAGTAGTTGTCATTGATCTACATAAAGATTATAAATAAAGGTCCTAATAAGATATCTAATAACTTCTCATAATGTGATTAGTAGTTGAATGAAAAAGTTTTCCAAATCAACAAGTAAGAAAATCTTATTTTTTTCAAGGAGGTTTAATTGGGTTTAATAATGTACAAAATGGTCATAAGACCATTACAACAGGCCATTATAGAAATTTTTTTGTTGTCTTAAAGAAAAAAAATGTTAATTTGAAATCTAGCATATACATCTAAATTTAAATCAGATTAGTATTTTAAAAATTAATATTTTAAAATATTTAAACTAAACCTTAATATTTTAAAAGTATTTAAATTGAATGTTAAAATAATATACCTCTCAATATTATTAAAGTTATGTCAATTAAATAACACATATTAATATATGTGGTATTTTTAATTATTTTTAAATTTTTAGAGTTTATAATGTAAGCTAACACTTGTAAACCTCGCTTCCTTCTTTTTTTTCTTTGAAAATAGTACAACTTACTCTTCAACATTTTTAAAAAGATTTAAACTTCCCCCAAGGTATCACTTTACCCCTTAACGTTTATAAAATAATGCATTTTACCCCTTAATATTTATAAAATGATGTAAATTGCCCATTTAATATTAATTTCATTAAAGTTTTATTAATTGCTTTTTTAATGATTACTTAATAGTTCATTTATAAAATATTAACAAAATTAACATTTATCTAACAATATCATTTAACATTTTGCAAATGTTATGGGGCAATATGTACCATTTTGTAACGTTAAAGGACAAATTACATCATTTTACTAGTATTATAGGGTAAAGTGATACCTTAAGAGATGTTAAAGGTCAAATTAAACTATTTTTCAAATATTAAGGGGTAAAGTGGATCTTTTGCCTTTTTTCTTTCATTCTTTGAATCTCTCTCACTTTACTCGCTTCCTTCTTTTTTTCTTAAGGACTCCTTAATGACAAATTCCCTGGTAGTTTGTTGTGTTGATTTGATATCACTAATATAGATCAAATAAATCAATCAATTAACATGTAAATAAAATTCAGTACCAAACCAACTTTATAACAGTGTATTGGTCCTAAGTAATAAAGAGGAGCGTATTTAAAACTTTAGAATGTTGAACCCACAGTGACATGATTTATATGACTACTAAGGCAATTGGACTACAATTATCTAAGGAACTCAAGGCTTTAAAATTAATGGATTAAATTAACTAAAGACATCTAAAAAGGTTCCAATTTTGCAATTGAACTTCAAATTGTATAAGGATTACCAATTGATGAAATGGCTAAGGACTAGGCCTAAATGACTTAAGTAAGTTATAAATTAGATTGAAATTTCTAATCTAAAGTCTTCACTAAATCAAGACAAAGCTATGGTCAAGTCATTGTCATTTCTTTAACATTCCTAAGTTAATGGTTTGATTCACTCATAAATCAATAGGAATTAGGCTTAAAGATTAAGAAGTTTCTAATCCTAAATTCATATTCAAGATTAGTACCCTCATGGTTAATCAATCAATGATCATGTATTGATTAAAATCAAGTTACTTATTGATTTTCCAATGGATTAAGAGATTGGTCCTCTTCTTTCTCCATTTACCTTCTTAAATCTTATACAATCCATTCAAGGCAAGTTTTAAACATTCAAATAAGTAAAAGATAGGTTAAGAATGTATCAAATGGAGCTATAAACATGCATATAGGTCTAAGAGACATGATTGACCTTGACAATCCACAAAAATAACTTAAATCTATAAAGAAAATTAGAAAAAGATGTAAAAAACTTGAAATGAGCCTTAAAATTTAATAGAATTTAAAGTTTGATCTAAAAAATAAGTTTCTTTCAATCAATGATGCCAAAAATTTATTGCATTAATTTGATATCACCAATATAGTTCAAATAAATCAATTAATTAACATGTAAATTAAATTCAATATCAAACCAACTTTATGGCAGTGTACCTGTCGCAAGTAATAAGGTAAAGCACATTTAAGACTCAAGAATATTGAACTTATAGAGAACTAATTGTATAACTACTAAGGCAATTGGATTAAAATTATCTAAGGGAATTCAAGCCTTTAAAACTGATGATTAATTTAACTAAAAATACCTAAAAAGCTTCCAACTTTGCAATTAAACTCCAAATTGCTTAAGGATTACTAACTGATTAAATGGCTAAGGACTAGGCCTAAAATGAATTAAGTCAGTTATGAAATGGATTGGAATTTCTAATCTAGGGCCTTCACTAAATCAAGAACAAACTATGATTAAGTCATTGCCTTTTCTTTAACATTCCTAATTTATGGTTTGGTCCATTAACAAATCTAAGAAGTAGGCTTAAAGATTAAGAATTTTATAATCCTAATTGCATATTCAAGATTAGTACCTCATGAAATAACCAATCAGTGGTCATATATTGATTAAAATCATGTTGTTTATGGATTTTACCAATGAACAAGTGATTGGTACTCTACTTAATAATCTAAGTTCATATCCTAAGTGATCAAGTCAAGATATGCTTTAAGATCTCACATAACTAAAGATTATCATCCAATCATGTCTTATAAACTCACTCAAGACATCCACAAACCTGTACTTAGTTAAGATTCAGCTTAAAACATCATACATAAGCAAGAAAATTCAAATTAAAAACAAATAGCCTAAGTTCTTGTATATATATGAACAAATGAGATGAAATAAGGGAAAAAAGGGTTTAGATTTCACCAAATGATACAAAGTGTTAACCAGCCTTTAATCACCTTAAACAACTCTTGAGAATCCTTTAAACAACATGAAATTACAAACTACAAAGCTTGGAAAAGAAAAAGAAAAGAAAAACCTAAAAATTAGCTAAAGAAGAGAGAACAGTATTTTGATATGAATTCTCTATCTTAATATGCCCTAATTGCTGCAAAAATGATCTTTGAGGCTTCTTATAAATGTTAGCTATAAGTAGGAATAAGTTGAAGCAAGTTGCAGCAAGTAAAGAGCAAGTTGTAGTTGAAAATGGAGTTCAACAGCGGGCTATGACAGCCCCATATTAGTCCCTGTCTTCGAGAGTAAAACGGTGTGCTATGAAGCATAATGGCGGGTGAAAGGGGATCATCGTTTTAGTTATGAAACTTGACATTTTTGTTGAAAATTCGATATTTTCTCCACTTTTTAGCTTCTATATGCAATGTACAACATTTATAAATGTAATTAAATATATTAGCATCAAATTAGAAGCACTATTCGTTAAATTTGAATGAAATTGATATGAAAATGCTATGAATCAAAGCCCTAACAATTCCCCCACACTTATCTTTTTCTTGTCCTCAAACAAATCATGCAATCATCAAGTTCAGCATAGCCTATAAGTTAAGGAATATTTCTCCAACTCATCAAACACAATTAACGAACCAATTTCCTTGGGTTTTCAAACATTATGCACCTAAAACATGATATATAGCCAATGAAGCAAATCAAGTCACAAATAACTTTAAATCACTTCATATTTCTTCAAATTCAAACTCAATCACACTTCCATTCCACATGTAAAATGAATAGTACTAAAGCAAGATGAATCATTTTTCAAAACCATCAAACGTCCTTTATTCATTAAAACAAAACATAAAGCAAAAATTTGAGCTTTTTAGAAACTTGGTTGAGAGGCTAAGTAATCTTAGTACATGAAAATGAATATTTTGTCATGAATATACCTGGTACATTAATCAAGTCAGCTCACATCAACTAGCTATTAGCACCACTCATAAACTTCAACCAATTGGTTTAAAGTCAGTAGAGAGAACAAACTTACTTATTACTTCTTTTTTTTCTTTTTCATATATATCTTTTTTCTTTTGCTTTTTAAAATTAAAGTAAGATGATCTGATATTTTAAAAGAAAGCACATTTTGCTTTAAAACTGTGCATTTTAAATATGAATCTCATAATGATCAAAAGATATCATCATCCAAAACATAAAGTAATTTAAAACCATTCAATATTTAATATACTTAATCAACCATATAACATCTAAAAGGGACATAATAAGTGAAGACAAATGGATAAAATGTCCAAAAAATTGCATTAAAATCGAAATTTTTTCCATAAATTATATATTATGTTGAAAAAGATGATAAATTGACATATTTTAGGCCAAATCAAACATAAGTGTGATCATCCATTCCTTCCCCCACACTTAAATTGAACATTGTCCTCAATGTTCTGAAAGCACATAATAAGTGAGGAAAAAGGAATAGAAAGCACCCGAATAAAAATGATAAAATTGCTTGAAGATTTATTGAAGGTGCATGTTTAAAACTTGCTCCATAAGATAGCCACGATTGAAGACAACACCTGCAAATCCAACAAAAGATACTCAAAGCACCAGAAATCAACTAGAAAGCAACCATGCTCCATAAAGGAAATATGATCAAAGAATAATAAGGGTAACAAAAAGGAAAATAAAAGAAAAAAAACTAAGTAAAGAAAACAAACCAAGCACACTTAACCCTACTACTACGGTTGGGTTGTCTCCCAACAAGCACCTTTTTAAGGACTTTTAGTTGGACCTTAAAGTTATGAAAATTTTAATCTAAAGCTTAAATCCCATCTAATTGATGAGTTTCATTCTTTGAAGATGGGGAAACTAAATTCCTACGGGTTCTTATACCTTTAATTAAGTGTTTAAAAGCATCATAAATCCTACCTTTTATGAAAAACAGTGCATAACCCTTACCTTAAG
>JAOXYD010000003.1:10224263-10241229 GCA_028565735.1 Pinacopodium congolense | reverse complement strand
TGGTGCACTTGCCATCAGTGTTGGTTGAATTAAATTGAGAAAAGTGAGATTAAAGAACTTCAATTTGGAATTAACTTGAGTGAATTTACCTTTATAGAAACCAACCATCATAGCGACACTAAAGTCTAAACTTTGTTTTAATCGAATTGGTTTAGTTCTTCATTCAAAACCAAAATCCATTTTTTGTCATCTAAGGCTTCTTTAATAGTCCTAAGTTCAATTCTTGAAATAAATGCAAGATTCAATATATTTAAGTGTGAGCAAGTAGTTACCACTGAGTGGATATCACCTATGATTTGTTTGGATAAATGATCCTTCTTGTATCTCCAATCTCTTGATAGTTTTTCGTCTCTCCTATCTTCATTTGTTTCAATAATCGGGTTTTAAGATGTTTGTCCTTTATCTTCAAGCAATAAGCTCTCTAAACCTTTGTTTAAATCTGCATCATCAATCTCATCAATTCTTTTTCTTTCAAAGGGGTTAGATATTAAATAAAACATGCATAGATTCATTTACCACATGAGTGCTTTTGTTGAAAACTTTATATGTTTTACTAGACAAAGAATAACCTAAGAAGATGCCTTCATTTGTTTTGGATTTAAATCTATCTAAACTATCTTTTATTTTTAAAATGTAACATTTGCAATCAAAAACTTTGAAGTGACTAATTTTTGGTTTGTTACCATTTAAAATTTCGTAAGGGATTTTATATATTTTATGTTTTATATTCACTCTATTAATGACATAGCATGTACATGTAACTGCCTTTGTCCAAAAATATTTAGGTAAATTATACTCATTAATCATAGCTTGATCCATTTCTTGAAGAGAACCTATTCTTTCTTTCTACTACAACATTTTTTTATGGTTTCCTAAGTGCAAAAACGTTATGTGAAATGACATGATTATCACAAAAACATTCAAAGATGTCATTGTCGAATTCTCTACCATTATCACTTCTAATAGATGCAATAGACATGGCTTTTTCATTTTGGATTTTCTTAGTAAAACTTATGAATGATTTAAATCATTCATATTTTGTCTCAAAAACAAAACCCATGTAATCTACTAAAATCATCAATAATAATAAAAGCATATAACTTGCCACCTAAACTAGCTATTCTAGTAATGCTAAATAAATCCATATGAAGTAATTCAAGAGATCTAGAAGATGTTACTGATTTTTTGCTTTAGAAAGAGCTTCTTACTTGCTTTCTCATTTAACAAGCTCTACAAACTATCTTTTTGTACTTTATACTTAGAAGCCCTCTTATAAGTTATTTCAAATTTAGCTTCGATAGGAGATCTATACTTGCATGTCCAAGTCGTCTATGCCAAGTCTAAGCGCACTCACTTAATGAGATTAAACACTTGTTTTCAAGGTTAGGTACATCGTATAAAACAACCATGTATATGGTTCCTTCTATTTTTCCCAAGAAAATGATACTACCATCATTCATTTTACAGACAACATTTTCATCTCCTACAAAGCAAACTTTATAATTTTTATAGCACAATCAACTTACACTTAACAAGTTATACTTTAAACTTTCAACAAGTAGTACATTATCGATTAAGAGACAATTATCTTTACCAACCTTTCCAATACCAATTACCTTACCCTTGACATTGTCATCGAAGATAATGGATCCTACATCCTTGCATTTAAAAGTGATGAATTATAAAGGATTTTCAGTCATGTGTCGAGAACATCTACTATCTACATACCATTTGTTTCTTCTTTTGATGTCCTACAAAAACAAGGAACCATATGGATTTAGGTACCCATCTCATTTTGGTTCCTTGAATATTAGTAATATACCTAGCTCATCCTTTCCGTAATAATAACCTTTAATCTATCACAGTTTTGAGAGAAAGGACTAAACATAAAGGTTAAAAACAAGGTTTTGAAGGCTTAGGAAAAACTATGATGACGGAGAGAATAGAAGACTAAGATACGGGTACCGAAATAAAACACACAACATTAATAGAGTATCAGTCGACAAAACTACTCCTATCGATCAACCGATCTAAGTTAGGTCAACTGATGCTACAATTTAGGTCAATTGAAACTAAATGGAGATAAAAAACATCATATTTTCTTGAAAAAAATTCTCACACTTTTATAAAAAATTAAAATGGACATGCAGAGACAGGATTTATCTAATTGTTGGGACCTAAATCATTTTTATTCTTTGAGCATTATACCTTTTGTATTCATTTTGCAAGGAATTTAATCGATCATAACAAAAATATGAAACATGACCATAATATTACAATATGAGCAAAATAAAGGATTAAAATTCCATATATATTTCTATGAACATTCCTTTGTCTAAAATTATTATGAATTCTTTACAATCTTGTCTAGGTTGAACAAGATCCTTTCTATCATTCACTTGAATTTAGGAAAAAAAATTTAGGTCTTAAAACATATATAAATGCATGATGTTATGATTGAGGTCTACACATTTTTAACATTTGTAGGGGAACTTTAATCTTCTAAGTTTTTTCCTTTAACCAAAACATTTTTGCTAGTTAAAACTCCATTGTTATATCCAAAGCCATGTTTGTCATTTGCTACTTTTTGAACACTTAATAATGCTGCTAATTATTTTTTTCCCTTAGTGAATTTAATAAGAGATTCTTTAAAGGATTCTACCTCTTTCTTTAAGGTTTTGTTTTCATTTACTAATTTATCATTATCTTTGTTAACCAAATCTATGTCTTTCTTTATATTTTCATTTTCCAATTTGCACTCTTCTAAATCTCCTAGAGTTTTCTTATGTTTATCACGTAACTCTTTATTCTTCTTAGTTAATTCTTCTATATGCTCTAATATCTCTTCATAAGAGTAATCACCTTCACATTTACTTTCACTAGTATTAGTGTAAGAGGGACACCTCGTTGCGTACCATGAAGTGCATATTAGCCACTTCTTCTCCTTCAGAGTCTCTTAACTCAGACCTTCAACTTTTAACACTTTCTTCTTCTTCTTCTTCTTCGAGTCTTTCCTTTCCTTCTTCCCCTTCTTTTCTTTCTTCTCTTCTTTTTCTTCTACTTCTTATAGGTGTGGGAATTGTGATCTCAAGTGGCCTTTTTCACCACATGCAAACACATTATGTTAGATAATTCATTTTTAGAGAAGGACATATCTTTTTTACGTGTTGATACATTCCTCATAAACTTCTTTCATCTTCTTGTGATAAGGGCAAGTTCTTCATATTCTCTTCCAAGTGATGATTTTTCATTGTCTCTCTCCTCGTTTTTAGATGCTTTGAAGGCTATATTTTTTTAGGCACATATTTCTCTTCTTGAGTGTTTTTCATCCTTACCTCATGTATTAATAATGAACTAATGAATTCATCGAGAGGGAGAGCATTGAGATCTTTCGCTTCTTCAATTTCTATCACCTTTACTTCCCACGACTTTGGTAGCAATATGAGGATTTTCCTAACAAGCTCAATACTAAAATAAGTCTTACATAAACCTTTTAGAGCACTTATGATATTATTGAAACAAGTATACGTAGTATAAATATTTTCATCATGCAACATTCGAAAAAGCTTATATTCCATACTTAAAGCATAATATAAAATATGCATAGCCTTAGAATTTAAAAATACCAATTTCTTTTCTTTAATGTTCTATGAGGGGTTGTGGCCTTTCTAGGCTAGATGAGGAAGCTATAGATTTTATAAAGTGTACCATAAGGCCTTTACCTACTAATTCACTGGGATTAAAATTTATGTGAGACCTAGACTTTGATACTAATTGTTAGGTTGGCATGCCTCCTAAAAGGGGGTAAATTAGGTGATAAAATTCATTTGCAAAAGCACAAACATCTCTATCTAAATTGTGGACACTAAACAACGTTATTGAAGTAAACAAGGTAATGTAAGTGCATAAAATTAGAGTATAAGGAAGAAATACACCACTAATTTATACTAGGTCGAAGCATTCTACTTGCCCCTACGTCTAGTTCCTAACACCAACTATAGAGATGATTTTATTCAAGTCATCAAGAGTTACAATCTTAGAATTACAACTTCTTTTTTATAAGTTAAGGATAACCTTCTCTCATTCTTTTTTTAAGACATAAGAATAACCTCACCAAAAATAATACCATCTGAAAATTCTCTTTAATAAGCAAAAGGCTCTCACAACAATGAGATTATTGAACATTAGCCTCGTAAAAGTCACACAACTATATTAAAAGGGATCAATGATACTAGTAATAATGCCCGCAAGGAATAGCTCCTATTTATACCCATATACTTGATCATCTTCCCATTGCTGCAAATTTCCAACATTCTAAAAAATTAATTAGTTTTACCGTTGCACAATGTGACCATTGCTAATCTTATACTTCTGATATCTCAACATTAGATCGATCAATTAGGGATGTTCGATCGACCGGTCAATAAGTTTTGAGCATTCAGTCGACTGATACACTTGATTAAATCAACCAATAACCATTCGATCGACTGTTCCTCTTTACACATCAACAATTGAACCATCTTTAAATAGTACAAGTCTTTGCTTCATATATAATCTTCATGAATTCTTCTTAAGCTCTGGGACTCCTTTTATGAATGCACTCAAACTTCTTACAAAATATGTATCTTTATAATACACTTAAACACATCATCAGTAATAGAGTTGTTTTGTTATCATCAAAATATAATGGAACCTCTCTTGATTTAATAATAATTGATATTGATCCTACAAGAATTAAACCTAAACACCTAACAATTTAAATTACAATTTGTTTAAGGTAAATGAAAAGTATAGAAATTCAAAATTAAACTAGACTAACAAAACTTGAATATATTTAATCATAAAAGAAAGTAAAACAAGAAGATACTCAATAAGAAAGACTTAAGGGGTGTCCTATCCTTGATTATCTTCCTTTTAACTTATTAAGTTACTTGTGTTTGGTCCTAAATATCCACTAGTTTGATTACCCTCTATCTAGATCTAACCAGTTAATCCTAATTGAAATACTTATAAGCTGAATTGTAACCTCTCAATTCACAATGCTACTCCTAAATATGCAATTGGATTTGAAGCGATTCTAAGGATAATTAACAAATAATTAAGATCTCTCTTCAATTATCTATTAATCAGTTAATTTCTGGTCTATTAAGCTACCAACTCTTGTTGCACACCCTAACTCAAATTAATCAAAACAATCTCTTAATTCAAAGTGATTATAAGCCTAACATTTAACATAAATAATTATGCATTAAATCAATACGGTAAAATTTGGACAAACAATTCAAGAAGAATCCCTAAACTAGATTTATAAATCCATAATCATATTCAAACAAATACTATTTAGATTAAACATAAAAAGGAAAGAAAAGAAAAAGAGAAAACTAATAATGATGATGATAGCCCTCTTACTAGAAATATGGACAGTACTTGTTGAACCTTGACTCTCCTCCTTGTTCTTGAGTCTCTGCATATTTTTCTCTTCCCTAAACCCTCTATTTTCATCTTGGTTATTCTCTAAGGTCATAATGGTGGCTGCTAGGGTTTCCTTATGTCTTCTTATGTCCAAAATAGCATAAAAAAATAAATTAAACACATCGCTCTACGTCTTGCCATGTTAGCTTTTCTAGCTTTCAGCTCTGCTCAGTATTTTCACTATATCTTCATCTAAAAACCTCTAAATTCCATGAAATTTGATATATAGACTTATCACATGCTTTTTTAGTACCTTATAAAATTTCATAACATTTGGAGTTCTATAAATGCACCTAATACCTTTCAAAATGCAAATGAATGAAATCCATTTTCTTAGTTAAGCTTATTTTGATCTTTCCTTTGTACACTTTTCATGACTCATATAACCTTGATATTTGGTATAGAGCCTCCTAACTTGATGCTCTATTCGTAAATTGGTTCCAGACCTCCTTTAGGTCTATAGGTGCCTCCTAAGTCAATTTCACCTGAACTTGCATTATATATTCACATCAAAGTGACAGAATTCTTACCTAAGATCAACAAACATCACATCTTAAACATCATCAAAACAATAGAATAATATCAAACTAAGTCTAAATCATGCAATTCTCAACCTGAACATACCTACTAACACATTAAACCACTATGAAATTAACTTCTAACGCAACCTTATTACCCTCTTTTAAGGTATAACCCAACTAGAGCTATAAATCCTTAAATCTTAAAGCCTCCTTCCATCCTCCACCTTAAAACTTCTTCCACCTAAAGCCTTAATATCTGATACAAGGGTCTCCTTGGAACTCGATCTTTCACCGAAGTCTAGCTCCAACACCCTTGCACGGCAGTCTTACTTAGGTCCACTTAAGTAAGACTCAGCCCTTAACCCCCCGTGCAGTGTTTCACTCGCACACTCGAAGTAACAAAGCTTATAAAAGTAATAAGAAAACAAAGGAAATAAAGAACACGATAAATAACATAAAACTACCAACCATTATATTACTTCATCTCAAAAGAATGCAAGGAAGCTCTCTCTGATTAAGTGAGTAGAGCAAAGCTCAAATGAGCTATATATAGGCCCTCTAACTTGGAAGCCAGGCTACAATCCGAATCCTAACTGAATTGCACTTTCTAAGATCATGCTAAGATCACGTTCTACCTTTATCAGGATTACATCACGTGGCCAATCAGATGACACCCCCATTTGAATAGGACTCTAACTGATAAGATAGAATTACAATAGATTACAACTAGATAGGAGTTTACATTTGACTAGTACTCTACATCTTTATCCTCAAAGATCTCTGCTATCTTCAGATATTTAATCCCACTGCAACTATATCTGTCATTACATCATCTAAGATCTCCCACGATCTCTATCCGTAGATGATACTGTGTGATCTTGTCGAAGCCCATATAACACACTGGCCTGATCCAATGCTTACCCATAACAAGTCCTTTAGTCGTGATCTATTCATCCAAGTATATGAGACAAGTCAATCCCTGCAAGGTCTGAGACTCTACCTAAATTTGCACCAAGTCTGATTCCACTTGCCTACGTTTGCCTTAGTGTATTCGCATGCTTTCCTCATGCATGTGATCCAACTAACCTTCCTCTGAAGGCGTTTCACATGTCGAATCTCGCCTACCCCGAGATCTTCGTCGACACTTCCCTTATCCCTCGCCTACTCGTAAGTTTCTCAAGACTTTACCTTGTTCTCTCGTCAACATTCTTTCCTAGTGCTGACTTGTGTGTCAAGCATTGGTCAAAGCTCGTCAATACTCATACGATCCTGCTACGTAGACTTAGGGGGTCTAACAATATCCTAACATTCTAAAGCCATATTTGCCTCTTTAAAGCCATAACTAACATCATTAAAGCCTTATCCACGAAGCCATCCTTTTAAGTACTTGATGCATTAAATCCCTTTATGTTAAAATCTTTCATATTTAGTATTTGATCAAAGTTTTGTATAAGGGTTTCTCATGAATTAAAATAAGTGAATTGTCCTATCTTTCTCTTTGCATATTTGATATTTTCTATTTAGTATTTAATACTCAATAGTTTGGTTACACCGATGTTTTGAGCTATAGATTTTTTTTTATTTTACACTAAAAAAGTTAATGATCTGTTAGCTATTAGGTCGATGAACTAACTGCTAATCTAACTTATGCTAACTTACTAACTACTAACGTTTACTTTCAAGTTATTTATTTTTAATATTTGATATCTGCTTTTAATTGTTTTGATATTTTAATGCTTTACTCATATCATATACTAACATGTATCAAAGATTATTATTAAAAGGAGAGACAACATGATTAAAGAAGATTTTAAAAGTTTTAGAAAATCAAATCATAGAATTAATAAATATATTAGATAACCAAAGACTCTCCCTACCTAAGGAAGAATGAGAATTAATAAAAGAAGAAATCAAATAACAAAAATACATATATCATTATTATTTTGACTATCTTAAAATCTTTAATCAAATATTAGAAATCCTATCATGTACTTTGTGAATATTTTACCTTTGTTAATATCCTTAATAAGTATTTTGATTTGTAAGAGAGCTCTTAAAGATAATATGCCTTTTTAAAATATTTAAACTATGAAATCTATTGTTCAACCACCCTTTAGAATTTTAGGGAGTTTATATCTATTTCAAACTAATAGCATTAATATGTTTAAAATAAATTTAAATTAATCTACCATTCATCAAAAGTTTTATATAAGCTAGATTTAGTCACTAATTTTATAATACAAAGTTAATGAAGTTGAACTTTGACATATTATAAAATATTTTCATACATTAAAAATATAAATGCACATGAATCCTTTGCAACATATAATTAATGTGTTGTAAGTTATGATGAATAATAAAAAATTCCTACATACTTAACTACCAAATTATATATTTAATAGTTAGATTTAAGAACCCTACCCTTGAAATTATTCCATAATTGATATAATTACAAATATTTCATATTCAAATTATTTATTTATATTTGAAGAATGAACTTTTCATATTATTAAAAGAGTCATGGACTTTTGAATACATATAATATTAACTCTTCTCCACCATCAAAATTGAAAAATAGATTGAAAATAGAGTTTCTTATATCTAAAATTATTGTTATTATTATGTGGGAATGAGAAAATATGATTAAAGTTAAACAATCTTGAAGTCTAGATTTTAAGAACTCCCTTATTTACTTACTTTTTAATGCAATTTTTTTATCCAAAAATTTTTATTTATGTAATTAATCTTACGATAGTGTTAAGAAAAATGAAGTATTATAAAAAATCAATCATATATCAATAAATAGTATTAACAACTTTAATTAATCTTAAGATAGAATTAAAGTTTCAAAAAAAAAAATTAATTCTAAGTTCAAAATTTAAATCTAAGAATGTCAAATCGATTTATACAATTTTATAAATAGGATTAAATATATTAAATTTTCAGTAATTTAATTTTTTATTTTAATTTTTATTGTCTAAATTTTTTATTTTTATATTATTTTTTAATTATCACATAATTTCTTTTGTAATATTATATTAGTTTTTATTTATTTTTATCTAAGATATTTTAAAATTTTAAAATAAATATCAAGTCATTTTAAAGTTATAAATAAATAGAAAAATAATGAATTATTTTAAAAATAATTTTACAATAATTAAATAATATTATATAAAATAAATAATAATTCTTAAAATGTTAAATTCAGATGAAAAAAGGTTAACATAAAGTTTCTCCAGTGAACTCTTAAAATTAAAAAAAAAAGTAAACTCTTCAAAATTTCCGATTATCTGGGCGTGATTTCATATATATATATATATACATGTATATGTATATATATTAATTTGGAATTTGTTTCTTGTTTTTTGCTGTTTGCTTTCTCTCTTCCTCTCCTCGGTACGTCTTTGTTTTTGCTTTATCACTCCAAGAGAGAAGAGAGAGATTGTACTGCCCTGTGAGATCTCAGTCAGTCTGGTAAAACCCGTTGCTCTTGATCTGTTTTAAACAACTTTTCACTTCCTTGTTCATTCATTGTCTCTCTATGCGCTTATTTGTTCTTTTTTTTTTCTCCTAATTATTCCATTTCCCTCTCGCGCCATTTGTTCCTCCTTCGTTGTCTAGTAACTTCAAGGAGTGAAGTTCTATGTCGAGTCAATTCGTGCATTGCGTTGGATTTCCGATTTTGTTTTATCTTTTGGATACGATCCACTCAACCCGTTGCTCTTCTGTGCTTAGTTTAGTGTGTGTAGTTTGTTCTTTCACTTATCAAATTTTCTTTCTTTAATTCACTTTTGTGTTCCCTACGCAACGGAGGATTAGATCTAGTCTAATGGTATGCTGATTTGTATTTCTTTTCATATCGTTGATCTGTTATGTGCCATTGATTATGTTGACTTTCGATTTATATCATGGCAATTCCGAAATTCTACGACTTGGGATAATTAATTGGGAGGTTTTTGTATGCTTTTACCAAATTGAAATTACATTGTGGTTTTAAGTTCTTGATCAGTTCAGTCGAGAATTTAAGAAAATGACATGCTGAATGTAGACTTATGTGGAGAATTTTCACACGATATATGCAATTAACTAGTTATATCCTTTTTGGTAATACTACCGTTCTAATAAATATAAATGCGTTCGTTTTATCCTTTTTTTGTATTGCTATGGCGGTTCTAGTAAATGTAAATGTAGTATTTACATAGGCATTTGGAGCTTCTGAATTCTTAATATTATAATTTTTTGGTCCTTGTTTGTGTTTATTTTGTTGTTTAAATTGGCAAGAGAATGTATTTTGATTCTTCTTTTGATTGTTAGGTTTTATATTTCAGCTTAGATCTTGTTGGTACTATGATCCATAGCAAGTAGTGAACAAAGATAGAGTTGGAACAATTTCAAAAGGGGCATTGCAATCATGGGGCGCCTAAAGCTGCAATCTGGAATCAAGGCAATTGAGGAAGAACCCGAAGACTTTGACAATTCTTATTCTAATAAAACTACCTTAGCATGTATGGTTAATGCTGAAGTAGGTGCTGTGTTGGCGGTCATGAGGAAAAATGTAAGATGGGGCGGTCGTTATGCATCAGGTGATGATCAGCTTGAGCATTCATTGATTCAGTCTTTGAAGGCATTGCGCAGGAAAATCTTCTCGTGGCAGCATCCATGGCATACTATCAACCCTGCTGTGTATCTCCAGCCATTTTTGGAGGTAATTCGATCAGATGAGACTGGTGCACCAATCACTGGGGTTGCCTTATCATCTGTTTATAAGATACTCACTCTTGATGTCATTGATCAGAATACTGTAAATGTTGAAGATGCCATGCATTTGGTAGTTGATGCTGTCACTAGTTGTCGGTTTGAGGTGACAGATCCTGCATCAGAAGAAGTTGTCTTGATGAAGATACTTCACGTTCTTCTTGCATGTATGAAAAGTAAAGCGTCTGTCATGTTGAGTAATCAGCATGTTTGTACTATAGTGAATACTTGCTTCCGTATAGTTCATCAAGCAGGAAGTAAAGGGGAGTTATTACAGCATGTAGCTCGGCATACAATGCGGGAATTGGTGAGGTGCATCTTTTCACATCTTCCAGATGTTGAAAACACTGATCATGCATTGGTTAATGGCATTCTTCCCGTGCAACAGGTAGTTTACATTTTTCATTCTTTTCAACAATTACAGCATTCTCTTACATTATTTTCTCCCTAATATGATGAGCATTTATGTCCCTCTGTCAAGGATAAGCTAAGATGAACATCTCTCTTATCAGTTATTTAAATAATTATGTTAACTCTTCAGAGTGCCAATTGGAAAGCAATCTTCACCATCGATCACCAATTGGAAAACAATCTTATCAGTTATTTAGATAATTATGGAATGATAGCTGATGGACTTATTCGGCATATTTGTATCAATATCATGGGGTACACTTTCATAATCTTCTTGTTTCTTAGTTTGTTGTGTACTCTGCTAGGATGTCTTTAAATTTCATTTGGTGGGAAGTGTTATTGAATCTTGATTGAACAATATGATCTACTACAAGACAATGCATGATAAGTGAAAAACCTACATGACTATTGATTGTCAAATTCAAACTTGAACCGTGTATAAATTTACAATCACAGGCTTCATTTTTCCTGTTTTCATCTATTGCTGGGCATGCTGTTGTTGGGGGCCTAGTATGTAATTTAAATTTACACTTTTGATATCAATGATTGTTTAGATTCTCTGGAATTTGCTTTTGTAAAAGATATGAGACCTTGATTTCTCCTACAGATTGGTGGGCCAGACAATGATTATGCTTATGGGAATAAACAAATGGAGAATGGAAATAGTAGTTCTGAATTTGACGGTCAAGCTTCCTCTGTGAGCTTGAGTTCTAATGTCTCCACTAATCTGGGAACAAGTGTGATGGAAGAAAATACAATTGGAACTGGTAGTGGAAAGGAAGCACTTCCATTTGATTTGAACCTGATGACAGAACCATATGGGGTACCTTGTATGGTGGAAATATTTCATTTCTTGTGTTCCTTATTGAATGTTGTTGAGCATGTTGGAATGGGTCCCAGATCAAATACCATGGCATTTGACGAAGATGTTCCGCTGTTTGCCTTAAGCTTAATCAATTCAGCTATAGAATTAGGTGGACCTTCTATTTGTCATCACCCTAGGTTGTTGAGTTTAATCCAAGATGAATTATTTCGCAATCTTATGCAGTTTGGCTTGTCAATGAGCCCACTTATTCTTTCAATGGTATGTAGTATTGTCCTCAGCTTATATAACCATCTACGAACCGAACTCAAATTACAGCTCGAGGCTTTCTTTGCCTGTGTGATTTTGAGACTTGCACAGAGCAGATATGGTGCTTCATACCAACAACAAGAGGTTGCCATGGAGTCTCTTGTGGACTTCTGTCGGCAGAAGACATTTATGGTGGAGATGTATGCCAATTTGGATTGTGACATTACATGCAGTAATGTGTTTGAAGACCTAGCTAACTTGTTGTCAAAGAGTGCATTTCCGGTGAATTGCCCATTATCCTCTATGCATATTCTTGCTTTGGATGGCCTAATTGCTGTTATTCAGGGTATGGCTGAAAGGATAGGGAATGCATCAGCAATTTCAGAACAGGCACCTGTGAATATTGGGGAATATACCCCTTTCTGGATGGTGAAATGTAGCAATTATAATGATCCTAGTCACTGGGTTCCATTTGTCCGCCGAAGGAAGTATATAAAGAGAAGGTTGATGATTGGAGCTGATCATTTCAACCGTGATCCAAAGAAAGGATTAGAATTTCTTCAAGGAACTCATCTATTACCTGACAAACTTGACCCCCAAAGTGTGGCTTGTTTTTTCAGATATACTGCTGGATTGGATAAGAATCTTGTTGGAGACTTTTTAGGGAATCATGATGAGTTTTGTGTTCAGGTTCTTCATGAATTTGCTGGGACTTTTGACTTTCAGGACATGAATCTGGATACTGCTCTGCGCCTGTTCTTGGAAACTTTTAGACTGCCAGGAGAATCACAAAAGATACAAAGAGTGCTTGAAGCATTTTCTGAGAGATACTATGAACAGTCACCACATATTCTAGCTAACAAAGATGCTGCACTCTTGTTATCTTATTCACTTATAATGCTCAACACAGATCAGCACAATGTTCAAGTGAAGAAAAAGATGACAGAAGAGGATTTCATTCGGAATAATAGGCACATAAATGGAGGAAATGACTTGCCTCGGGAGTTCCTATCAGAACTTTACCACTCAATTTGCAAGAATGAAATCCGCACAACTCCAGAACAAGGAGCTGGTTTCCCTGAAATGACACCAAGCCGTTGGATTGATCTAATGCATAAGTCAAGAAAAACTGCTCCATTCATAGTTTCAGATTCTAGAGCCTACCTCGATCATGATATGTTTGCAATAATGTCAGGTCCAACAATTGCTGCTATCTCTGTTGTATTTGATCACGCGGAACATGAAGATGTTTATGAGACATGTATTGATGGATTTTTAGCAGTTGCAAAAATTTCTGCATGCCATCATCTTGAAGATGTATTGGATGATCTAGTTGTATCCTTATGCAAGTTTACAACCCTTTTGAACCCATCATCGGTTGACGAACCTGTTCTAGCCTTTGGTGATGACACAAAAGCAAGGATGGCAACTGTGACAGTTTTCACAATTGCAAATAGGTATGGTGACTATATTCGCACTGGTTGGAGAAATATTCTGGATTGCATTTTACGGTTGCACAAACTTGGTCTTCTTCCAGCTCGTGTGGCCAGTGATGCTGCTGATGAATCTGAGCTTTCCCCTGACCCTGGGCATGGAAAACCTCTCACAAATTCTTTATCTTCAGTTAGCGTGCAATCCATGGGAACTCCCAGAAGATCTTCTGGATTGATGGGCCGATTCAGTCAGCTCTTATCTCTTGATACTGAGGAGCCAAGATCACAACCCACCGAACAACAGCTTGCTGCTCATCAGCGCACTCTTCAGACAATCCAAAAGTGTCATATTGACAGCATATTTACGGAGAGCAAGTTCTTGCAAGCTGAATCATTATTGCAGCTTGCACGGGCACTTGTCTGGGCTGCTGGACGGCCCCAAAAAGGGAACAGCTCTCCAGAGGATGAAGATACTGCAGTTTTCTGCCTGGAGTTGCTAATTGCAATTACCCTGAACAACAGGGACAGGATTGTGCTACTATGGCAGGGTGTTTATGAGCACATAGCCAGTATTGTTCAATCAACTGTAATGCCTTGTGCATTAGTCGAGAAAGCTGTTTTTGGGCTGCTCCGAATTTGCCAGAGACTGCTGCCCTACAAGGAGAATCTTGCAGATGAACTGTTGAGGTCACTCCAACTTGTTTTGAAGCTTGATGCCCGGGTTGCTGATGCCTACTGTGAACAAATCACACAGGAAGTAAGTCGCTTAGTAAAAGCAAATGCCACTCACATCAGAACTCTTATGGGTTGGCGTACAATTACATCCTTGCTTTCGATTACTGCTCGTCACCCAGAAGCTTCAGAAGTAGGGTTTGATGCACTAGTGTTCATCATGTCCAGTGGAGCTTACTTGTCACCACCCAACTATGTTCTCTGTGTTGATGCGGCAAGGCAGTTTGCTGAATCTCGAGTGGGACAGGCAGAAAGGTCTGTTCATGCCCTTGATCTTATGTCTGGTTCTGTTGATTGTTTAGCTAGGTGGTCAAATGAGGCCAAGGAAGCAATGGGGGAGGTGGAAGCCACAAAGTTGTATCAGGATATTGGAGAAATGTGGCTGAGGCTTGTGCAAGGACTAAGAAAGGTTTGTTTGGATCAGAGAGAAGAGATTAGAAACCATGCCCTTTCATCATTGCACAAGTGCTTGACAGGGATAGATGGTATCAACCTTCCACATGGTTTGTGGTTGCAGTGTTTTGATCTTGTAATTTTCACGATGCTTGATGACCTGCTTGAAATTGCTCAGGGACACTCCCAAAAAGACTATAGGAACATGGAAGGAACACTAATCATTGCTGTAAAACTGCTGTCAAAAGTGTTTCTGCGGCTACTACATGACCTAGCGCAGTTAACAACATTCTGCAAGCTATGGCTGGGAGTACTTAGCAGGATGGAAAAATATATGAAGGTAAAGGTAAGAGGGAAGAAGAATGAAAAGCTCCAGGAAGTAGTTCCAGAGCTTCTTAAAAACATCTTGCTTGTAATGAAGAATAAGGGAATACTGGTACAGAGGAGTGCCTTGGGCGGGGATAGCCTATGGGAGCTAACTTGGCTACATGTCAATAACATTTCTCCATCTTTGCAATCAGATATGTTTCCTGATCAAGATTGGGAGCAGTCACAGCAGAAGCATAACGAAACAGGCAATTTGTTGTCTGATGAAGCAGGTTCTGTTCCTTCAAGCGGATCACTGGCATATGAAGGTGATACACCTGGTAGTTAACACTTGCGATATAGTGCCTAGTGGAATTAGTTGGTAGATACTCGTGATGGAGAGTGCATTGTTTCAACTGTTGAGATGTTAATATATCCATGTTCTGATGACTTAATTAACCGCAGACAGAAAGTTTTAGCTGCGTGAGATGTTGATCTTATACTATATGACCCACATGGTATGGACAAAGGGGGATCGCATGACGAAATTCCTTGTTTAGAGGCGGCAACGGGTTGTTCAGGCCATAAATCTCATTCACCTAGATAAAGAGTTCATTGCCATGCTCAATCCTGCTTCCCCTTCTTTACTGGGAATGTAATTCCAAAGATGCTATAGTCGCTCTTTAGGATCTTGTGCGTTGTTTATGCATCAGAAAGATTAGGTTACTAGTGAACTGTGGAACGGGAGAAATGTGGGCCTATGTTTTGTGCTGGCTTACTCATTAGTGTACAGAAGTAAACACCTTGAGCTTAATGTTGTTGGTAAGTTCATTTGACATGATAATGAAGGTTTCTGTTTTTGCTGGACTCAAGAAAAGTGAAAATTCTCCTGGAAATCATGTCTACGTCAAGATTTTTAATTCCGGTGCACAATTGCAATTGTATGTGTAATATTGTGGTTGTGATTTATATACTGATTCAAACGGAAAAAATCCACAAAATTTATTAATCATTTGAATTTAAATTTGAAAGTTTTTTTATAGAATTCGTTGCTTGGAAGATCTGTCAATGGTTCAATCAATTTTTTTTTAAGACAAAAAGATCTCTGTTTTCTTGTATTGCTCCTGCATAATCAAGAGGTTGATTGAGAAAAATAAATGGTCATTCATAACCAGTGATAAGGATTCCTTGAAAAGTTAAAAGATTACGGATTAGTAATCGTTTTTAAAAATCGAATGGATTCGGTTAATTAGCAATTAACAATTTAAAACTTTGACTGACACTGTAGATGCCATTGTTTGCAGCCGGAGATGGTGTCACAATTATTGATAATTAACCCCTTCAAGGACAGCAACATAATTCCTTTTAAGATAGCAGCAATCTGTTGTTAAGTGAACGCTTTGGGAGCATTTTTGACAGTTGAGCTCCTGGTTCAGAACAAAGCTTATAGCAACCTTGCAAAGTCCTGATCTGTTGGCTTCTCCGGCAGCCATCGTAGCAAAAGTCAGTCCTTAATGGCAAAAACTCCTGGGCAGTGCCGCTTCTTTTTTCCACGTTCAACCACCATACCCAATCTATGGATGTGTTTCTGATTGAATATCCACAATAATAGGAATATGTTATGTAAACGATAATTTGATTTGAGAATGTGTGAATGTTTATGCACTGTGAATGAAGTTTATGTGCTAAAGTGCTTATTGCTTGAGTTTCGATACCCTGACGTTATTCAAGTGAATGCGCCTTATGTGATTGATAGTAGGGCAAGTCCAAAAGACGAAACCCTAAGCTTTTACTAAAATTGATATGAATGATTATGTGCTTTGCAAATGATGTGTTTATTGATTTGTGAAATGAACTTGAAATTGAAATGT
>JAOXYD010000003.1:10204724-10224163 GCA_028565735.1 Pinacopodium congolense | reverse complement strand
AATTGCTTAAAAAATTATATTAATTAGGTGAAAATCAAGTAGATATGATAAGAATACATATCTAATGAGTTCATAATATATGTGATAAAAAGAAATAGAAAGACACTTGACTATTCCACAAACTGTACAACAAAAATGACATGTAAAATGCTACTAGATATGATTAGGTCTAAAATGATACAAGCAAATTAACTAATCACCTTTTGGGGTGATATCTTACAAATAACTTCTTATGTACTTAATCAAGTACTCATGAAATTAGTTACAAATACCCCTTATAAGTTATGGATAAGTAGAAAGCTTGACATGAAAATTTAAGACCTCGTAGATGTATTATCGCGCCCCCAAGGATTAGGCCCACGTTTTATAGGTTAGTGGAATCTTTATGCTCAAAATCCTGATTTAAGTAGTCATTTATTTAGTATCTCCCAAAGATTAGGAACCGCCATTCTAACCCTTCTCGAGGGTTTCCATCTACAAACAAAAAGTCTATGGCTGACCGATATACCTTATGAAACTTCATTGTTCCCTAGGATTGGCTTTGGGCCTTACCTGCGCAGCTTGGATGGAAGGTGAAGAAGCCCCCCTTCTGGAGGGGAGGGTCCTAGCCATCAGTGATATACCACTCTGGAAGAGCTAGAATTCTAACCTTGTGTCAGGACTTAAAGGCTCGAGATATCTCTTATAAAAATGGGAGAATTGATCCTAAAGGGAAGAAAAGTATCTTTATCAAATACTCTAAATACTTAAAAGATTATATTTTCAAAAGTGAATAAGGAAATAAAAATAACTGAATTTTAATTGTAAGACGTCATATTTATAAGGAATAAGTTTATAAGGTAGGGTAAGATAGATAAAGACCTATCTTAATATAAGATGCTTGATCAAATGATTATGTTATAATGAAATAAGTAAATGGTACTTTATCTGAGTGGGAGCAATATAGAAAATGAACAATTTATTTAAAATTGATTCATGTTCCTACTAGAGGAAAGTTTACCTATAGTGTCTAATTCGAATAGGAGTAATTAAGATGTTGATGAATTTGTTTTTAAACTATCAATTATGTCAAAATAATCATGAAATAATTTCTAATTTCATTTTTAAAAATTGAAGAGAAAATTCACATGATTATCCCACAAGAAGAAGATGAGTCAAGAAATATAAATGAGGCTCTTTCTAACCCTAATAAAGAAAAATGGATGAAAGTAATGAAGAGAAGTATGGGAATAAGTAAGTTCTCAAAATAAAATGAAAGGCTAATAGCAATATCGAAAGATACAAGGCATGCCTTATATATAAAGAATGTACATGACAAAAGAAATTGATTATGAAGAGATTTCTTTACATATTATGAGGTTTCCTTCAATTTGTCTTATTTTAGTTATAGTAGCTAACATGAATCTTGAAATACATCAAATGGATGTAAAGATTGCATTTTTAAATGAAGAATTGAAAAAAGAAACCTTTAAGGAATAACCTATAGGCTCTGCTGAGACATGCTAAGAATATAAAAGTTTGTCAATTATTGAAATTGATTTATGGCCTGAAGCAATCTTCAAGGTAATGATATATTCGTTTCATAACATAATCATTTTGTGTGATTTTAGTTTGATCGATGAGGACCATTATATGTACATTAAAAGAAATAAAGATAAATTTATGATTTTATCTTTATATATAAATAGAATTTTGATTGCTTATTATGATCGTGTATTTCTTTAGCAAGTCAAAAATTCACTATTATCTGAATTTGAGATGAAAGATATAAGAGAAGTTGCATGCACTTTTTAGAGTTAAGAATTCAAGAAATCTTTTAGAGAGATTAATTGTCTCTCTCTAGAACTTTATAGATTAAAAATGTTTGAATTATTTTGTATGCAAGATTTCAAACCTATTAACAATTTTATTGCTAAGGGTAAAGGCCATAACAAGAAAATTTGACAGTCAATGCCATAAAAAAGGAATAAATGATGAAAGTTCCTTATTTTAGTATAATTAGAAGTCTTATATATGCAATGATGTATTTATGATCAGATATTTGTCACACTATTAGGATAGTGAGCAAATATTAGTCTAATATAAGACAAGCACATTTGAAAGAAATAAAGAGAAGAATGAGGTATATAGAAGGTACTACTAATTATACATTATGTTAGTAAATAACGATTCATGTATATAAGGTTATATAGATGTAAATTGGGTATATGATTTAGATGAAAGGAAATTGTTAGGTTATATGGGTGTAGATTGGAGAGATGATTAAGATGACATGAAATCTATTATGAGTTTTATTTTCTTACTTAATAATGATGTAATATTATGAAAAATTAAGAAACAATCTCATGTTATTTTATCCATAATAGAGTAAATTTTATAGGATTTTTAGTTATAGTAAAAGAAGTTATATGGCTTAGAAAATTCTTGATTAATATAGGAATAATTACAAGCAATAGTGATTTAGTGATAATCAATTGTGATAGTCAAATGAAGATTGTTTATACCGTATACTCCAATAGTAAAACCAAGTATATAGATGCCTAGAATAAATGTGTAAAAGACATAATTGCATGAAGAAAAGTGAACATCAGTTTGAAATACATATCTACAAGAGATATGATGAATAACCTAATAATAAAACCAATTTCTTGAGAAACATGTGATAGACATGCAAAGTCACTGGGTTTACATAGATATTAAAATGTAATTGATTAATATTTCTACATATATATTCACTCAATGTATTGTCATATTTAAATGTTAAAAGAAAGTTGACATTGAATGATTATGTATTATTATATTGAGAAATATACGTGGTTATGTGAATTTAGTTTACCTTAGTTTAAAATACATGTCAAATAGGTAAGAGATTGGCCTTCTCACATAGGCAATCAACTTTAATATTTGTAATGATTAGAGATAAGGTCAGTTTAAGTTTATTATCTTGGTGATAATTAAGAGCAAAACTTAAACCATAAATACTGCCCTAGATAAAAGCAGAAAAGGATATTGGTTTAGAGTAATCACTATATCTATCTTGAGTTACCAAATGCCAATTCTGATAAGTAAATATTTGAGTAGATAACTGGACTCAAGTCATATATATGTATGTTTTACTAATCATCTATATGGTATTATACAGATGGAAGATTTACATGGAAAGAAAATGAGTTAATACTGTATCGACCATAAAGGGATTACTGTAAGTAACAAGATCTCAGCTTACATTATATGAGACCCTTAAGGTTAAAGGAAATCTCGTCATATACCCTTATAACTCTTGTTTAATTCTTGATAATTGAGTTTAATGTTTGTTACTTTATATTGTTACTAAAAAGTCATGCAAGATGCATTCTGTAAAATAATTTTAGGAAAACAAGTTAGATTAAATTCCAAAGAGAATTGAGAACAAAGGAAGATCATTTTTTATTGATGAATCACATGAAAATGTGTTCAAAGGTACATCTTATCTTAAGTAGATAATTGAATACAGTAATGATATAAAAGAATAAATGAGATCAATCAAGATTACTGTACGAGATATGACCTAGGTTATTACATACTATATCTAAATGTAGGATTGATTCGTTAATTTAGATGTCATAGATTCCTAACAGATGTATGACAATAAACTATCATTGTATACTGATTGCACAGGTCATTGAATGAGTATGAGAAAATGCAAAATTTCAATTGAGTAATCCCATCATGCGTGAGTGGGAGATGATACAAATTACTAATCCTCTCATAGATTAATAAAAAGACATGACTTTTCAATTTGAATATAAAAGTTATGTTATTTGAATTTTGGTATAAAACCGATGAATTCAAATAAAAGTAATAACTTTTCTTCTTCCATATGGAGAGAAGCATATTAGAAGATTAAAAGAGTCTTATGGATTTAAAAGTTATTTAATCTGTGCATCTACAAGAATAATCTGTAAGTTTGTGATTATTATTAAATTATGTATATTTAATGAAAAATATTGTACTATTTAATCTATGAAATTTTATTTTATGTAATATTCGTGGTTTCTTAAACCATTCCTATTTATAACAATAGATTTAAGCCTTAGATATATGCAACTTGTTTTGATGGTTTGTAAAGAAACAAATAAATTGATACTGATGCTTGCAATTAGCATTTCAGTGATAACAAAGGTGTAAATGAATTTTGTTCTATGTTATAAGGACTTTCGTTCTACTTAAGTATTCCAATTTATAGGTGTTAAGTCTACATACCTCCTCGTTTAATTTGGTGCTAGCTTTTCCTTTGTTGCAAATCCCCCCTCCCCCTCATCAAGTCTTAAAGTTTAATCTTTTTCCTATTTTATAGTCCTATCCTTTGTTGATTAGCTACGTTCCCTTACTAGGCACCAACTCTCCATTTGTCAATTAGTTCTAGGTCCACTTAGACTTTTGGTCTTTTAGCTTTGTAGAGATTTCATTCACTTTAACCTTGACATTTCTAACTTAACAGGACAGGCGCTTCGACTCCAAATGTTAAATCAAAAGACGAATCCCCCATGGATGACCTATATGTTGTGTCACATATAGGTTATAAGATCAAATGTATTTCCTCAGCCCAAATTCCTTTAACATGTTTAACCCTTATCTTTAAGCCTAGCAAAATGACGGTGTTAATTACCTTAGCCAAACCGTTGCCTTGAAATTGAGCCACTAAATTACCCCCTGTTTGGAACAAATGAATGTAGAATGTAGAATGTATTTGTAAATGAATTCTCTTGTTTGAATAGTTATCATTTAAAATATGGAATTCAGATGAATTACTCATAATCATATTTGGAACAAATCTAGAATTGAAAATTTATGTGAATTTATTTCCTAATATACCCCTTAACATGATAACTTTATATAATTAAATAATTAAATAATAATGTATAATTATTATATTGTATTATATATAATTATAATATATAATATTATGTATTACATAATAATTATAATAATATAACTATTATTTATTATTATGATTTATATTTTAATTATTATGTAAAAAATTTAATAAGGGTTATTTTGTAAGATAAGAATGTGTCTCTTAAGTTTGTAAAATTCATTTTCAAATCATAACTATTTTGATGAGATTTGGATTAGTTCTGTTGAATTCTATATAATTCAAATTTCATAATTAAAATGAATAATTTTTGTGTGTGTTTCAAATACAAAAATTTAGAATTACAAATGAATTCTACAAAATTTTGTAAAATTCATTTGCTTGTGAAATTCATTTCTAATTCCCATTCTTTCATAGAAAGCCCTGAAGTTGTTGCTATAAAATAGGACCATGTAAGCTAGAATTAAGGCTCCTGAATGTACCCTACAAGATACTTCATGAACTAATTTGAAATCTTGCTTAACGATGGATTAAACTGAGGTAAGTTTTTGTTTACCTTTTAGTGACACTGATCTTTTTTACTATCCTGTCCCCTTCTCTCACTAGTTCGCTGCACGAATACTTCACCATCCACCATCTAACCTCCTCTTGTTAACATTGATTGCAATGATTGCGGAGATTTATTCAGAGTCTCAACTTTCTCCTAATTTTTATATCTTTAAACTCTTCAAGGTTAAGAGCTTTATCTATCAACAATGACATTCACATGGATTGATGGATTCTTGAACCTTTCATAAATATAGTATGGAGTGTGGAGCTCTGTCAGTGTCATCAACGGTGAAGGATATCAAGTGTCAATAGAATGAAAACCTGCATCACATTAGCTTCAACTACTAACGCATCTTATGCTTGACCTTGTTGAATTTCTCCTTTAACCTTACTTTGGACTAACAGTAGTAACATCTTCCAATAAACCATTTCCTAAGCTATACTAGAGTAGTGAGGCAAACCAAATAACCCAAGATGCGACGGTTTGGTTGTACTTTCATTTCTGATTTTTCTTTCCTATTTTTTAAATAGAAAAATTAATAAAATTAGTATAGAAATTAAAAAAACAACATATTAATATAGTATAGAAATCAATATATATAAACAAAAATAAAAATAAGTAGTGATACTAAAAATACTCAAATTTAAGAAAAATTGTGCTCAAATTTAATAATCAAATATCTATGTTGCCCTAGTAGCATGTAGGCCTTTCTCTTGTTAAACAAATTTTTTGTTAGGAATAAATTAAAAAAACCTGTTAAGGTGGTCTTTTGTAACCTCTCATAACTGCTTAAGAACTCTTTAATAATTTCAAAAATTTTAAAGGGTGAAAATATAAATAGATATTTAAAATTATAAAAATTGATATTTATACTTTTTAATAATTATAAAATTAATAAATAGATAAAAAATAATTTTATATTTAAAAAAATCTGAATTTTGCATGAAATTCTGACAATGACTCTCTAGTTGATTGTTACAATTCCAATTAATTTATCAGATAATTTCATCAACACTTTTGGTACATAGTTCACCTCAGTAATTACTCTTGTAATTAATTACCCATGAAAACAGTCCACCTATTTTAGAAAAATAATTTTGAGGATGGTTATCCAAATCTCTACCCTCCTTTTATCTCTTTTACGTACTTCCAAGCCATCCAAACCCCTTCAATTTCAGTGTGATCAGTAGCAATTCGATGATTAACATATGACATCGTTATGGATCATGCAAATTAACAAAGTCATTCCTTCATTAGAAAGAAAATTTAAAAAGGGTAAAGCAGACGTGAAGGTAGGCAAGGTGGGAGAGGCCAAGGACCTTGCCCTAACATAACGAATTACAAGAATGTGCCTACGGAGTCTAAGGTGGATAGAGTTACATAGCTGTCTTTCGTTTCATTTCTATTTTGAAATTATTTCTCTTCATGATTTCTATTATTTTGAGTAACAATTTAAACAAGGAAAAACAAAATTTAAGAACATAAAATCTACAAGTTCTCCAAAATAAACTTATATCAACTTCTTTTTCTGGAAAAAGGTCTTCAAATGCCATACTTGAATGCCCGCCACTGATAAACAAACAAGAAGTGAAAGAAGACTCAACCAGCCCATTCTTGCATTTGTAGCTCTGTTCAAGTCTTGCATTTCTTCTTCTCTGAAGCATTAAGTATGATAAGACCGAGTTAAAGACAAAAGGAAGGCAGTTCTGAATAAGTAAAAAATAATCTGCCATTGTTCTAGTCTAATAAAAAAGACAACTTCTACCTTTCACGAAGATAATACATTTCCTCCTGAATGGCAATTACACTATCATGCAACTTCTTCAACTCTAGCTCCATGACCTGACATTCAAGTCAACTCAGATATTTCATAATTTGAATCCTGAAACTTCCAAATATAATGGGTATGCATATTTGGAGGAATCATTTTATAATAATTAGGATTACTTGACATAACAGAAAGCACTAAAATAATGAGTTTACCAGTATGCAAGAACGAACTATTGCAGTAAGACCTGTTTAAGAGATTATTGAAGGCCTGAAAAGCTTATTGTTACTTGTTATATTTCAAGTAACGGATACCAAGTTTTTCACCCATTCCTTGCAGTTCTTGGAGATTATTTTGTAGTTTTTGTAACTGGCTTCTAGTATGTTCAATTAGATCCTCAATATCCAGGACATCTTCATTTTCTACTTTCCGGTAGATTTCTCACACTGGGACCACTACTAGTATATGCATGGCAGAAAATTTCCTCATCTGTCATGATATGAGATACCAGAGAGGAAACAGGAGACAACAGTCTCACAATTTTTGGTCCAGATCACCATCCACAAACATATCGTGTAGTTTACAAAGCATATTATATCAAAAGTCATTGACATCCTGGTTTGTCGCTAAAAGCTTTGAGGCATTGGAGAACAGGAGCACATTCTAGGGTTTGCATCTTTACTTAATCCTCCAATCACCTAAACTTGTGATCGTCCAATCAGCCAAACTTGTTACTCTATTGCTCTTCCTCCGTATCATTGTAAGTTCCCTAACCTAATAACTTAATTTTGACTTCCCTGTATGATACTCAAACAACTATGTTTGGATAATGACCTTAATTAACAGTCCAGCTTCTCTTGAAAGTTAAATTCACATGGCAGCATGTGTTGGAAAAAATTTACTCATTAAAAGAAAAACTTTAAGACGCATTACAGCTAGTAGTCCAAATAACGCATAAAGCTTATCAGAATTTGGCTAAACAGACCTAAACCTATGTACCTAAACTAACACAGAGCAGTTCCCGCACCATCTAATTCGTTCAGAGGATGACAAATCATATCCACATTCATCTAAATGGCACGATAACAATTTACAATCTGTTGAACCATTTAACATTATCAACCTAACATCTTCGTTTCCATTTTCAGGGGAAAAAAAAGCTTAGTCAAATCACAATAAATACCACCTAATTAGATCAGATCTAAATGACAGCACCGAAGTCAAATACCCTAAAAATTGCTAACAAGCAGACAAGAACAAAATTGACTTACTTCAATGGAGCCTTTCTTAGCTACACCAGTCCAATCCTTAGCAGCAATACCAGTCCTCCAATCGAACTCCACAGTTAATGTCGTCGCCGGTTTGTTCTCCTCCGCAAAGAAACAAGTGAGATAATCCCCAGCTTCTACCGCCGTAAACGCAAACTCCCCAGCACCAACTTTCGACGCCTCGTGGTAGCTATTCCCATAACTCGAAGTCACCTAACGAACAAACCCAACAACAAAGTAAAACCTAACACATCAAAAATACAAAAAATTTTGGATCTTTGATCTAACAAACTAGTACGGCCTCGAGGGTGGATGACTTAGTTACCCTGACAGTGATCTTGTGCGATTCCGGCAAAGGCTGACCGTCGTTTGGATTAACGACAGAGTACTTTCCAACGGTCAAAGAATTGCTTTTGATATCTTCTGATATACACTTGGTGTGTCCTGATTCTATGTCGAAGCGTAGTGAATCCGACATGGTCGATAAAACCCATATGGACGATATGATTGCAAGTGAGCATACCCTTAGTCTAGTGGTAATCATTGTGGCTTGTGGGTGGGCTGTAATCAGGTTCAGTTAAGTCTTGCTAGAGAGAAACAGAGAGAGAAAAGAGAGGGTTATGTCCTGTTGGCTTGGGACATGAAGAGGAGGGTCTTCGCGAAGACGTGTTGAAGCATGTCAAAAAGCTTACTGACAAGTGGTGGCTTCCCATTGGACGAGACACGTATTTCACAACAAAAGTCTGTTAAACCCCGTAACTTTCGCTCCTACTTAGGCCATTAAGAGCTGAGTGTAATTTTACGGCACCACCACCGCTTAAAAGATATTAGCGACCCTGACAAGATGAAGCAAGTGAGCAAAATGATTAGGTTTGACGTGGGATTGATGTTGTATTCCAAGTTTCCGTCCTCACACAAGCATAGCACAGCGCCGGATGACTATCAAAACTCGGCTTCACAGCCAAAAATAAACAATTCTCTATAATAGAGACGCCTTATTGATGAAAAAGAAAATATGATTATAGTTTTTGGGCAAAACCTATACATCCTGACTCTCACAGCTCTATTCGACCAAGGGAACATGGTGCATCTTATTAAACACAAATTTTGGATGGGTTTTAAAAATTTATGTTGGCAAAAGGATATTTTGATAAACTCACTTCAACATAAGAAGTATGTAGAAGCGAGGAGAAAGAGATTTTCAAATTCTCAACTTTTTTCTATGCATGTGTGATTTGTGGGCAATCGAAATCCCTCTGCCTGTAACCAGTCTCCACGATGATCCATAGTTGAAAGCGAAAAAGTCGATGAGTGAAGGAAATAATCAAAATTAAATAGACATTACCAAGATTTGTCCTGAAAGAGGGAACAAGGTTCGTGGATTTCGGAGACAATGGTAGAAAAATGCCCATTACTGGTTCATTGTTAAGGGTAACGCATGTTGGATTAACGCTTTCGATGCTTACTATAGATTTTCTCTACCGACGCAAAACTAAAAGACAACCAATTCTATCTTTTCCTTATATCCCACTTTCTGTCTTCCTCTTATTGACATTATAAATGTCACAAGCAGTTTCTTTTTTTATTCATATTTAAATTATTAAGGTAGCAGAATGTTTTTTCTTTTGTCATTTGGGTTTTGTTATTTGATTGCTTTACTTGTTTATGTGTATAAAAACGATGTTCTAGGTCTGGTTTTGGCTTTTGTCTTATGGGAATTTTTTATTTGAATAGAAAATTTGAAAAAGTTAGCTTTTTCTTCCTTATTTTTTCCTCTTGCATATCTGAGTTTCTTTGATAGTTTCTGGATTGAATAGGTGTCTGAAAGTTTCTCCTTTGCAAAATTAAGTATTTCTTATTATTATTTTCTTATGGATTGAGATTCACTTTTTGAATGATGGTCGAGGAGTTAGACATATAGACTTTTAATTAGGATATTCTTTCTTCTTCAAAGTTTCACATTGTAACTCCATCTAAACCTAAGCATATTTTACATTCTACTTATATATTTTTTAAACTATGCACTTCCTTTGTTGATGGAGCTTTTTGAAAAATCTTTGTTATTATTGTATAGTTTCTATTGTTTTGTATATCAAGTGTTGAACTTGTTAAGAGAAGAGTTTTTAGTAGTGAGGATAGAGTGTGCAAGCTGAGTGCTTTTTGTCTACAATTAATAGTATTATATGTTTCTTATGTTCTTGAAATGACAGTTTATATGTTTAATACTTATGGTCTTACATAGGTGAATTCAAAGATTGTGATCACTATATTAAGTTTTGAGTTTAACATACTTCCTTGTGTTTGCAATATGGTAAGAGGACTTATAAATGACTTATTATATGAGATTGAGACCGAGATGTAAGGTCAGAAATTCAGGAAGAGCAATTGTTTCATTGTGATAATTTTCCCAAGATGGTAGTATATTTATTAGATGAAGTTTTGGCTGCTAGGACATGAATAAAGGAACATTCTTTACCTTGTTTATTTATCAAAATTAAACTTGGTTGAATTAATGTATTGGAAGGTCAAATGCGAATTTTCTAATTATTCAGCCATATACGAGTTAGTAATTAACTTTAGATGGACTTCCTCATCTACATTTTCTTCTAATCTTCTTTTGGCTTTCATTTTAATAACTTCATTCCTATCATTACGACACTTGTTCCCTTCACATCAAACTATCTTTGGGGTTTGAAAATGAATGGCTTGAATTAAAGATCTAGTATGGAAAAAACAAATGGAAAACATGAGCACAAGTCATAAAAATTAGTCATCCCATCAACTTAGTTGTCCTACTAGATATAAGCAACATATAAGAAACGAAAAGGGAAAAATATGTCATTAATGATGTTTCTATGCAGAGCACATAATGTAAAAAGAAGGAAGAGTCATTCTAGCCTGCAAATATGCCTCAATTAACGTTTAAAAAAACTCCTCTCATCAATAAATACTAATTCTAAAAAAGTAAACATAAAGCCTAATTCTATAACCTCAAAGCACATAGAAAAACTAGATCACTACACAAAGTATAAAATCTCATTATGCGGAAATGATATGCAGCCACAAATTGTTTTTAGCTAATAGTTGACAAAATAGGATGAAGAGGACATCTAATTGACGGGAATGCTCAAGTATGGATAGGAGAACTAAATTCCCAACAAAGTAATGATAATATAAGCTTATAAGACAAAATTGCTAGAGATGTTACATTAAGCATTGTTTGATATAATATGCTTAAAAAAATCAAATGTGTTTTAGCATCTTCTTTATCTCTTAAAAAAAAAAAGGTTTTTCAACACTCCTCTATAAGAAGAGAATGAATTTACGTACAAGAGTCATAAAGTTCCCTATAAGATAGATCTTGGTTAAGGAGCTATTGTGTAACTTGTTGCTGTTGTTAGTAAGCACTTGGTTATTGATAAGCTCTAGGTTTTTGGTAAGCCCCTAGCTATTGATAGTTTCCCTATCTAGGATAACCTCTATAATATATGTAAAGAACCTGGGAAGTAGTTGCATATTCATATGCATCGTATCCTTGAACATATTTATAATAACCACCACTTCACTGACTCTATTCTGGTGGAGACTAAACATAGCATCCTTAGTTAGATAAGTGAAAAACTTTAAAAGAAAAAAATCTACAAATTTGTTAAGGTAGCATAAACTTGTTTGTATGATGGAATTCATCCTTATAAAGGAAATACTTCATGCCGCTAGTTGGGCTCCATTCAACTTCAAAAGTACTTGCTTTCATAAGAACTAGATCATTGCGTATATATATATATATATATATCAAGATAGTGAAAATAATGAATAAGTAGAATTTAAGGTTTTTAAGTCTCAAGTACGGATTTGCAAACTGGATAAAACCATAATAGTTGCCAGTAGGTATTTTCACATGCACTAACTTACCATATTTACGAAACATAGTTCTCAAAACATCATAAGTAATGCTTAGATCTAAAAGCCCAATAAAAATATGCATAAAAGAGACTACAAGTCATTTGCTGTGACAAGAGAATAAACTGTGCCAATAATAAACAAACTACCAACAGTTGTATTATTTGGATCATTCTCACCTTGAGTTCTTTGAGTATTTTCATAGGTAGCTACAATAACAAATAAAGTACACAGATACATAACAATTGAAAAGGGGATGAAATAGACATAAAACTACCAAAGGAACTCTGAAAAACCCAACAACTTGTATGTCTAGAGGTATCAATTAAATAAAAGATACATCTTTCTCAAAAGTATGCTTGTTTTACTTTTGACTTCAAGAACATTAACTAACAACTTATTCATAAAAAGATTTAAAGTCTACATAGATCCATGAAATTTAGACTCGACATAATAGAAGTAGCTAACTAATAATGAGAAAATTTACAAGTGCATATGGTTCAAAAATAAAAATTTAAGAAATGTATATTAACAAACAAAATATAGTAGTATGATGAATAAACATTTGGGAAAATAGCTAATAGAGCAATAATAACAAAATTGCTTTAAAATTTCAACCAAATTGAACTATGAAATAATTTTGATATAATTGTTAATGTTCAAGGCTTTACACTACTAGGAAGTGATTAACTTTAGCAACTAGAACTTCAGCAAGTGCATCACTAATTAGTAGCCAATGTTATTTTCACCAATTACCATTGCACATGGTCATAATATATGCAATGATTAAGTAAATGTGATGCACACATGAATAAATTTTATTTTCTTACTATATAAGGCCTATCAATGGGGAAAACCTTATTACTTAATCATATAGTAGGCACGGTCATGTGGGTAACTGCTAATTACACTTTATACTAAGGTACCTAACTTATGAATGACAATATCTTCACTTTGATATGCACTCACCATTGATGATAGGCAAAAGGTATAATTTGCCCTTTAACATTTCAGAAAAGGTTTAATATGCCTCTTAACATTTTATAGGGTACTATTTTACCTTCTAATGTTTAAAACATGGTTTAATTTGCCCCATCACATTTACAAAATGGTACAAATTACCCTCTAAATACTGTTTTATTGATTTTATGTCATTAATGCTTACATGGTATGTAGGTTCTACCTTCACTATTGACGTGGCATGCATAATCACCAAAATATGGGTCTTACATGTCATGTCAGCATGTCATATCAGCATTGATCGATAAAAAGTCAACATAATAGTGCTTAAATGGTAATTTGTACCATCTTGTAAACACAAGAGGACAAATTAAATTATTTTTCAAACGTTATAAAGCAAATTAGCACCCTTTAAATTTTAAGAAACATGTTAAACATTTTATGAAATGTTTAATATGTGCCTACATATTAGTACATGATTATAATGTGCCTACACATTGGTAAAAATATTAAGGTTAAGATGATACTTTTTATCTTTTAAAAATTGATTGAAAAGTTAATACTAATTACTTTAATCATTTCCTTTTTAAAATACATAAGGAATTTAAACTTATAATTTTGCTAATTTAGTGTATAAATTTTACCTAATGTTTTTTTCTAACCAAAGTTAGGATTAAAATAATACTTTTTACCTTTAAAAAATTGATAAAAAATTTAACATCAATTGCTTTCATTTGTTCTCCTTTTAAAATAAATGAGGAATTTAAACTTATAATTTTTCTAACTTAGTAAAGATATTTTATTGATTTTATTTTTCCATTAATGTGAAAGACAATGTCCTTTTTGATATTAGTATAAGAAAAATATACACTTTGCCTCCTAACATTTCAAAAAAAATTTAACATGCTCCTTAAAGCTTTATAGGGCACTACATTGCCTTTTGACGTTTGAAAAATGATTTAATTTGTCCCGTCACATTTAGAAGATGGTAAAAATTTCCGTTTATGTCATTAAAGGTATAGAAAGCTAAATGATGATTATAAGCAAATAGTGGAGCTCCAATTAGGTGATTCATGAAGAAAATGTTAAAATGGTGGAGCAAGCTTTAAAGAAAAGATCAAGTTTAAGATGATAAAGGTTAAATAGGTTTAGATTTGTAAGTTTGGTTGTAATTTGTATATTTATTTATAAGTCTTGTCATGATCTTTTCAATGCTTAAAGGGCTCAATGTTGCATATGTACATTATATTTTTTCTTAATATTTTCATGATCAATGCAGTTAGAATTTTTGTATAGATTGTTTACATATGTTTTGCATATTAGGAATCACTGTTTTATTGACTTTTTAATTTGTCAATGTTGACGTGGTATATGGGACCTATATTTGGTGATGATGCATGCCACGTTAGCATTGAAGGGTAAGACCAATATGCCACATCAGGATATTATGTCAGTGATGATTGACAAGAAGTCATTAGAATAGTATTCAAGGGTAATTTGTATTATTTTGTAAATGTAAGGAGACAAATTAAACCATGTTTCAAATGTTAGGGGGGAAGTGGTACCCTAAAAAACATGAAGGGGCATATTAAACCTTTTTTAAAATGTTAGGGGGCAAAGTGTTTATTTTTCCTTGACAATAATGAGCCTAACAACAACAAAGTCAGTGTTATTATAAGATCAATGTAGTTATGTTACAGTTAAATATGCAACTAGGCTAACAATCTTCCATTTACTTTAATGCAAAGCCTACATATCAACACAAACAAACTTATAATAAGTAAGCCAACAAAAACAAACTCAATTTTTGGAATTGAATTTATTTGAAACAAATTAAGGACAATTAGAGTCTAACCCTGGACCTTGTCTACTATCTATTGGTATTGTATTGCAAACATATATAGCTGGTTAGATATGATGCACATAGAGTATTAAACCACCAAGGAAGTAACAATCACGGGACATGCAATCAAAATACATTACACAAATTCATTGGATATTACATCTCAACATCTTCACCAATAGAGTTGCATAGTATTAATATAATGGTAAACCAATGAACACACTCAAACTTGTTCAACAACCCACCAGATAGTCAAATTAATTCCACTAGCAAATAATTTTAACCACTTGTTAATTGAAAGACCTCATCCATCATTCATAAAGTGAATCTCCATCTTTAAGAAAATAATAAGAAGAAATACTTAATTTTAAAAAGGAGCAACTTTTTTAGCACCTAATCAATCTAGAACTACTAAAGAACCTTAGATATACATGGAGAAAAAATAGGGAAAAAACAAAAAAATTTGAAAACAAAAAAATTTGACTAAAAACATACCACTAAATTCATAGAAAAAACAAAAAAAAATGAAAAGACCAATACATATGTATATACATAATAGTTATAAGTTAAACAAAAGGCACCCAGTAGAAATTTTTTAGTAAGGAGTAGTTAGACCAGATGAATTTGGATAAATAAAATCTAAAACATGCTTAAAGACCTAAACAAATGGGATTGATAGAACCAACAAACAAAAGAAAAGAAAATAATGAAAATGAAAATTAATGGAGTGATATTTGCATTACCTAAAATAAAACCGAAAGACAAAGTTGGTTGTCTTTTAGTTTTGCATCAGTGCAGTATATTTATATTAAGTATCGGAGGCATTAATTCAACACATGTTACCCTCAACAATGGATAAGCAATGGGTGCTTTTCTCCCATTGCTTCTCAAACCAGTGAACCTTATTCCTTCTTTCAATATAAATCTTAGTGACACCTTTTCTGTTTTTTATTGCATCCATCACATGCCTAGAGAGCTTAATAGAGAAATGAGGCAGAGTAGGAGAGCTGAGTAATGTTTATCACTAAAAAAATAAAAAAATTATAAATAAAAAATGGATATCTAAATGAGAGTAACGTAAAAGCCTTATCCTAATGATTTTTAGTAGTCCCTCTTTTATCGAGGGAGAATATTTTTTCTATTCGCTAAAAAAATAAAATTATAAATAAAAAATAAATGCTTAAATATGAGTTACTTGAAAGTCCCTTCCCAATTAATCTCTTATTTTATTAAGATAAAGTATTTTTATCTATTTATTATTATGATAAATAAATAAAAACGATCCTATGTAATATTTAGGGATTATTTGGGAACAAAGAAAAGTATATAGTTTTCTTTTACTTAAAGATATAAAATTTTTTAGTTTGATTACAAGGCTCCGGCCAATGACCCTCTATCAACCTCTCAGGTGCAGTCGATGTGGAGCTAAGGCAAGCCCTAAATAATTTTTTTAATTATTAACAATCAAATTTCAAATATACCTTTATTTATTAATTAAATCTATAGCTTAAACCATAAAATTTAAATTCTTAAATCCTCAATTATAAAACTCTGAAATTTTAAAATTTAAATATTTAAATCCTAAATTCTAAATCTCTAAACTTTAAAAACCATAAAACTTAAATTCTAAAACCCTAAATTACAAAATCTAAAATCTAAATCTAAAATTTAAAATCTTAAAATAATATAATAATAATTTTTAAAATTATGCGGAGATATAATAGTAAATTTGTATAACTATTTTCCATTTCGTCCCTAATTTCCAAGAAAAAAGACTATATAGTAGTGTTTTATTTACTGTTTTTTTCTAGTTTTTACCAACCATAACGTGTCGTATAGGCCTGGAAATGGAATAATAAGGCTCCTTTATCAGCTAGTATTAAAGTCCTCCATACTACTAGGGATTAAAATGGAAATACTAAAAAATTTTAACAAAATTCCCACCCCAAAGGGCCTTAACTAACTTACCCTCCTTCTATTTCTAGCTTCTCCCCTATCACCTGCATTTCATACTGCATTTTTGGCATCTATATTTCTAACTTCTACGTTACCCCTCTCCCTCACGTGAAGCCGCTTCTAGCTCCACACGAGGTTGTTCCTAGCCCCTCTCTCCTCCATACGAGGTTGTGCTCAGCCCCCCATCTCTTACTCCTGAGTTGCTTATTTCTCTCCCTTATCCTCCTCTAAATCTAACCCCTCCCCTCTCTAACGTTTTAGAATATTTCATCCAATTTAGTTTTTTAATTTATGGTAAAATAGAGTTTTTAATTTTTGTTAAATATTAATTTAATTAATTATTAATTAGTGTTTAGTGTTGCGTTGGTTTTCTATTAATGTCAAATTATCAAATTTAGTTAAAAAGTTTAACAATTGAAGCACACTTTTTTTTCTTTCACAATTTTAAACCAATATAAAGGGTAAGCATACCAGTCACAAGTAATATAGGAAAATATTTAAGATCCAAGTTATCATCCCACAGGGAATCACAAATTGCAAGTACCAAGCCAAATTAGGTCACAATTATCTAGAGAATCTGAATCAAATGAAATTAACAACTAAATTTACCAAGTCAAATTAAAATGATAAGTTATGCAGAATGACTTAGTTTGAATAAAAGGATTATCTAATAGATGAATTAGTTTTCAATTATCTAAATGGATTAATTTTGGATTGAAGGACTTGTCCAAGGTTCACTTCACTAAATCAAAGTAATGTTATGGTTAAGACAATACTTTTTCTCTAATTGCTTAAGTTGAAGTTTGATCATTTATCAATCTTAAGCATTAGGCTTGAAGTTTACGAAGCTTAACCTAAAGATTTCCAATTTTTAAATTATAACTCTCAAGATAAATTAGATTTTGGTCATTTAATGATTTAAATTAGGTCACTTAATAAATTTCCTAATAAAATAGGTAGATTTCTCTAATCCTAAGTTGTTTCTTAACTTCATTTGAAGTGTTTAGTTTAGAATATGCATTAATCTCATCGTTTAAGCAAAAGACAACCTTTAATCATGTAATAAATCATGCTCATCACATTTCAAATCATTTCATAACCATTCTCTAAACAAAAATTGAATTAGTAACTAATTTGAAGTAAGAAATAAGTCATTCTCATCATATTCAACATGTTATTGAACAAATGATAACATTAAGTGGATTTAATGTAAAACCAAGGTTAGAATTTTCTGGATATTTGTGATCTTTTCAAGAGTAATGGTGTGTTTGATGACGCAGTTAGGCTTAAATTGTTTCCATTTTCCCTTATAGATAGGGCTAGAGCATGGCTAAATACTTATCTTCCTGATTCCATTACAACATGGGACACCTTAATAAAGCTGTTTCTAACTCAGTTTTTCCCGCCTGTAAAAATTGCAAAGATGAAAACTGAAATTAGTTCTTTTGTGCAATATGAAAATGAAAGTTTGTATGAGGCATGGGAAAGATATAGGGAAATGTTGGCAAAGTGTCCTCACCATGGTTTTAATACTTGGCAACAAGTGGACATATTTTATATAGACCTCACACTCTTTACTTACTATAATATAGATGTTGCAATTGGAGGAAGTTTTATGCATAGAACTCTGGATGAAGCTTATAACTTAATTAAAGAGATGGGAACCAAAAGTTTCCAATATCATTCTAAACACCATCCTAGAAAGCCGCATAGGTACAAGCTATAAATAATATAGTTTCTTTAACAACCCAAACGGATATCTTGAATAAGAAATTAGATAATTTGGTAAGTAGAGTTGGAAGTAGTGGAATTAGAAACCAAGTTTAATGTGAGCATTGTGGTGGTTCCTCCCATATATCATTAGATTGCCAACTAGGTAGTCTTTTTACTAGAGAGCTTGATCAAGCCCAACATGTGAGTAATAATAGGAAAAGGAATGATCTTTATGTGAATACCTATAATCCTAGATGGAGAAACTGCTCAAACTTTGCTTGGAGATATAATAAAAACACTTACCAACCCCCAACCTAACCACAGAGGCCCCTGCCACCAAGTTTTAGACAAAATCCACCTCCTCCTAAAAAATCAAGTTTGGAAGAGATAATGTTGAAATTTATGTTGGGTAATAAGCCTCGCTTGCAAAATCATAAAGTTAGCAATTAAGAATTTGGAGGCTTAGCCTCCGTTTGGTTCAGCTTTTAGAAGGGTCAAAAGTGCTTTTCTGTAATGCAAAAGTATTTTTTTGAAAAAATAAATGTTTGGCTGTCACATTCAAAAGTACTTTTGTAGTAGATTTAGCTTTTTCAAAAGCTAAAAAACAGCTTTTTGAAGAAGCTCCA
>JAOXYD010000003.1:10189573-10204624 GCA_028565735.1 Pinacopodium congolense | reverse complement strand
TTCCTAAACACAAGCTTAAGTTACTTTTCCATTAGAAAAACAAGTTAAGAAACCAACTAGGCGGTAACTTATATCTAAAATTCTATAAAGATGCAAACCATAATCTTTAAGTTGTTGTCTAAGTTATAAGACTTGAGTACAGAAACTACCAGCAGCCACATATTTGGCTTCCGCTGTAAATAATGCAACAGAATTCTGTTTTCGACAAAACCATGAAACTAATGCACTTCCTAAGAAATGACATGCACTAGATGTACTTTTTCAATCTAGCAAACCACCTGTATAATCAGCATCAGAATATCCAATTATATCCAAAAAATAATTTTTAGGATACCAAAGTCCCAAATGCAACGTTCCACTTAGATAGTGCAAAATACATTTAACTGCTAGTAAATGTGATTCTTTAGGATAAGATTGAAAGCGTGCATACAAACAAATACTAAACATAATGTCGGGACTACTAGCAGTTAAATATAGCAAACTACCTATCATACCTCGATATAGTTTTTCATCTATGGCTTTTCCATCTTCATCTTTATTGAATTCGGTGGATGTGCTCATGGGAGTGCCTAAGGCCCTTGTTTGATCAACACCGAAAAGGTTAAGGAGTTCCCATGTATACTGTGATTAATTTATGAAGATTCCATCCTTTAATTGATTGATTTGGAATCCAAGGAAAAAATTCAATTCTCCCATCATGCTCATCTCGAACTCCTTACTCATACACTTAGTAAATTCTTTACACAAATGTTCATTAGTAGAACCAAAAATAATATCATCAATGTATATTTGAACAATTAATAAAGCAATTGCATTCTTCTTAATAAATAAGGTGTGTACTTTCACTTTTTCAAAACCATTGTCAAGCAAAAAAGTACTTAATCTATCATACCAAGCTCTAGGTATTTGTTTTAAACCATATAATGCTTTAGAAAATTTAAAAACATGCTCGAATGCATCATGATGTTCAAAACTGGAGGGTTGTTTAACGTACACTTCTTAAATAATAAAAGTGCACTTTTGACATCCATTTGAAATAGTTTAAAACCCATATGAGATGCAAATGTAAGAAGTAGTCTAATAGCCTTTAATCTAGCTATGAGAATAAACATTTCATCATAGTCTATTCCTTCTTCTTAGTTATACCCTTTAGCCATTAGTCTTGCTTTTTTTCTAACGATGTTACCTTAGTCATCTAGTTTATTTTTAAAAACCTATCTAGTACCTATTATAGGATGATCTAAAGGTCTAGGTACTAAGATCTAAACTTTTTTTCATTAAAATTGTTCCAATTCCTCATTCATTGCTAAAATCCAATTCTCATTATTTAGAGCTTCTTCTATTGTTTTAGGTTCAATCTTTGAAATGAAAGCAATATGAGATAAATTAAATTGAGATATAGTGGTTACCCTTTGGTGAACATTACCTACAATTTAATTGGTGGGATAATCCTTCTTGTATTTCCAATCTCTTGGTAGCTCTTCATGTCCTCTGTCTCTACTTAGCTCAACAATTTGTGATGTTTGTCCATTGTCTTCAAGTGAAAGGTTTTCTAATCCCTTGAATAAATCTACATCATCAAACTTAAGTACTTTCTTTCTTTCGAAAGGATTAGTTTCATAAAAAAAAAACATGAATAGACTCTTCAACGACATGAGAGTTCTTGCTGAAAACTTTATATGCTTTACTAGATAAAGAATATCCTAAGAAAATGCCTTCATTTATTTTAAAATCGAAATTTTACAAACTATCTTTAGTATTTAAAATGTAGCATTTTTAACCAAAAACTTTAAAATGACTAATTCTTGGTTTATTACAGTTCAAAAGCTCATAAGGTGTTTTATCTAATTTATGTTTAATGTTCACCCTATTAGTGATATGACATGAACATGTAACGACTTCATCTTAAAAATATTTTGGCAAATCATATTCATTTATCATAGTTCATGCCATTTTTTGTCAAGATCTATTTTTCCTCTCAACTACACCATTTTTTTTAGGTATCCTAGGTGCAAAAAAATTATGCATAATTCCATGATCGTTACAAAAACATTTAAACATATCATTTTCAAATTCTCTACCATGATCACTTTTAAGAGATGCAATAGATAAGGACTTTTCATTTTGAATTTTCTTTACAAAACTAATAAAAGATTTAAAACATTCATCTTTCAAACTTAAGAATAAAACCCAAGTAAAACGACTAAAATCATCAACAATAATAAATTCATATGATTTTTCTCCTAAACTTGCTACTCTAGTAGGACCAAAAAAATCCATATGAAGTAGCTCAAGTTGTCTAGAAGATGTTACCGATTTTTTTTCTTTGAAAAGAGTTTCTTACTTGTTTTCCCATTTGATATGCTTCACAAATTTTTTCTTTTTCGTACTTTATAGTTAGAAGTCCTCTAACAAGTTGTTTCGAATTAAGCTTTGAGAGAAGATCCATACTTGCATGTCCAAGTCGTCGGTGCCAAGTCCAAGTGCATTTACTCAAGGAAATTAAACACTTATCGTTGAGATTAGTAACACAATATAGATCAACAATGTAAATATTCCCTTTATTTTTTTTCCTAAGAACATGATACTATCGTTATCTATATTAGAGACAACACACGTATCTCGTACAAAACTAACCTTGTAATTCTTATCACACAATTGACTAGCACTCAGTAAGTTATGTTTTAAGCCTTCAACAAGCAAAACATTATCGATTAAAGGACAATTATCTTTACCTACCTTTCAAATGCCAATTACCTTATCTTTGGCATTATCCCCAAAATTGACGAATCTTCCATCCTTACTCTTGAAGGCGATAAACTGTGAGGGATCTCTAGTCATATGTCATGAACAATCATTGTCTACATACCATTTGTTTCTTCTCTTGTCCTATAAGACAAATAAAAACAATTTAGGATCCTATCTTATCTAGGGTCCTTATATATTAATGTACCTAACTCATACCTTTTTTAAACTATAAAACTTAAATAAAAGAACATAGACAAAATTAAAAGCAAAAAATTAAAAAACCTAACATATCATAAGGTTTTTGAGAATGCGGTTGAAGATTTAACAATCACAAGTAGAATATAAGTTGAATTACATGCACAAGTAGAATATAAGTTAATTTATGAATGACGAAGAAAAAAAACAAAATTTGTTATCTATAGATCGACCAGACTAGTACATCGGTCATCCTAACCCATGAAGACAATGATATTAAACTTCAAAAAGTCAAAAAATAATAATAACTAATAAATGGATGAAAAAAAAATTTAGCGAAAGCTATCTGGTTTTTAGAATCCATATTGATTTTGTCTTCTAAAAGTTATAGTTTTTGTAATTTTTAGAGAATTTATTTTGATGATCAAAACAAAAATAAGAAATATGTCCATGCCATTCACAATATAAACAAAAAAGAGGAGTATAGTTTCTTGGTCTAAGCACATTGTAAGTTTTTATGAAAATGCTGTGTAAGTTACACATATGCTTTTCTATTATTTATTTGCCTTTGAAACAATTTTTTAGGCTTTTGAGTATATAAAAATGCATGATGTCTAGATTGAAGTTTACTATATACATTAAGTGCAATTTTGTATGAACTTTCATCCTCTAAATTTTTTCCTTTAACAAGGTGGTTTTACTAGTAGATAATTCATTGTTGTATCCTAAATTGTGTTTATCATTTCCATTTTTCTGAATACTCAACAATGTCTCTAGTTTTCCTTTTCCTTTGTTGAATTTTTCTAGAGAATCTTGAAGGGATTCAATTTCTTTCTTTAAGAATCTATTTTTGTTAACAAGTTCATCATTGTCTTTATTCATTAAACTTATGTCTTTTCTAAGGCTCTCATTTTCCGTTTTACATGCATCTTACTCATCTAACATACTTTTGTTTTTGTCATGCAATTCCTTATTTTTATTGGTTATGTGTTCTAACACTTCATCACATGAATAATCATATTCATATTCATCTTCATTAAGGGAAGAACACACCTCATTATGTGCCATAAAACATATGTTGGCCACTTCTTCTTCTTTAAAATTGCTAGATTCAGACCAAACAGCTTTCAATGCTTTCTTTTTCTTAGATTTATCTTTCTTCCATGCCTTCTTTTCTTTCTTCTCATCTTTTTCTTTTTCTTTTTGTAATCATGGGCATTGTGATCTCAAGTGTCCTTTTTCACCACATTCAAAACACATTGTGTTTGAAAACTTATTTTTAGAAAATGATGTACCTTTTCGGCATGTTGAGACATTTCTCATGAACTTCTTTAGTCTTCCCATGATAAATGCAAGTTCCTCTTTTTTTTTTCTCCTAAGCGATGATTCTTCATTGTCGTTTTCTTTTTTTTTTGGTTGCATTGAAGGCCACGGTTTTCTTCTTTGATGTCTCTTATTCTTATTTGATATTTTTCATCCTCATTTTTGTGCATCAATAGTGACCCAATAAACTTGTCAAGGGGAAGTGTGTTAAGATCCTTGGCCTTTTGTATTGCAGTTATCTTTATTTCCCATGTCTTTGGTAGTGACATCAAGATTTTTTTGGCAAGCTTAACATTAGAAAAGGTCTTACCTAGACCTTTTAGAGCACTTATGATATTGTTAAATCAGGCATTCATAGTAGAAATAGTCCCATCATGCATCATTCTAAATAATTCAAAATCATAAGTAAGCATGCTAATTTTGGTCTCCTTGACTTGATTCATACCTTCATGAGTTATTTCCAAAGTACGTCATATATCATAAGTAGTTTCACACATTGAAATTCTATTATACTTTTCCATACTTAAAGCACAATACAAAATATACATGGTTTTACAATTTAAAGAAATAGATCTTTTTTCTTCTAAGTTCCATTCATTTTCTTTCTTTAAGAAGACCTCATTACCTATAAGTTTGGTAGGCATAGAAAATGGCTGAGTTACCATCATCCATAGATCGGTATTTTCTCCCATTAAGTAACACCTCATCATATTCTTCCAATACATGTAATTGTTACCATAGAAAATGGGTGTTTATGTGGCTTATGCCATCTAAACTAGATGACAAACCTACATAATTCATGAAGTGTGTCATTTAATCTTTCCTCATTAATTTTTTGGAATTAAAGATCTATGTAAGACCTACGCTCGGATACCAATTATTGGTCATAAATGGCACTTAAGGGGATTAATTAGGTTCTAAAAAATTTAAGCAAAAATTACACAAAAAAATTTAACAAATTTGTGAAAGCTAAAATAAATATGAAACAAATAAAATGAAAAGAAACTTTCACTTTATTGAAGATAAAATAAGTAATGTAAATATAAATTTAACTTACAACCTCCTTTTAGGCTCAGGGATAACCCTCTTTACTTTTCCAAAGGCTCAAGTATAACCTTTTGACAAATACTTTTTGTAGGCTCAAGAATAACCTCTTAACTCTCCTTTTTAAAGGCTCAAGAATAACCTCACAGAAATCAAACACACGACTATTTGTATAATAGGCTTATGTCTCACAGAGCACAAAATTATTAAACTTAGATAAAGACTCTTTCTCAAGACCCTATATTGAGATCCTTGCTTAATCTTATATTTATACTGCAAACATGGATTAATTAGCCATTGGGGAAAATCTCCAACATTCATCTTCTCATTAACTCTCTTGATGATTGTATAAATCTTATTACTATTGTGTAATACGACCATTTCTGATAATCCACTGGTAATCTTCTTCATTCGGTTGACTGGTCTTCATTATTTCTCTTAATTCAGTCGGCTTGTAAATTTAATCAATCTACTGATGTTTGTTCGGTCTATTGGTCTTCTTATTCGATCAGCCGATCTCATGAGTAGCCACATTCGGTCGATTGAACCATTGACATTGGTCAACTGGTCCTTCGTTTTGATGCCTTTGGTTGACCGATATCTATTCAATCGGTCGATCTTATTTAAACAGTGATTACTACACCGTAATCAACATCTTACTTAGGATTAAACAAATACATTAGTAAAAAGAGTGCTTTTCCATCATTAAAATGGGGTGGAATCTCCTTTGGTTTAACAATTCCTAAAAACCTTTAATTTCTCAAATCTAACTCTGGATAATTTAGTTTCTAAAAGACTTATTAGACAAGGTTTATTTTCTAAAAGAAGCTCCTTAAGAGCTTCTTGTTTTTTGGGGAAATTAAGACCCCTCACATTCTATGTAATTATAAACATACTAGACAGGGAGGCAGTTGACTTAGCCTTAACCCTTCTCCCTCAATTTCGCTTTTTGACTATCTTAAAGTCCTCCACTTGTGGTTTTTCTTATTCATTTAACATGGTAAGTTGGGTATTCTCAAGAGACTTAGCCACTTCTCCTCCTTCCATATATGTTGAAGTCAAGGATTCCTCTTTCCTGTTACTAGATCCAGATCCTATTAATGAACTTTTTAGCTATTTTAATTGTATCTTTAGTCACTCTTTTATTAATTTCATTCTTAAGCTTAAGACCCGTGTGTTTTTCCAACAAATAACTTTCTCTTTTCTTATCATTAATAACCTTTCCATTACCTGGCTCTTACATAGCTATAGGTCGATTATTATAGCCTGAAGACATATTATTTGGTTTAATCACAGCCTCATACTTAGCCATATCGATATCCATTAGCTTAGAGCATCCAAACTTCTCCATAGCAGTAAGGGAATTCATGTCCTTGTCATTGGAGACAACTGTAGTTTTCTGGACAACTGTTGGCCCATCCTCCGAATCTTTGTTTGGAGTTAATTCCTTATAGGAGCCTGTCATAAACTTCTACCTATTGGTCTCCACTGTTTTGCCTGTTGAGCTAAAGATGGCTTCCATTGATAAGAGATTCTAATGGTTTCATCTAACCATAACTTTGTTTTGATTTTGTGAAGGTCTTTAATCAGACTTTAAATATGTTTTAAGGCTCAATTAAATTATCAATCATCTAATCCATAGCTAATTTACGCATTTGGTAATTTTCAAAATTTTTCAGAAATAATTAAAAATCATTTTTGAAGTGTTTAAGCCAAGGTAGTCTAGTTTAAGTCATTATCAAAATTTTAATTAAATTGTCCAGATTTTTCCTAAATAATTGTAATATGATCAACCTAGTAATTAAGTGACATATTCCCCGTAGGTTCAACACTCGAAGTCTGAAAAATTACTCCACTTTATTACTTTTGCTATTAGTGCACTTGCCTTTATTCTGTTAGTTTTTAAAGTAAAATCATTTCAAAATCACCCAAAGTTTTAAAATCATCTAACCAACGCAACTAATACACAAATTAGTCCCCATAACAACAAGACTAATATGTGGGTTTACATGACCAATACATTGGTCTAGACAGATTATCATATTAGTCTAGTAGATGCATTTTTTCAGCTAAGTTTTTAATATTTTCAACTTTTTTTCTTCCTAAACTTGCAGCCACTCCTTTCCTATATATAGAGGGCCTCTCCAGATATTTTAGGCATCAGATTTAAGATCAAAAACACATTTGTTTCAGTAGTTTTTCAGATCAAAATTAGTTTAGGTTGTTTTTCATTTCAATCTTTTGTAATTTGAGTTACATAAACATAATTTAGAGTTAGATCATCATATGGGGATGTGAAATGGTGACTTCTAACTCTTAATTTTGATTTAGTTGTTATTATTTTAAATTAATCAAAGTTATGATGCTTAAGTTAATTATTTCATGTTCTTTGATTAATATGTGTGCTTAATGTTAATTTTAGTTAAGTTTAGATTGTTTAATGTGTTAGTTGATGTCTTATGAATGATTTGTGATTTGATCTTTATTTATTTGAATGCTAAATGCTTATCTTAACTTGATCAATTATGATAAAGTCATTAGATAATATAGGATTCGATAAATCTACCTAATTTATTGAATAAAGCAATAATCAAGGTAGTTTAAATTAGTACATAACCAAACTCTAATTTTAGGACTAGACTTCTTGATATTTTAAGAATAGACTTCTTAATATTTAGACTTATTACCTAAGTCTGATGTATGATCAAACTTCAAGATAGGACAAATAGAGATAAACTAATGTCTTAACTATAATGCTATCTTGATTTAGTAAAGATGCCTTAGATTAAGCGTCACAAATCCATTAATTAAATTATCAACCGCCTAAGCCTTGACTTAATAAGTTAGAAAACACAATCTTAGACTCTTTTACAATTGATTAGAAGCTTTCTAGGATTAGTTTAATTAATTTGTAATTCAGTGTTTTCTAGATAATTGTAATCTTATTGACGTAGTACTTACATTACATACACTTCTTTATGGGATTGACATTCAGAGTCTTAAATATACTTCACTATATTACTTGTTGTGACCAGTGTACTTACCGAAAAGTTAGTCTCGAATTAAATATAAATTTGTATGTTAAAAATAGATTAATTTGATCTAATTTTATGTATGATTAGCAAAAATTAGTTGATCTATTGGTATTGCATTTCTTCCCATTACCACTTTAAATTAAGAGAGGCTTAATTCTATTATGAGTATAGTTTTATGGCTAAGCTATTTATGCATTGCTTCCCACAATCACTCGAGATTTCATATTGTGTTTATTATCCTTAAAAACTAGGATTCTATATAAGCTCTTTTTTCACGATCATATATGTATTGTATTTGATTTGCCAATCTCATGATTTTTTGTCTATATATAGTAGTATTGATATATTATTGTGCGTAAGCATGTCATTAAGTATTGTAAATAAATATTAACTTATTTATTAAGGTCTAATTTTCCTCAACCATAATTTTTTAAGGTTAGTTATTACTGGCTTTACAGTAGTGACTTCTAAGGATTGTCGACCCTAGTACTTCTAGCCATAACTATTTCTTCTTTTACTACTAACTGTATATAGATTCTAGTGTCTGTAGTAACATGACTCTAAGTGTGTTGTCATTTTCTTTTGGCAAGCACGATCTTTATTATATTTTTATTGTTTGATTTCTTACATTTGTTTATGATATTATTTATTTGGCTTTTACATATATGTTTGTTGTTAATTATCAGGTTTACGTGTGATTTAAAGACTTTAATTCTTAAATTCTACGTGTCAGTCATGTATCTATTTCGGGTTGTAACATTTTTAATTTTAAATCCTATCTTATTCATACGACATTGTATTTGTTATATAACTACTACTTAGTAAAAATAAAAGAACAATTTTTTGAATTATCATAAAATAAAAAATAAAAATGGAGATTTTAAGGATATTTTTAGATTATAATAAATTTGGATAAAATTTATAAAATTATAGAAAATTAACATGTTTTACCAAAAATAAAAAACTTATATCATAATCTACATTACCATGAGCTAATCAAATTTATTTGAATAGTTATTTATCACTATCAACCAAATGAAAAATTAAATTCATATTTATGAAATTACATGCCCAAAAATAATTCTACTCACATCTACAGAAGTTCAAATTTAAACTAGTTTAACAACTTTATTTCTTATATAAAAATAATTAATTAATAATCATGTTCTATTTGCTTAATAAATCCTTTCAAGTATTAGTACAAATTTGACACCTCATCAAATAAGGGATATCAAAATTACGATACCTGTTGTACAATTATTCTTCAGAGTTTATTTTTATAAAAAAAAAATCTTTAAAGCTGTGACTGTTTTGGATTATGGAACAGAAAAAACGAAATAACTTGCCTTTTCAGGGAATGAGTTACAGACCCGGTAAAAGAGGATCAAACATTTATTTACCAATAATTGACTTCTTACGTGGAGGAGGAAAGGCCGATATCATGTTCTTTCCTGCAAATTCTTCAGACAACCTTTTGGCCTATTCCACTTCTTATCATTTCGCAATCTGTGACATATATCAACGCGTGGTTCAGGAGAGAAAATTCAACTGTATATCAGCTGAAGTTATGTGAAATTATCGCTTTCTCAGGTGTATATAAAGACCAAAGACTTAATGCTTCAATTATCAATCTTGTATAGTCTTTCATTTTTTATCACAGGAACAACTCAAGAAGACGTGTGAACATCTAATCAAGGGTTGTTCATCAGAGTGACTAAACTGAAATTTTTTATTAATTCCTGTAATTGAATTACAGCTAGAAAATGAAATTTGGGAAAGAGTTCGCAGCTCAAATGGTGCCGGAATGGCAAGATGCATACATGGACTATGATTTTCTCAAGACCCTTTTAAAGGAGGTTCAGAAATTTAAGCAAAGAAATAGGCCACTAGGCAACCAATCTGGCCTAAAGAGAAAGTTAACGTTATACAGAGCTTTCAGTGGCTTAACGGAGAGAAACAATTCCTCGGTTCCTTCCTCACCTCATACTGATAGCGAAGCAATTACAGTCAATTCTGTGACCAATGATGGTTCTCAAAGATATCAGACTATCTTCTTTATGTCCTCCGAAGAAGGAGGAGAATACGAGCTAGTGTATTTCCGGAGGCTTGACGATGAATTCAATAAGGTGGTCAAGTTCTACGGGTCCAAAGTGGAGGAAGTAATGGAAGAGGCTAAAATATTGGACAAGCAAATGGATGCTTTGATTGCTTTCAGGGTCAAAGTGGAAAATCCGGTTGGTTGGTCCGATAGGTCCACTGACATGACTCGTCTTGCTTCAGATGTTGCCGCTTCTACTGCTGCATTGTCTGCTACAACTCCTCGAGGAGCCAGAAGCAGTAAGTTCTTTGAACTAATGAAGAGTTCTCACTTCTTTTTATCTCTTAGTATTCCTTCAATTGTTAATTTAGAAAAGTAAGGCTAAATTGAGCCGGGATTGGCGTTTGAGTTTCAACGACAGGAAGGAAGTTGATCATTAGGTTAATCATCATATGCTTATAGAAACATTTTACCAAGGATAAAGAAATTGGTATGTTTATATTTGAGATGTTCTGTGCATAATTCATGTGCAGGAAGAGTCCATATAATGGACGTGATCGAAGAAGGGTCAAGCACACATGAGCAATCAGCCGAATCAAGTGATGATAATGGAGAGGAGACTAATGAAATTGGTCGAAGGGTAAAAGCAAAGGAGCCAAACATCATAACAAGTCCTAGACCAGCTCCACTGGAGGTGCTTAACCATGTGAAGATAAACAATACAATGGAGACTCCTAGTTCAACGATTAAAGGCGTTCTTAAAGTTCCCCAGCTGACAGAACTCAAGTTTACGAGGGAAAACCTTAGAAAAGTTGAAGAGCAACTTAAGATTGCTTTTGTTGAATTTTACCAAAAGCTTCGACTGCTCAAGAGTTACAACTTCTTGAATACTTTGGCATTTTCAAAAATCATGAAAAAGTATGACAAGGTATGATTTCCCATTTGACCTCAGGCTGTTGTTGAACTCATTTCCTTGCCTGTTCCTCTGTTTCTTCATGGCATAATTCTTGCAGATTGCTTCCAGAAATGCATCAAAAGCTTACATGAAAATGGTAGATACTTCCTATCTTGGCAGTTCCGATGAGGTTAGCATTCCATTCTATTGCCAAAACAATATCTAAAAATTTGCATCTTCTGGTAAGGACTACTCGTTCAGTCAGGAAGATCGTCTCTTTAGAGTCTGCTTAACCTTTTTTCTTGGTCTATAATCCCAGGTTACAAAGCTCATGGAAAGGGTTGAGGCTACATTTATCAAACATTTCTCTAACTCGAATCGTAGTGAAGGCATGAGTACCTTACGACCAATAATGAAACGAGAAAGACATAGAACGACTTTTTCGACTGGTAGGATTTTTCTTCTTGCAATAAGATTCAAGTCTAATATGATTTATTTTTCTGAAAATTAAGTCTAATAGTATTTACTTGATACAAAGAGTAATTGATTATCAATTTGTTTGGAAATTTCAGGTTTCTTTTCTGGATGCACAGCAGCTCTGATAGTAGCCCTTATCTGGACTATCCGTGTGAGGAATATCATGGAACAACCAGGAAGGCTGAAATATATGGAGACCATGTTTCCACTCTATAGGTCTCTCGGTTCTAGGCCTAACATAGCTAACTTTCTCAGCTTATTTTTCTGAGATTACTCCTATACTCACCCCAATTCAGCTGCGCAGTCCATCAAGACATCACCTTCGTTCAATTTAAGCAATAAACTGTATGTTCAACTACTTGCGTTTATTTTCTTGCAGCTTTTTTGGATTCATTGTTCTGCATATGCTTATGTATGCTGCCAACATATACTTCTGGAGGAGATATCGAGTGAATTATGCCTTTATATTTGGTTTCAAACAAGGAACGGAATTGGGATACCGACAAATTCTGGTTCTAAGTTTTGCTCTTGCAACACTAGCACTTGGCAGTGTGATCTCAAACCTTGACATGGAAATGGATCCTAACACAAAGAGTTACGAGCAGTTGACTGAATTGCTCCCTTTGAACGTCCTTATAGTATGATTCTTTCTTTGACTTTATTGAATCTTCTCTCCGAATATAAATTGTAGAAATTTATGACTCGCCATTTCGTTGTCAGCAGTTTCTAATTGTCATATTGTTCTGGCCATTCAACATTCTGTTTCGATCATCCCGCTTCTTCTTGCTCACATGTGTCTTTCGCTGTATTGCTGCTCCTCTCTACAAGGTAATAAAATAATTCTTAAGCAGCAATTGGGATTACTGAAGTCCAGATGTTAGATGTTAGATGATAGGTTTATTTAGCAAAACTTCCTCCAACGACAGGTCAGACTTCAAGATTTCTTTCTGGCAGATCAGTTAACAAGCCAGGTATGTAGATGACAAGTGCCTCATATCATTCATGCAGTGTTCATGCATGTTAGTAATATTTCATCATGGTCTTTATTCATTATAAACACGATGAGACTTGATTGATTCAGGTGCAAGCATTCAGAAGTCTGGAGTTCTATGTTTGCTATTATGGTTCGGGAAACTACAAATACAGAGAAAACACTTGCAATATGAGTAGTGTATACAACACCTTCTATTTCATAGTTGCAGTGATTCCATACTGGTCTCGCCTTCTTCAGGTACACAACTCATTGTCCGCTGAAGCACAGTAAACGATCAGAAATTTTGAATTCAATAGGAGAAAATAGTTGATTGAATTGACTAAATATTTTTATTCCGATCCAAGTGCCTCCGGCGGCTGTTTGAGGAGAAAGATTCCATGCAAGGATGGAACGGTTTGAAGTATTTCTTCGCAATTGTTGCAGTCTGCATGAGGACATCTTATAGTCTTAACAAGGGTATTACTTGGAAAATTATAGCATGGTTCTTTTCAGCAATTGCTGCACTCTACGGTACATATTGGGATCTTGTATGCGATTGGGGGCTTCTTCAACGAAACTCCAAAAACCCCTGGCTAAGAGACAAACTCCTTCTCCCTGACAAAAGTATATATTTAGGAGCCATGGTGAGTAAACATAAAACCATGATATGCTGGGATTTGTATTTGCCATCTCATGGAAGTTCACTGGTAAAGTGAAATTCATCATCTATAACTTGCAGGTCTTGAATGTCCTGCTGAGATTTGCTTGGCTGCAAACTGTGTTGAATTTCCAGCTCTCCTTCTTGCATAAGGAAACCTTGACAGCTATTGTTGCTAGCCTGGAGATAATTCGTCGTGGAATGTGGAATTTCTTCAGGTGACTATGCTATAATTTACCCATTTAGGCTGCTAAAGAATCTTCGAGATTTAGGATCCGTGTTCGAAGACGTGATATTGGTTTTGTTTTTGTTTCCTAAAATCCAAGTACTCGTGATGAATGATCAGATTGGAGAATGAGCATTTGAACAACGTAGGAAAGTACCGGGCTTTCAAATCAGTGCCACTGCCTTTCAACTACGATGAAGATGATAATAAGGATGACTAGGCCATGCAGCAAAACTTTTTGGCTCCGGGGATAATACGGAAGAGATGAACTGCTGCATACGAGATATGCTTCTTCTTTTGACTAGTATTCTGTCATCTAGACATGTTTTTCACTATTCCCTGGATTTTTCGTCGTCCACATTTTTAAAGTTTTTGTAGCCTTCATAGTGAAAATTCTACCTATCTTGGTGCACGCATTGAGTACAGAAACGTTTGGTTAGTTCTAGCATGACAGCCAGTTGATCCGGCGTCGATGCTAATGTATGTCAGTGACAGTCATGCGAGAGCTGGTTGACAATGTGCGTAATGGTACGTGGCTCCTTCAGTTATTCTCTTCCTCGATTGCCACATCACCAATCTTCTTTCCGTACTCAGCTTGGCATCTCGTCTGGAGTCCCTATATTTTATAATACAATCCAACTCCATGTCAGCAGTTGTCGCAAGAACCCTGGAGGCCTGGACCAAAAACAGAACGTGCAAATTTACGAGTGTAATTTAGGCCTTGAAGCCTGACCTCGACCTTTTAAAAAGGAGTTCATTTGAGAGAGACCTAGCGAGGGAAATTTGTTTCACACTTTTGTGAGGATCGAAATTGTATATATAAATCATATAGGACAATATAAGGAGTTTTACATAATATATGAATAAAATAAAAGGATAAATTCATCCGGGTCTTATATGATTAGGTAAACTATCAATTAAGTCTTTATAATTTTAAAACTATTAAATAGATACATAAGATTTCTACTTACTTTTACCGTTAATCCCTCTATTATTTTTATTTTACGTGGATTAATGGCAGTGCCACGGGGCATGTTCAGTACCTAATTGATAGTTTACCAAATTATAAAGATTTAAATGATATTAAACCTAATTAATAAATTTTTTTAATAATTAAAAAATATGCTATAAAAATTATATTCTTTTGATATAATATTAAATTCAAATTCAAAAAATTCAAAAAATTCAAAAAATCACACAAATAATTTCTAATAAATTCAATATCTATGATATTGTATATATGTGATAATAATATAAATATATTTATCGTGCAAATAATATATTAATAATTACTTTAAATTGATAAATTTTTTAATTTTGAAAATAGTTTAATTAAGTATAATTTTATATAATTTAAACGAATTTTTTATATTCAATTATGATTGAATCTAAATAAAATAATTTGAAACTTATTCAAATTTAAATATGATTTGAATCTT
>JAOXYD010000003.1:10158140-10177719 GCA_028565735.1 Pinacopodium congolense | reverse complement strand
TTATATGCATTTCAATATGAATTCATCCCTATTTTGATGTTTAATTGCCTAATTTCTGTTGCTTTTGAGTTTACATGAAGACCGTGTTATTAATTTTTTTTTTACTCGTATGATGCGCAGAGAAAAGTAATTTTGGAGAAAATGAATGGTACTTCTTCAGTCCTCGTGACAGGAAGTATCCAAATGGAGTTAGGCCTAATAGAGCAACTTTGTCTGGTTACTGGAAAGCCACAGGCACAGATAAGAGCATATATAGTGAGTCTAGGTACGTTGGTGTTAAAAAAGCTCTTGTGTTCTACAAGGGTAGACCACCGAAAGGTATTAAGACAGAGTGGATTATGCATGAGTATCGCTTGAATGAACCAAAAAAGCTTGGAAACAAATCCAAAGGATCCATGAGGGTAAGCTTGCTGCCACCTTTGGAAGCCTAAAGTCCTTGCACTAACGTTCCTGGACTTCTGATTTAATGTTTGTGTAGGTCGTGGCTAATACTTTTCAGTTTTCTGTGTTTCAGTTGGATGATTGGGTCTTATGTAGGATTTACAAAAAGAGGCATGTAGAAAGACTGTTGGAAGACAAAATATTAGAAAACAAGAATTACCAACGGGACCTGACTGCTGTTAGTGACGCTAGTGAACAACACATGTTCAAATTCCCAGGGCCTTCTTCTCTTTCCCATCCGCTGGCAATGGAATGCATGGTTCCAATATCTCAGCTTCTGAACGATGAAGCATACAACAACAACCTAGATTTCCAAAGCATCCTGAATTCTGGTACTGATTATCAAGTTGAAAGGTTTCAATTAGGAGAAATGCCCTACAGATACACTGATTTTGGAAAGTTGCAGGTGGGTCAGGGTAGCATCTTAAACCAGCCACTGTACGGGAATCCGACAGTTTGTGGATTTCAGTGATCATTTTGGTTTTTGAAGATTAAAGATTAGAAGCTTGGATTTACTGCACCACCAAAGTGGTTGATACTCAAAGGAATTGTGGAAAGTGTCTTCGTAAGGACTATATAGGCACAATTGTCAACTGCTGACATGCATTTAGATCCTGTCACAGCCTCACTTTGTTAATTTGTGAACTAGACGTAGCACGTTTGTTGTGATACAATACACGAATAGGACAAAACTGAAATGATGTACATGATCAGTAGCCATTACCCTTCATTCGTGTAGCTGTTTATGTTTTCTTTCATTAAAGAAGTTTATTCTCCAAATCCCCCGAAGAGCTTGATGGATGTTTTTTTTATTGAACCATTCTTTTAAGATTGATCACTGAACATATTCATAAAAAAATTCATAATCATTAATTATATATTATTTCTAAAAAAGATCAAAGCTATATTAATTGAATAATTTACTTGAATTGTAAATATAGGGTCAAAAGTATAGATAATATTAATAAATTTATTTGCAACTAATTTAGTTCACCAATTTATCACCTAAAAATTCTATATAGTTTCTTTCATCCTAGTGTCCATGAATCTAGGCAAATTTGCAACATGTTGGATGGATTTTTTAGAAATTGCTCGTGGAGAACTTGAATCAAATACAAATAAGTATTTGTATACAATTTAAGAATACTATGTTTCAATCTAAAACTTTTAAAATAATATATTATAGACTCTTATTATCTATAACTCCCTTCAACTCAGATCTTTTTTGGTGAGAGACAATTCACTATACCCATCCACCACAATCTCCTCTTATAATTGAATCCATACACTTACATTACTTCTCCTTAATTTATAGTCTACACAAAATCATATAGTTCCTATCAAAGATGATACTAACCAAAATTTTTTATTTTGCCTTAGTTTTGATAATATTTATTACATAAATTCTTTTGAAGAAGTTCATAAAAAATTCAAATAAAATGTAAGTGAGTATCTATGTAGAACTTAAAACAACTATATTTTAATTCAAAATCTTCTGCCAATCTGTTATGAATTCTTATTATATATAACTCTCTTTAATTCTCTGTCTTTTTTCGATGTGAGATAATTCATTTATATCAATCTACATTAACGAATTAAAATAAATGTATGATGATGAATTAAAATAAAAGAATACATAAATAAATATATATCTAATGATGAATTAAAATAATTTTATAATACTATTTTTAATAAACTATAAGTCTGAAAGTGCAAGCTTGATATTCAAAATGTGTAGCATAACTATATGTAGAAGGTTATCTAGAAATCGGTCAAAAGCACATGTAGGGAGAGAAATTTATGATGATTGTCTAGCCCCATGCTAGGTGCATGCATTGGGTAAATTTTCTTTGGCTATGAAAGTGATTGAATAAAAAAATCCATGATGACTCATAAAGATGTGAGCTTCCATTCACTGCATCGGAATTGTGGAATTCCATTAGAATGTTACATTTGTTGCTTTTTGTATGGGTCACATGGATTACATTTCTATCAACTGAAACTTCTGCATTTTTAGCGTTTTTGCTGCTATGTTATCTGTCACAAAAGCTGATTTGGGCTGAAGTAGGTCAAGGGCAAGAAAGAGGTGAATCAATATTTTGTCTCGATCATATCCAGAGCATGCAAAGAATGTTTGACTATTATTTGGCTATTTGTAGTTCGTAAGTCCAATAACTAACCCACATCTTCACTAACTTTTATTTTCCAGCCCTACCCTAATCACAAGAATCTGCTAAAAAGACATAGGAAGAAGAGAAGACTTCTGCATCTACTCTCTTCCTTCGCTGAAGGATATAAAATGGCTTTGACATTTGTGATAGCTTGCATGGTATTTACATGGCTCTTTATTCATAGGTGGAACCAAAGGCACATCAAAGGCCCCAAAACCTGGCCAATTATAGGAGCAGCAATTGAGCAGCTCATGAACTTTGATCGCATGCATGACTGGGTTGTCAAATACCTGTCTGACAATAAAACTGTGGTAGTCCCTATGCCATTCACATCCTATACTTACATTGCAGATCCTGCTAATGTTGAACATGTTCTTAAGACCAACTTTACCAATTATCCAAAGGTACATGTTCCTATGTCTACTGCTTTGCTCAAGGTGCTAAATAATGCTGAGTTCATTAATGGACAATCAAATTAGGAGATTGCGGAAAATTGACCTATGCTTAGCTTAAACTTATATTAGTCTAATCTCTTAGCTTTGCTTTTATTTGCACCAAGTTTTGATGGTCTTATATACTTTCAAGTATTTCTGTTGGGTTATGATGGAGACTGGATGTGAATTGCAGGGTGAAACGTACCATTCCTATATGGAAGTGCTTCTTGGATATGGTATATTCAATGTGGATGGTGAACTATGGAGGAAGCAAAGGAAGACTGCTAGTTTTGAGTTTGCATCCAAGAATTTAAGGGATTTCAGCACATCAGTTTTCAGGGAGTATAGCTTAAAACTCTCATCAATTCTTAGTCAGACTTGTTTCTGTAATAAAGAAGTGGACATGCAGGTGAGTAGAAGAGCTTCTGTGGAACAAAAAATTTCCTTCCTACAGTGTTAACAAAATGGTGTTGATTACGATTCCGATCCCAAATTTCTCTTGCAGGATTTGTTTATGAGGATGACTCTAGACTCAATTTGCAAAGTTGGATTTGGAGTAGAGATAGGAACATTGACTCCAAATCTACCAGCAAATTGCTTTGCTCAGGCTTTTGATACCGCCAATATTATCGTGACTCTTAGATTCATCGATCCATTGTGGAAAGTTAAGAAATTTCTTAACGTGGGTTCAGAAGCTTTGCTTGATAAGAGCATTAAAATCATAGATGATTTCACCTACTCTGTGATTCGTAAAAGGAAGGCAGAAATACAAAAAGCTAGGGATGGCGACCGAAACACCAAGGTAACAAGATATTTTGCGGAATGTTTATGTTCTCAGAATGAACAAAGCTGTGCTCACTAACATAGTGGTGTTGGCCATGGTTATGTCAGGTGAAACACGATATATTGTCAAGGTTCATTGAGTTAGGTGAAGAACCAGAAAGCAATATGACAGAGAAAAGTCTCAGAGATATTGTCCTGAACTTCGTTATAGCTGGTCGAGACACAACTGCTACAACTCTCTCATGGGCTATATACATGATGATGACCCATCAGCACGTAGCAGAGAAGCTCTACATCGAACTCCAAAATTTTGAAGAAGAAAGGGCGCGGGAAGAAAACATTACATTGATCCATTTTGACAAAGGCGACCTGAAAGCATTCAATCAAAGAGTGACACAATTTTCAGGTCTCTTGACATATGATTCATTGGGGAGATTGCTTTATTTGCACGCAGTAATCACTGAGACACTTCGTCTGTATCCTGCAGTTCCTCAGGTATCCTTATGCACCCTTGCAGATTAGTGACAGACATTCAACTCAAGACGAAGTGGATTGAAACCTCCACCTTCATTTAAAAATGAGATTCTGGTTAAGGCTTTAGACCTTCTATTTGGAACCAATCAAGTTAATGTTGTGAAGGATTGCAGGACCCAAAAGGCATCCTGGAGGATGATGTTTTGCCCGATGGGACTAAATTAAAAGCCGGAGGAATGGTAACTTATGTTCCTTATTCAATGGGTAGAATGGAATACATCTGGGGTCCTGACGCGGCTTCGTTCAATCCCGAGAGATGGATTAAAGATGGAATCTTTCAACAAGCATCACCCTACAAGTTTACAGCATTTCAAGTAAGCGGAAAAGCCCTTTCAACCAAAAAATGCTGGTTGCTCAGGGTGTCTTATTTCAGTGATCATTATATGCTCTACCGAATACAATTCACGCCTTTTTCCTGGCAGTGGATGGCTCATATTTCTTTTTTCAAATCTTTTGCAGGCTGGACCTAGGATATGTCTCGGCAAGGACTCTGCTTATCTCCAAATGAAGATGGCACTTGCTATATTGGGTAGATTTTTTGAGTTCAACCTGGTCCCAAATCATCCTGTGAAGTACAGGATGATGACCATTTTATCAATGGCACATGGCTTGAAACTGACGGCAGCTATACGCTCATAAGGCACATCTGCCTCTAAGAACGTAATCATTATGTATGAGATGGAAGTAATATTCCAAATTTGATTGGTTTTAGATGGAATGCAGGCTCTTTCCATGAGCACATTGTGGGTGTGTTTCAACTAGTTTGACAAATCTGGTAAAATGTGACTTTGGCAACCATTATCTAAACTTCAGGCCACTAAATGCAAAAACCAACTTCCTACTTCACACTGTAGGAAGAAGAAAAGGGTCAGGCAAAGTAGCAGTAAGGGCGTGTTAAAGATGCTCCTCATTCTAGCATTCAATCTTTGACAGAGAAATACCTAAAACAAAAACAACTAATCTGATATAAACAATGGAGAAAAAAACATTATGCAGTATGATATTTTGGAATTATGAACAACTATGAATGATGTTGATGGTAGAAACATCCAAGACTGCATAAAAATGGGAATTTGATGGCTATTTTATATTTTTGTGTTCTATTTACAAAAGATAATACTCAGTGCACCTCTCTCAAGAGATTCTTCACCGCATCTTTATCGTGATCAAGAAAAGTTGAAATTAAAATCATTTTGGCTTCAGCCATTAGAGGGAATTTGAACTGCACAATATGTGACATGAACAAGACACCTGTTCAGTCTAAGAAATCAAGTTCTGCTTCTTTTCTTGCCAATCGGTGATTTCAGCTTCAATCTTCGCTTGAACATTTGCTTGAAAGCCAGGATACGGTTCATAACCAAAGGTCTGAAGAGCCTGAGGCAGAGAATCACAACATCTCAGTTCTTGGATGTTGGATCCAAGAATCATAATATAGAGAGTTGATTTCAAGGAATTACCTCCAGGAGCACAAAAAAGGGAGCCATGAAAAATGCTTGCGCTAGGTTGTCCAAAAGAGCAGGTGCTCGTTTCTGCAGGACCAATTGAAGTTAGAAGTACACGCGACATAACTTTAACTGATCTATTGTCTTAGAAACAGCTACCTCGTAGACCCCATGACCAACAAACTGTCCAGTCCAACATACAATTTGGGCCACCAGGACAACCTGCGAGTAATCTCAATTTTAAAAGTCTATTGAAGCAAAACAGATCCTGAACCATAATTCATTTAACGTGTAAACAAAATTTCGCTTCATGTCCCCACATGGGCACCTGGACATTATGATGCAAGGTCTAGATGTTTCTCAGCCCCAGACAAACCATGGAAGATGAACACGCAGAGATAGGCATTGAATTTTAATTTTTATATCACCTACTCTAGTTTGTCGAGACAACCAATAACTGCAAGTAATGAACGTCAAAGTGAAGATGTCATGCTTAGAAAGAAACTGGTCCTAATAACTGATTCTTTCATCCAAGATCTTATGATAGTCCAATGTCCATGTCAGAAGTCTGATCCATCCGCATTCAGATTTTGTTTTTAAGACATGCCCACTTCCTAATGCCCAAGTTTGACTTGAGTCGCAAACCCGACATCACTCAGTATATGGGTGATCAGACAAGAACATTCTGATTACATTAAACTTTACATAGTAGTGCATAGAAGGAGATTAAAAAGCAAATCAATTATGAATCAATCAATATCATAAAGAAAATAAAAGGTGATAAAAAAAGGAGAGATAAAAAGTTGAAAGCCAACTCAACATGATCGAATAACTAAAACACAAACCTTCTGGTTGAATTCACAATTCTAACTTCTCTCTCTCTCTCTCTCTCTCTCTCTCTCTCTCGTGGATATCTTGAAATGTGGATTAGTTCATTGTTATAACAGAGTATTTGAACTAAAAAATATTTGCACGCAAAAAATGCCTACAGAATGAATTGGAACCATCCCCGGTTTAAAATTACCATCAATCAAAAAATACCAGAAACTCCACCACCAATACCATACGAACTCTTTTAAGATTAACTTCAATTAGAAAATCAAACGGCAATGTGTAAAGAACAAATAAATTTATTTTGGATTACCCAATACACAAGAAAGAACTTGATTTTCCAAAAGCTAATAACAAACAACCAAAAAACCGAACCTTCCAAGCAAGAGAGAAACCAAGCAAAGAAGCGACACAACTACTAGCCACCCAACAAAGACCGCAGAGCATAGCAGCCAAGGAGCCAGCTTTAGCATCCAAACATATATAAAACACAGCAAAAATCAGAGCACACAAGAACCCAAAATTCAGAAACAGAGCAACATGGTAACTAAGCAGAGAAAGCTGGAGCGGAGCGAGAGAGAACAGAGGAGGCGTGAAGTAAAGAATGATAAGGGCAGTGAAAAAAATAGGCCAGACCAAGATCATGTGAATCAAGATGTTGGTGGGATTGCTATGGTAAGCCCCATAGAAGGCAAAGTGCTTTTCTAGATCAAACAATCCCATCTTTTCGTGTAGAGTTTAAAACTTTTGTTGAGTTTGATGTGCAATTATAGAGGATGGTTGGAGATTAAGTCTTCAAAGTTTTGAGGTGGGGAAAGACGCGGTGATGATGTTTGAGGTCGGTGGCGTAGAGGCAGGGGATTGGTTGTTAGCGTGTCAATGCAACGGACGAGGCTGGGAATTGTATGATTCCAGTTCTGAAGGGCTGGACAGAGTCAAATTTTCAATTTATTATTTGTTTTAACACTCAGATCAATAGAAATTAGTAGAATAAATTAAAATATAATATAAAAAAAAATATTATGAAAATACATATAAAATATTAACGTATAAAATTAATAATAAATTTAATATAAAATATAAAATTATATTATTAATTCAAATTATATTTTCAAAAATTAATTCTCACATTTTTATTAAAAGTTTTTGATATTTCACTTCTAAAATTATTGAAGACCATTGAAAAAGTATTTTTTAACTTATCTATATTACAACTTTTTTTTTTTTTGGCTTATCATTAGGACGTCATAAAGGTTTCACTCATGTTTCATTTTTGTCCCGATTATTTGGTCACACAAAAACCTTTCAATCAATATATTAAATATCGTATCAATATAAATATTAAATTTACCTATAAAATAATATTGTATTAGTACTGGTTAATATCGATATTATTTTGAATAATTTTTTAAAATTATAAATTAGTTTCTAAATTTTATAAAATTTGTAAAATAGTTTATAATTATATTATATTATGTAAATTTTAACTTAACTTTAAACTAAAAAATACCAAAATAAAAAATTTAATTTTTCAAAAAATTTTTATTTTTATTTTTTTGATACTGATTCGTACTGACTGGTACTGATCAGTATTTTCTTGTGGAACGGTATTAGATGGTTCCGTTCTGTTTCTGATCTGGTACGGAGCTTTCTGACCGGTACCGGCCAGAACAGAATGAAACTGAACACATTGCTTCCAACTCCCTGTTCACAAGCCTTTTACCAACTATTTAGAATATCAGTATGAACGGAAATCAGTTGATTTGTGTCATATTGGCCCTTTGAGCTAGTTAACTGGAACGAAATTTTAATTTCTTGAAAGTTTAGAAATTGAAACATAATTTTTTTAAAATTTAACATATATCGATCAACTAATGGTTGAATTAGATTGACATCGACTCTTCTTTCTCTTTTTTTTCCTCTCTTTTGCTTCTTCTTCTTCGGTATTCTTCGTCCTCTTTAACCAAATTTCAATTTTTTACATAACACTAATAATAATTGAGTTTAATTCTGTACTTCTTATCTTCATCTGACCTCAACAACTTAAAAATATGTCTCAAAATGTTAAATAGTCACAAAATACCCTTTCTTATATATTTGACTTTCATCTCCTTATCTGGGGATTTTTCAATTTTCAGGCCAAATTCCGATAGGTGATTGGAAGTTTTAGCATCCCTCTAACACGTGCATCTATTTTCATAAATCAATTTGAAGAAATTGAATTGAAATTAGAAAATTTTTTAACTTTAAAATTTTTTATTTTTTATTTTTATTAAATTTTCATTCAATTAGTTATTGATTAGTTTTAATTCATTAATTTTAAGTAATGTAAAATTTGAATTTCATATAAATGAATTTAGATTAAATCAAATTTGAATTTAGGTAGAATTGGAGTTTCAAAATTAAAATTTTCAATTTTGGTGAAATTGTGTTAATTTTTTAAAATTGAATGCATATTCAAATAATTAGATGTATGATTGAGTTAATAAAATCATTAATTACACTTGATTATGTAGCATTTAAATTTTCGTCAACTTAAGAATATAGAAATTGAGAATTTTAAAAATTTGGTGAAATTGTGTTAATTTTTTAAAATTAAATGTATATTCATATAATTAGATGTATGATTGATTTAGTAGAATCATCAATTGTATTTAATTAGTTATAATTTAAAAATTTTCCAATTCAGGAATATAGAAATTAGGAATTATGATTGATTTAGTAGAATCATCAATTGTATTTAATTAAGTATAATTTAAAAAATTTCCAATTCAGGAATATAGAAATTGGGAATTTTAAATGTTCAGTGAAATTGTCTTATATCTTCTTAAATTAAATGTATATTCATGTAATTAGATGCATGATTAAGCTAATCGAATCATCAATTCCATTTGAATTGGTAGATTTAAAATTTCCCTAATTTAGGTATATAGAAATTGATAATTTTTCAATTTTTTATGAAATTATATTATGTTTTTTTTCAAATTAAATGTATATTAATATAATTAGATTTATGATTGAACTACTCGAATTATCAGTTGCAATTAATTTGGTATAATTTAAATCTTTCCTAATTTAGGCATATTGATTTTGGGAAATTTTTCAATTTTCGGTGAAATTATATTTTTTTCAAATTGAAGGTATATTCATGTAATAAGATGTATGATTGAGTTAATCAAATCATTAATTGTATTTAATTTATTAGAATTTAAATTTTTTCAATTTAGGCATGTAGAAATTAGAGATTTAATTTTTTTGATGAAATTATATTATATTTTTATAATTTGAATACATTCATGTAATAGATAAATGACTGAGTTAATAACATCATCGATTAAATGTACATAATGATTTGTGTTTGTTTGATAGGTATAATTAGTTTATTGTGCTTAATATGTTAATCAATTACATTAATTTTTATAGGTAAATAGAGGAAAGTTCAATTTCAAGTACTACTAATGATACTTCAATCCCTTATAGGAGATTTCATGATCTAGCATGAGCTCATGATAGGCTTATTCCTGGCTTCAGGATTCAATCATTTTTCAGTAGGATGATTAGGATTACTGATGCTCTATTTTGGCTTTTTGATGAAGTTGTTAATAAAATTAGACTAAAAACTTTGTTCAGTTTACTAACAATGATGCAACTTATAAAGCAATTGAGAGGAGGTTATAGAGTATGCATAGCTATCTCTTTTGGATTTCATATGTTGCTCATTATATTAACTTAATGTTAAAAAAATTAAAGATGGTAGATATTTTTCTATGATAGAGGAGACTATGTTAAAAGTAAAGAAGGAGATTAAATTAATTTATGTTTGTACTTGAGTATTGAATTTGAAGAGGAGGGAGTTCACTAATAAGAGGAACTTATGTCACCCTATATTTAACAAATCTGCAACCAATTTATTATTTCTTCAGAGTTTTATGATGATAAAAAGGCGTTGAGACAAATGTTCACAAGTGATCAATGACTTAGTTCTCAATCATGTCAAGTCCAATGTTGGAATATAGGTTACGAGGATCATATTTGAGGATTGGGACTTTTGATCCAACTGCTAGTTTGTCATTTTTATTTGTGAGCCTTTAGTTAGAATGCTTTATTTAGCGAATAATGTTGATAAGCTCACGATGAAACATCTGTATGATATTATGAAGAGGACGAAGGAAGCTATAAAGGTCAACTTGAAGATCAAATATTCTATGTACATACCTTTTTTTCTATCATTAATGACAAATGGGAACACCAACTTTACTTTTCCTTGTTTGCTATTAAAGCATTCCTTAATCTATGTATCTACTTTAAATATGATTTCACGAAAAGAGTTGAAGTTAACAGGAAAATGCTGACTACCTTCACCACTATTTTTGGCCATAAAATATGTGTAAGACCTCCTCAACTTACAGATGGAGTCATATAAAGATGTTGCAAGCAATTTTCAGAATGCCTATAGATGTACAGAAAAGAGATAAACTCAATCCATGTATACATTTTTATACTTATATTACTTATTTAAAATTAATCATTATTCCATTCTTTTATAAAATTATTTTTGTCTTATAGTTGCATGATGGGACCAGTATGAAAGTGGTGATCCATAATTACAAAGGTTTGCAATTCGTATTTTGAGTCAATGTGTGAGTATGAGTGGATGTTAAAGGAATTGGAGCATGTTTAAGTTCATCCACTCCAATAAGAGGAATAGATTGGAGAACAAGAGGTTGAATAATTAGGTCTATCTTAGACACAATTTAAAGAACAGAGAGAGGTATGTTATATTATTATTATCATTATTATGTTTAATATAATTTATAAAATCTTGTTATTAATTTAATTTAATTTTTTATTATAACTTTGAGTAAAACAACAAGTTCTTTAAATTCTATTTCCTTAGATCATATTGATGTTTTGGTAGATTGGATTTTTGAGGAGTCAATTCTTTTATATAAGAGTGACTTAGAAGGAGATATTGGTCGGGAGGGCATTGACTTGTGATTTAGTACAATGAGATTGGATGATAATGATGAACAAACTCCTTTTAATGACGAGGACTTTGTGTTAAATGATAACTGGATCTAGTTTGAATTTAACTAAATTCATCCTAGAGATTGAAGATTTATATATTTTAAGGTTTTTCTCCTCTTTTTCATTTTTATTTGATGTATATATTAAATTTTATATATGCTAAATGTTAATATTTTTGTTTCAGGCTTCAAGTCTTCTTTATAAAGTTTCTGTGCTAGATAGTAGTGTTAGTTATAGCATATATTATTCCATGTATTATTCTTATTATATGATGTTTGGATACAACTAATTATAGCTTCATGATTGGAGGTTATTATTTGATGATGTATTTATTAATCTTTAGTAATGTAGTTTGATATTCTATTCTTTTCAGTAAATTAATTCATGTTAATATTTATTTGAGAAATAGATAAAATTAGCATTAAGAGGAATGAAAAAAATAGTTGTTTGTTGTATATTGTTACTATTTCATGATGTTTTGATGTATTGATATAAAGTTATGATAGTTTGATGATTGTTCTTTTTGTTATATTAATTCAGATTATGTGAAAATTGATATTAATAGGTATGAAAATTGTATGAAAATTATATTATATTTATTGTATTAATTAAATATTTGAAGTAGCTTAAAACTATATTTATAGGGCATGCATAATATATACAAAGATTAGTTTTCAAATTTTATAAAATTCAGAGATTATTTTATTATTTAAAAAATTTTCCTGGAATCAGTATCGGTATTGGACAATACTAATACAGTACCATTCTGAGGTGAAAACCAATATCAGTATAGTACCGATTTTTAAAACATTAAAACCAATATCGATATATTACCGGTTTTCAAAAAATTGCTTCTACCTCCTGCGACTCGTTTCTAATTCTTTCTTCTCTTTGCTATTTGTATATTTCAATTTTTTGTTATTAATGTTCTTTAAATTTCTTCTTGATCTCATGGCTTTTTTAGTCTAGTTCTTTCTCACTATTTCTCAAAATGCTCTTTTTGTTTCTTTAAGTCCTCTCTCTCCTTCAAAAGCATTTTCTTTAGAAGATCCCATTACTCTAATTTCCAAAGAATTGTGGATTTGGAGCAAAGTAAAAAAGATAGTAAGCAGTGGAGGATAATAGTGTCTATGGAGCACATTTGTAATCAATCTGACTGGTTGATAACTAGTTAAATTGGTATTTTCAGTTAACTAAAGAGTTTCCATGTTCATTGGTTTTTTTTATATAAATCTGAACTAGTTAAATAGCTAGTTTTGAGTGAACCCAATAAAAATGGTCAATCCAGTCCAATTTGTAAATATTACTTTTATTTTATAAGTTTAATGTATATATATATATGGGTAAAAAATTGATTCTTTGTATTGTTTTTATAATTTATTTCTACTTATCATATTTACATTTAAGTCTTAATTAATCCATCCCCATTAGATAGTCAAAGTTTAAGATTATGAGCTAATGAATTAAGATTAACAAATTCTCATTTATTTTGCCAATTAAACTTTAATGTTAGCAATAACCTACTTAATTGTTTAAAATATAATATATAAAACTTGTTTAGATAAAATGTCTGAATTCACCCTTAATGCTTGCATTAAAATACAAAAATAAGCCCTTTTTAACAAAATTTCTTTATTACCATATATATAGACTCTCTCGGAGCCTCTATGATAATTAAAATTAGCTTATAAAAATAAATGAAAAATATGGTTAAAAACCTGAACCCCTTAATTCCTACACCTAACTCCCACCCCAATAGTCATAAACATTCCAATTATTTACCATTGTATAGAAATTTATGAAATGGACTATATTTATACTCATATACATCACTTTTTTTTCTTTATCTTTCAGTTAAGTTTTTATTTATCAAGATTGTTGGCCAATTATATAAGGTGAGTAAACTTTCAATTTCTCAACATTTCCACAATGCTTTGAGCAAATTTTTTCATTTTTTCTCATCTTATTTTAGCTACCTAATTTCGAAAAACCTCACATTTATTTTTATTGGTTTATGTAGGGTGTGATTTGAAACCTCTGAGACATGGAGTCCTCGAACTCAGTTAAGGTAAGTATTAGCACTGCTACTACTATACATTGTTTTATGAGTTAAATGAAATCATAAATACATCATAGAACCATTAAAATATAATGAGAAGATTCTATGATTGTGTAAAGTTCTAAACAAGTATCAATTCCTTTCATTATGTTCATCTTACATATGATAAATGAGTGGTTGATGTACTTGTGCTTTTAGGTTAGAAATTGCAAGGTTTTCATGTAGTATGATGGCCCCTTTTGTGACAGGGCTTAGATTGCTATATGAAAATTATGAAATAAAATTATAATACTGAAAAATGAAGTTGAGATAAAATGATAAAAGTTATGGCAAGTGAGAAATATGCTTGTAATGAGTTTGTGGATAGGTTGAAAACAAATAATGAACTGAGGATCTAGAAAAGAAATTAAAGAGGAAGGTTTTATTATTCTTTCCATTGTTATTATAAAGGTGTATATATGCAGCAGACATTGGATCAAATGGTAGTGTTTCAAATTACATGTGTAAGAGGTATTATATAAGAGGCATTGTTAGCACTATAAATAAATTTGCCATGATTTATTTATATATATGGAATTTTTTGTAGTATATTTAATCAAAAGTAATGGAAGAATATCTTGTGCCTGAAAATAGATATATTAAAGCTAGACACTAAAAAAAAACTAATAAGGATATTTTGTACTTATAATTGATATAGAGAAGCAATATTTCTAGAGAAAGTAATAAGGCTATCATGAACTTCATAAATATATTTACTGTGGATACTATCAAGTATAATTTAATAAGTTAATTTGTTGATTCATAATTAAAATATCCAAAATATTGATACAGATATAACCTATACTAAAAAAAATCATTTAGTTTCTACATTTGCAATTAAAACATTTTAAATATATACACCTAAGGTTTAAGATATTTAAAATTACATCTAAATTAAGATTTAGTTAAATGTTAGGTGGTGTGAAATATTTGTTAAGATGATGGTTGTAAAGAAAATGATTATTGAGAAGTTCATTCATCAACCTAAGATGAAAAGATTTTCTTTCCTATGTTTTCTCTCCTCTTTTTGGTATTTTCATAAAATTTCCTAGAAATGATACTAAATTTACCCTTAAATTTGAGTCCTCTTTGTTAGAAGGATAGTTTACAAGACCTATATTAATATCATTCATATTTCTTTTTATCATTGTATCCTTGGCTATTGGTGTTTTATTGGCGGAGTTTCCTTATATGAATAATGAAATTTTATAGTTTGCATAGATAATAAAAGCATGAGGAAGAGAATTTGTGAGTACATTTGTTAACGTTATACTACTTCGTGAGTTTCTCTACACGAACAAATTTGGTAAAAAGTTAGTTAGCATAAGTATATAATCTAAAAAGAAAAAAAATCAATATTTTTGATATATTGGAACATACAGTATGTTAAGGTTAAGACTGAGGATAGGCTTTAGCTTATAGGTGTGATTGAGGCTAGGGTTAGGATTGGGTTACACTTTATATAATCTATGTCATATAGACCCACACTTTCCACACTTTCAAATTGATCCCTTTATGATAATTTATGCATGAAATTTTTCTTCAGTCATTTAGGATCATTTTTGTCCCTTCTCATTACCTTTTAGGATTTATAATTCTTTATGCTTATTGGCTGGCCAAAGAAAAAACTTCTAATAAGTTACAAAACATGTTGTTACACAGTCTTAAAGGTTTCTTTCTTATATAAAATGTTAATAAAATCTTCCACTTCTATTTTGAATGATATATCACAATTAAAGTGGTTTCTATGGGAATTTATACAAATTCATGCCCTATGGTTGTAAGTTTGTTCTTTTAGCTTCATAATGTGTTTAAAATTACTCCTTGGTACTTCATAAACACTATCCTCATTCCAAATTATCTTATATTGCCTTATTTCTCTTTTTGATCTTTTCAGTATTCTTCACTATATTCTGTCCAATATCACTCTTCTATTGCATCATATACTCTCTCGTCTTTACCTCCCTCTTCATCACTAATGCCTTAATGGTCTCTAAAATTGAAATAATTAGTTTATCTCTAATTGGTATTGTCCACCCATTTCATATTATTGTTAAACACATGGCATTTAAAATCAAAACATGGTATGATATAGTCTAAGTATATATTGGATGCTCCAATAAAACTATAACACCTAGGCTTCATTATGTTTAGAATTTTTACTTCTTTATTGAGTTTCTTGACAATTATATACTACACTTCCAAAACTTCTTCCTTATGTCTCTACCAGTATACTTTTTATGCCAATTAAGATAAACATGTATAGAACACATTTTATGGATTCCTTGTGGTAAAACATGTATAGCCTATTTATCCCAAAAAAAGTTAAAAAGATACAATATTATAAAAATAATTATAAAAGAGAATAATTAGCATCAAGACATGGAAAGTTAAATATTTACCTTTTATGTATCTATTATCATAGCCATCCCATCTTTATCTCATAAAACTAAATCAAATATAAATTATTCAATGAACTAAGCCTAATAATATATGTTCTTAACATTCATAACAACCTACATGTTAAAGTAAGGGACGTTTATCTTGTTTTATTGATGAAAAAACACCCAATGGACTAATATTTTTATGTGATTGAAGCATTAAAAGATAGGTATTAATGAAGTGTTAAAGAAGATGCTTATAGAGTCTTAGAGAACAATTAAAGATCATAAAGCAGATTGATCAAAGATTCAAGATTTTGGAAGAAAGATAGAATTGATACAGGTTATAATTTGTAATCTTTATTATAAGTCTTACTCAATTTATTTTTAGTATTTTGATGAGGCTCACTTGTTCCATGATACATTCATATTTTAGAATATACATATAGGTTGCATAAATAAGAGAAATTTTGTATGAAACGTTTTCAATAATCCTCTTGATGAGTTAATATGGTATTTGGGAAGGTTTTGTATGTGTATGTGAGTTTATGAAGTATTTATAATGTTAAGATAGGTTTAAATTGGGTTGGAATGGCCTTGGAAATTTTTTTGTTTATTTCTAGGGATCAAACGACAATTACTGGTGAGGAAAATGGCCCCTAACACTCCCATCATTAATCTCTATATTGCTCAATAGCAGTTGTTGAGTTTTATCAATCATACCACTATAACCTAACTTAAAGTAGCTACAACAATAGTACATTAATTGAGTTGTTGAATTATGTAGAACTTGCCATTAAAGAGTGAAAATCATGCTACAATGGCTATTTCTTAATGGTAACAATCTTTTAATACATTAGAATAGTAAACAATGGTCCTAAATGGCCATAATGAAACCATGGGCTTATAAATAGGTTGCTTTTCATGAGTTTAAATCATCCAAATATCTAGAAAACAATTATTCGAGTTCTTTTAGTATTAAGAAGATTTTATTGTAAGCTTTTATTTAAGTTTTCTTTGAAAGATTTTTAAGTACCATTTTACTACATATATTGAGTTTTGTGAGCCTCTAAATACATTAAATAGTACTTGAATGAGATTATTTTTTAAGTATAATTTTTGAGAGGTAGTATAGTTGATTGAAAAGATTATCTTTAAGCCTTTAAAAAAGGATTGAAAAGGATATCCTTAATCCTAGAAAAAGGATTGTATTTATAACGTTATTCTTTTGATTATAGTACAAAATCTTAATAAGGTTTTGTTGGAGACGAGATCTAAGAGAAAGCGGACCCTCTCTGAACTAGTATAAATTAGATATGTTCTTCTTCTGTATACTCTTTATTTTTACACCTTTATTTTGTCAAATTGTATTTTAATCTATTTATTGTGTTCTTTTTTGTTTGAAAAATTATGTTTATATCATTGTTTAATGTTTAAGTTATTCATTTGATAAATTCCACATATTAAATTAATTTTATCCTTTGCATATATCATTATTTGTTTTCTGTTACCTATTTTCGCAAAAGTGTTGTTTGATTTTTGGTGAACTTAAGAATTTGTCTTAGAAATTTTTAAAAACCTAATTTCACCCAGCCTCAAGTGCCATCTATGACTAACAATTGATATTAGAGTGTAGGTTTCATGTAGTGGAAATTCTAGCTAATTTGTAAGAAAAGATCACTATGGCATATATGAATACTTTTGCTCCCTCATCTAGTCTAGAAAGTCAAAACTCACATAGAGCACCTAACTTTGATGAAAACAATTATTTGTATTGAAACACAGGAATGAGATGTTTTCTTATGGTCGAGAGGGTTAGACTTTGGAGAATAGTTTCACAAGCGACACATATGCCCTTTAAGACCATAGGAAATCAAACAATTCCTCAAAACGAAAATAAATGGGATAGTGAAGAATAATACTTATTCTCTCTAAATAACAAAGCCATGCATCTCTTGTACTTTGCATTAAGTATAAACTAATTTAATAGAGTATTTATGTGTGAAACTACTCATGAAATTTGACATACTTTACAAATCACACACGAAGGTACTAATCAAGTTAAAGAAAGTAAAGTGAGTATGATGACTCATTAATATGAATTGTTCCACCTATTGTAAGATGAATCTATAGCTAATATTTATGCTCTCTTTATCGATATTATAAATGCATTAAAAGGTTTAGGTAAGACCTATGCAACTATGAGCTTGTTAGAAAATTCTAAGGTCCCTACCAAGAACATGGGAAGCTACAGTCATAACAATACAAGAAGTTAAGAATCTTAACGTGTTTACACTTGACAAACTTATAGACTCAATTTTGACAAACGAGATGAGATTAAAGGAGATGATAAGATGCCCAAAAATAAGAATATCACATTTAAAGTGACAGAGAAAGAGGAGAGAATACAGAATCCTTGTATGGGAGCGATGAAGAAGAAACATTCACGCTTATCACAAGAGGCTTAAGGAAGATTATAAGGAGGAAGAATCCTATTCGAAGAAAAGAAGGTAAGTCCTCTTCTAAAAATAAATTTAACACAACAAGTTTAGAATGAGGTGAAAAAAAAAGTTCACTTAAGATCACATTATCCACTCCTCCAAGAAGAAAAAAAGACAGAAAAGAAAGAAGGGAAGGAAAGGAAGGAGATAAAAAAGAAAGAATTAATGGCCGCATAGATCAAATCAAGAGACTCCAAAAAAGAAGAAGTTGCAAACATTCGTTTTATGGTACACAACAATTTCGTCAAGAGGAGAAATAAATGGTACGTGGATAGTAGATATTCACGACACATGATCAGTTATTTTTTGAAATTTATCACTTTCAAAGGTACGGATGAAGGATTCATTTTACTTGTTTGTTGATTGAAGCATAAACTTTTAAGAATTAGTCAATTATGTGATAAAAACTATAAATTATGCTTTAAAGGTAATGAATGTGTTGTTTTAAATGTTAGTGATGGTAGTAATGTTTTCTTAGAAAAATAAGAAGTTAACATTTATATCATTGATTTAGATGATACTAACCTTGAAATCAAGTGCTTGATACCTTTGAATGAAAGTAGTTGGACTTGGCATATAAGACTTGGATACGTAAGCATGGATTTATTGCCAAAGTTTAACTCCAAGCAACTTGTGAATAGGCTCTCAAACATAAAGTACAAAAAGGACAAGATAAGTGGAGCATGACAATTGGGAAAACAAGTAATGAATTCTTTTCTAAGAGAAAAATCAGTAATAGCTTCTAGACCTCTTGAACTCCTTTATATGTATTTATTTAGACTTATTAGAATAGCTATTTTAGGTGGTAAGTCATATGAATTTGTCATAGTTGATGATTTTAGTAGATTTACATGGGTGTTTGTTGCGTTGGTTAGGTGACTTTAAAATTTACAGGCGTTTGAAATGATTTTTACTTTTAACCAACGTGTTCTTAA
>JAOXYD010000003.1:10147719-10158040 GCA_028565735.1 Pinacopodium congolense | reverse complement strand
TAGATTTTATACTCAGGTGTATGGGTATTCATTATAATTTTGGTATATATATATACGGTACCTATATATGTGCAATAGGTGCATAATCACAATATCCTATTCTTCATCGCAAAATTACTATGATTATTATTGCAATATCCTAATGGTATCTTTATTTCAGAAAACTGTCTTAATAATTAAAAGTCTTTAATATTTTATCATAGATTGAAACTTTAGTATAGAATGTAACGTATGAATCCAAAAAAATCAGTTGCTTCCTTCAAAATCAACTATAAACCCAAAATAACATCGAAAGCATACTAAAGCTTTGCTCTTAGACGATTTTGACAGTTAGCAAATTATAAATGCAAATAATAAATGAATAAACCTCAACCATATCAGGAGAAAGCTAAGGCTTGAGGAAAGCCAGTCACGGATGTCCCGCGTCATCATAGTTTTCTAATAACAGGATAACGACTGCCACGTGGCAAAAAGTTAAGGTCCAAGATGGATAAGCCTGCAAGCTCACTCCCAATGTCTCTGGTGATTTGCTTACACTCTTTTATCCAAACCATGACCACCTTCACCAATCCCCCATCTCTTCTCCATACTCAGTACATCTCAAACTTCAACGCCCACCATTCTAAACACTCCACAACCTCCATTAGAGCATCAAATTATTCGTTTCAAGAACGTGGGACCAACCGCCGAAAGATTCTGAAAACGTTCGGAGCTGTTTCTCTTGCAGTGGCCCAAGAACTGGGTGGAACACCGCTAGCATTAGCTCAGAATTGGGGTACACATTCGTTTCTAAAAGAACGTTACTTTGAGCCTGATCTGTCACCGGAAGACTCTGCAGCGAGAATCAAACAGACAGCTGAGGGGTTGCATAGTATAAGGGAAATGTTGGAAAGGATGTCTTGGAGGTATGTCTTGTTTTACATTAGATTAAAGCAAGCTTATCTCGGTAAGGATCTGAGAATTGCAATGGCTACTTTGCCTGTTGATCGTCGAAATGATTACGTTACGAAGGCCAATGAGTTGGTGGACAATATGGACCAGGTATCCCACTTTGATCGATACATCTATATAGTATACACGATAACTAGACCTCAGTTGATTCCTTAAGCTTTTGACTTAACAAAGCTGGAACCGTTACACTAAGCAAAGTAACTTTAAGGAAAATTTACAGGACCTGGAAACGACGATATTACATGCCACTTAACGGCTTGAAAGTGGTAACAGGTTTATATAGCCGTGAAATTTGTGTCTTAATAATGGGGCCTGTTTGTTTTTGCAGTTAGATTATTATATCCGAACCCCGAAGGTGTATGAATCATACGTATACTATGAGAAGACGCTGAAGTCAATAGATGATGTCGTGGCCTTGTTATAGCTTGATCAGGATTCTTGGGAGCCAACTTCTTATACGAGTATACATGCAGCTTTTAAGGGATATGTCATGAAAATGACGATCTATCAATGTACATTGGGTTATATCTTGTCTTATGATATTATAATATTTCCCCCCAATTTCTTTATGGGTGTGTAATGTTATCATAAGGGAAATGTCGAATGATGTTATCAATTAGAATGTTTCCAAGAGTCGTTGCTAGAAGAGAACAAACAATTATGACTTTTTTCATGTGGATTTTTCTAGTTTACCATGAGCTCGGGTTAAGTGTCCGAGGCAACCAAACTTGGAAAATGAGCAAAGATTGAGTTAACAAGGCTGTTCAAACTACCTTAAATCAGAAAGATTCAATGAAAAGCAATAATTGCAAAATCGGATTGAATTGACCGGTTCATTCAAATTTATTTGAAATCAATCAGTCAATTGATTCGATTTTATGTTATAATCGGCATATTTAAAAATCGATCGATTTTTGTGTAACTAGCTATAATCAATTAGTTTTCAGTCGCCCACTCCTTTTTTCCACTAGCACAATGCTCCCGTGTTGCAGATTTTGCTTCTTATTCCACCCATAAGCTACACTTGTTTCATATCCTACTTCTTGTTCCACCCACATGCCACCTGTTGTAGATTTTAATTCTTGTTTCACCCACACGCCAGTCTTGTTTCTTGTTCTAGATCATAAGTATATTCTTGCTTTTTTCTGCTTGTGCTCTTTTACCTGTTTATTTTGCTTCTTGTTTCAAACTTCAAATTTCCAATTCATGGAATGGGCATAAAATGGGCCACAAAATGATTCAATCGCTATAAAGAATTTAGAGTCGAATAGAAAGAATCAAATTAGAAAAAAGAGATTTATCAAAGTAAAAGGAGGCTCTGTGAAATAGTATAATAGATGAAGAATGTTTTTGTTGTATTTGATTTGAGAATTTTCTGCACTATATATACAAGAATTTTGTGTTTAAAAACAAAAATACAATCAATACAATTTAATATAATTCAATGTGATTTGTAAGAGACATGGAGTTGAGATTGTGCAGAAGCTATGATCATAGTGAGGCTAAGAACAAGGAAACGTTATATGTTATCATCCCCCTTCAAGCTCATGGTGGAAGCAACGACGAGGTTATGTCACAGTTGGAAAAAAGCTATAGAACCAAGGGCCTTAGTCATAATGTCGACAATTTGATCTTTAGTGGGAATGTGATGAATATAGAGAACTTTCTTAGGCACTAAGTCATGAATAAAGTGGATATCAATTTCAATGTGCTTAATATGAGCATAAGCAATTGGATCAGCAGTGAGAAATATGGCACCTAAATTGTCACATCACAAAGTTGATTTTAAGCTGGAGAGACCAATTTCATCAAGTAATGATATAATCCAACAAAGTTCTATTGATGCAAGTACAATACTCTGATATTCTACTTCAGTGCTTGAACGTGCAACTGTTGGTTGTTTCTTGGTACTCTAAGATATAAGATTTGATCTCAAGTCAATGCAATAACCAGAAGTGGAGCAGCGGTTATCAGGATAGCTAGCCCAATTAGCATTAGAATAAAGCAGTAATGGTAAGCTGGTGTAATGTGGTGAAGTGTAGGCCATGAGAGGGTGTAGCTTGTAAATACTGAAGAATTCTTTTAACTGTTCTTCAATGTTTATCAGTAGGGCAATGGAGAAAATGGGAGACTTTATTGATAGCAAATTAAATATCAGGACGAGTAAAATAGAGGTATTGAAGAGCACTAATAGTGCTTCGATATGCAGTTGGATTAGATAGTGGAACATCATGGTTTTTGGAGAGAGGTAAAGTCGGTGTCATGGGAGTGGGTATTGATTTGGAGTGGACAAGATGTGTTCGAGTGAGGAGGTCTTTAGTATATTTGGTTTAAGTGAAAAGGAGGCCATTTTAAGTGTTTATGGCCTCAATCCCAAGGAAATAGTGGAGGGGGCAAGATCTTTAATGGAAATGGAAATATGAATGTCATTTATGAGTGAAGTGATGAAAGATTGGGAAGAACCTGTAAGCAAGATATCATCCACATAAACTAAAAGGAAGGTAGTGACAGTGGGAGTTTGATGTATAAATAAAGAGGTATCAGATTTAGACGGAGTGAAGTTGAGATCAATGAATTTTTTGCTTAAGCGATGAAACTAGGCATGATGAGCTTACTTTAGACCATAGAGAGCTTTTTGAAGGTGACAAACATATTGAGGGTAATCAGGACTAACAAAACCTGGTGGTTGAGTCATATAAATAGGCTCTTGAAGATTTCTGTGAAGAAAAGCATTGTTGACATCTAGTTGACAAATGAGCCAGTTTTTGGTAAGAGCTATGGTTAGGATGATTCTGATGGTGGCGGGTTTAATTGCAGGGTTGAAGGTATCAATATGGTCAATGCCAGGTGATTAATGGTATCATTTGGCAACTAGTCAAGCCTTATAACGATCTAGAGAGCCATCAGGTTTACGTTTTGTTCGAAAAACCCATTTACATCATACTATAATTGCATGGGAAGGAAGAGGAACTAGTGTCCAAGTTCGGTTGCAATGAAGGGCTTGGAGTTCTTCATACATTGTTTGACGCCAATAAGGAAACTTTTTGGCTTGGGTATAACAGGTAGGATCAAAAGGATCAGTAGTGGTATGATAAGTAACATAGTCTAGAAGGGTTCAAGGTTTACGTGTGTTAGTACGGGTGCGGGTGATCACAGGATGTTGAGGTTGAATTTATGTTGATGGTGATGGTGATGGTGATGGTGGTGGTAGTGATGGTTGGGTTGTTTGTAATGGTGATAAATCAGATGGATGGATGAAGATCATAGGTAATGGTAAGGTAATTTGTGGAGGTGGAGGGGAAAAGGATTTAGTATGAGTTAATTGAGCATAGGGAAAAAGTGTTTCAATGAATTGCACAGGCAAGAGATATGGATTTTACTGGTTTGGGGGTCAAGACATCTATAGCCTTTATAATTAAGAGAGTACCTAAGGAAGATGCATGCAGTAGATTTAGGAGTAAGTTTGTCAGACTGGGTTGAACTAAGAAAAGGAAAACAAGCACATCCAAAAACTTGTAGATGAGTAAGGTTGGGTTTAACATTATATAAAACCTCATGGAGTGACCTATGGTGAAGTATTGCTATGGGTAGCAAATTGATGAGGTAGATAACTATAAAGAAGGCTTCAAACTAGAAGGATTTGGGAATGGATGCATTGATAAGTAGTGTGAGGACGGTTTCAATGATGTGTCTTATTTTCTATTCAGAAATACCATTTTGATGAGGGGTGTAGGGACAAGAGATTCTATAGGTTATACCATTATTGGTTAGGTATTGGGCAAGGGGTCCTTTGACCAGTTCTTTGGCTCCATCACATTGAAACATTTTAATTTTTGTAGAGAAAAACTTTTTAGCTAGGGTTTTGAAGCGTTGGAATTAATAAAAGGCTTGAGATTTGGTGGTTAATAGGTAGATCTATATATAGAAACTAAAATCATCAATGAAAATTATAAAATAACGATAACCAGATAAAGAGAGATTGGGAGATGGTCCCCATATATCACAGTGAATAAGTTCCAAAGGAGTAATTGACACAATTGATGAAGCAAAAAATGGCAATCTAGTACTTTTACCTTGAAGACATGAGATACAATGCTTTATTATATAGAGTCTAACAGAGAGACTAGATGACAATTTGGATTAGGTTTTTAGGCATGGATGACTAAGTCTTTGATACCAGATATTGGAGGAGTTGTTGGTGGCTATGAAGGAAACTGGATTAGAGAAGGTTTGAGGAATCAGCATTGGATAAAGTTTTCCGTGGATGATACCTACCAGAAGTGATGCCTTGGTTTCGATGTTCTTCACAACATAACCAAAAAGATTAAATTCAATTGAACATGAGTTACACAAACAAATTTTCCAACAAATAAAATATTTATAGTAAGTTAAGGAACAATCAAAATTTCTTTAATATAAAGGGATTTAGGATTGTGAGTGAGTTTGAAGGAACCTATTGAGATGATAGGAAGAGCGTTACCATTACCGACGAGTACTTGGTTTGAATAGTCATAAGATTCCATGGAATGTGAGTAGTAGCACGGGTATCTGGAAGTCATTCAGTGACAATACTAGATGTATTTTGGGAGGTGTTTAATGGATCATAGATGCTTAGGGCTGGAAAGGCAGTATGAATATAATTCCGGTTAGAACGAGGTTGGGCATTTCGAGAATTTGAATATCTATATCGACACCTTGCAGCTGTATGCCCTGATTTATAACAAATTTGGCATTTAAGAGAGGTGTTAGGGTAGTTGGGCTATGGACTTTGATTGGGTTGGTAATATGTACATGGGTTTAATGAGTTAGTCTAGTGAGATGATGGGCTTTGGTTTATGGCTGCTAGGTTATTGGCTAAGGAAGTTTGGGCTTTGGGCATTGGGCCATAAGCCTGGATTGTAAAGGTTGGATTTAGGGTGTGGCTGATAAGGGTGTTTCGAGTGGTGATGGTTTGCCCATCAAACTCCATGGCCTTGAGCTCTTGCAGAGTGTTAAAAGGTAGCAACAAAGGCAACTTTAAGACTGTTGGTGTCAAAGGAATTATGGAGGAGGTGATGCTGTTCATGGAGGAGTAGTTTCACTTGGAGGTCAAGAAAAGATGGTGCTGAGTCATGATTTTTCACCGCTGTGATGAATGCTTCATACTCCGATGGAAGTCCATTCAGGGCAAACAAGACTAGATTGGCATTTGGAATAGGGTCTTCAATCGCAGTGAGATCCTCTACTGTGAAGGAAAGAGCAATGAGATAATCAAAGATAAAATAGTTATCTTTCTTTTTGGTGTGCAATCAGCAGTGAAGAAGAGCACGACAGGCTGTCTTTTGTTGCAAAAAATGATCCTCCAGTTGTTTCCACAATTGATGTGTAATGGTACACCTAAAAGCTAGAGGAGCCACCGTAGTGGAACGGCTAGCAGTGAGCACACAATAAACCAATCAGTCAGTTTATGTCTTAGTTGAGAGAATTAGAGGATGGAAGAGGTGAAGAAGTCGAGACAGTTGACGTTGGTGATGGAGCTAGATTGTCGTCACTGTGGTTCAATAAGTCACAAGTACATAGTATGGTTCGTACTTGATTTCTCCATATTAGGTAATTTGAGCTGTCTAATGTAGTGGTGATCAAGTTTGTGATGTTCTGGAAAGGAAGGGTGTTGTTATGTTTTATGATTGTGCTATGTTTGGGGTATCCATTTGAAGCTATAGGGATGGAAGTTTGTGGAAGAAAAAAAAAAAGGAAGGGTGTGTAGTGCTAATCGAAAATTAGGATGTGGGCTCTGATACCATAAAAGAGTAGAATAGATGAAGAATTTATTTTTGTTGTATTTGATTTGAGAATTTGCTGCACTATATATACAAGAATTTTGTGTTAAAAAATAGAAGTGTAATCAATACAATTTAATATAATTCAATGTGATTTGTAGGAGACATGGAGCTGAGATTATGTAGCAGCTGTGATCATGGTTAGGCTAAGATTAAGGAGACGTTATGTGTTATCACTGTGCAAATATGTTTGTTTACTTCAAATCGAAGGATTAATTTGTTTCTTTGGTTCAAATTCCCAGCTTTTCTCTGTCTGTCTACTTCAGATCTCCTTCTTATTCTAGACGTGCTTCAAGTCAACAATTTTTATCAGCTTGCTTTATAATTATTTGCTTTGAATGGTTCTCAATTATTTAAGTATTGCAATTATTGATGACTTGATGTGCTTTATAGCTATCATCCATCTCAATTCAACCTTGTGATTTTAATTTTTTAAGTGGTTAAGTTATTAAAGTGACAAATAGCTATTTATCATGTCCTTATTTTATTGCTTTTACTCAACTACAGATTAACATCCTTATTACGAAGGTTATCTTTATGATTTATACATAAAAAAGATTCATTTGATTTTATCGTGGTATTTCTTTGTAAAATTGCATAAAATCACAAGTGCTAAAAGATTTGAAATCCTTATGATTATATTAGGGGATGTTTAGTTAAGTTATGGATTATGATTTTTTATTGTAGTCGTTGTGTTTTTGTATTGGTTGATGTGTTTTCTTTTTCAATTTTTGTACTTATAAAAACAGGAAACCAAAACCAAAAACTAAAGCCCAAGTAAACATGGCCTTAGTTATTTGTTCAGCAGAAAACATATTTTATCATATATTAATCATATATTTAATTGTATTTATTTTGTTCTAAAGTTTAAATATTTATTTTAGTATTATTTTTCAAAATAATATACAAGATTTAAAATAGTATTTTGAATAAATTTTTAAAAATATATTATTAATGAATTTTTTATATTTTTCATAAATTTTTGTTATAAATATAATAAACAACATTCAATCATAAAAAATCAAAAAATAAAATATCTATTACTATAAAATTATATATTTAATTTTTATAATTTTATAATTTATTCTAGTTTAATATCAATTTTATAACGATTTCATATATATTGAACCTCTAAAGCTTAAACCTCTCAGTTTACCAGTTCAATATTCGGTCTGATTTTTAAAATATTGATCAAAAGTACTATACAAATGTAATCTTATATTCCCTTAAGTTTTCTTGTGAGAAATGAACGATGGTCATACCTACTATGCCTCAAAAGGATATCAAATTTTTAGAATATCTTTAAGCTTCAAAAGGTATTTATTAACACGAGAAAGTACACATAAATGATGGTCTATCTAAGCTCATTTTGATAATTTCAACATACCACATGAAATAGTGCAATTAAACATTAGAAAAAATTTCAACTATTAAGTTAAAAAATTGGTGAGTTCATCGTAAGCTATCAAGTTATAAAATACCTAACTACAACTTACTAAGTAGCTAGGATGAGTTAAGGTCAATCTTACAAGGAGCTAGTAGTGTTTGGGGATTATTTCTAATGTTGTGTAAAAAGAAAAGAAAATCAAAGCAAACCCTTGGAATTGAATGACATTAAAATAAAGAGTAATGACAAAAAACGAACACAAAATGAATAAATAAAAATACATAAAATAAATAAACATACGATAATAAAAGAAAACTGGGTAAAAGACAAATATGAGATTCTAGACTTATAATTATTACTCAAAATAAATAATTTGTGATTGGTCTAAAATGCTAGCCTATAGGTTTGGAAAATCACTCAAACCCTCAATTCCTCCAATTTTAGATAGGTCCTATACGATGAAAAACCTAGCTCTAATCACGAGGCAACTTAAAATAAGCTCTCTAGATTTAATTATACGACAATTTTAACAAACTAGGAAACAACTAACCTAAGCCATAATCGCGCAAGCTTAGATTATGTAACTTAGAGAATTGGAATCCTAAACTAGTTGGTTAAGTATCTTAACAAATCCAACTAGCCTATTGCTATTTGTAGAAATTGCCAAGGACAATTACATATCATATGGTTCAATCCTAGCAATTAAACTAGGAATCATACCTAAAGTAGCTAATCCTCAGCATTAATTCCTAATTTATGACATTTATGTGGAATTTCAATTCAATCATAACCTAAATCACAAAGCCCATTAAAATTCATGTCTATTATCACAATTATTAAACCTAAAATTTCATCATTAACTTCTAACCCAAACACACACTAGTCTAACATCATGAAAATCACATAAAACACAAACTGAAAATACAGAAAATAAAATACAAACATAGAAGTAATAACACAAATAATGAGAATACACTAGAATATAAAAGAAACAACACTTATATTAATTAAAAACCAAGAGTCCATATATAAATATGCAAAAACATAACTAAAATATGAAATAAATGCAACATAAATGAAATAACAAAAAACAAACCCAAAACACTAAAGATTCTAGGTCTAGAACAAGAAAATAAAGGAGTAGCAATAAGAAAATACAAGAAACTAAGTTAAATCTTCCTAACCTAAGAAATAAATAAAGAAAAATCACAAGAAACCCTTAAAGGAATGGTTGGAAAAGTGAAAAGAGGGGTCTCCTTTTATTGGTGGTCCAATTAAAATAATGTATATATGAAAATCTAACCTAGACCAAATAATTGAGGTAAGTGCATCTCATCCACAAGTAATATAAAATGGCGTAAATTCGAGTATCGTACCTAAAAGGCAGTCAAATATGTAAGCAAATTAGTTCGATAATGCATAATTAACTCAGAAATCCAGAATTTTATTGATTTGAATATTACGTGAAACAAGCAATATTAGTAAATATGTAAGATGTAAAATGAACTAAATGCAATAACATGTGACTCAAGAGACTAAAAATGTCTAAGGCTTCAAACTTAATTTGGGTTAGGTTTCCTAAATTTGACAATGGTGGATTGGTTTAAGATTTATCTCACTTAAACAAGTTATACCTAATGGTCACAGGCACCCTTCTTCTCTTATACTCTCAATCAACCTATTTGGTCCATAGATTACTTGGAATATAAGGCATTAAACACTAGAAGCCTAAGATTAAGATCTTTAATTCTAAGTGTCCTCAAACAATATCCCAAGGCTTGGTCCACTCTTAGGTTCAAGTATGTTGTTAGATTGATTTTCAGGTGAAATAAGTTGTAATTGTCATCAAACTCATTCTCCTAAGGTCATAATATAGGCGATTGTTGTTCGTTGGTTGAATGATTAAAAATGGATGTTCTTTAAAGCGATTTTACTTTGAAAACCAAAATGAGATTAAGCAAAAACCAACGTGAAGAAAGGCAAGTGCACCTATCATCCTGAGCTCGAGGTGCTATTTGACATATTTGGAGCCTTCCAAGTATTTAGATGGGAGGTGGTAGTCACTTTGGCAGGTCCTTTCTATCATCTTGCATCCACAGCAGCTCTGATTTCTGCACAATCTAGCAAGAAAAGCAAGACATATGCAAAGATATACTCATAAGAA
>JAOXYD010000003.1:10121307-10138025 GCA_028565735.1 Pinacopodium congolense | reverse complement strand
TAATTTAATATATTATTTCATTTTATTTTATTAATAATTAATAATATTAATTTATCGTACTTTATCAATAACTAATAGCATATTCATTACTTTAATATGATAACAAATTATATCTTTCATCAAAATTTTATCTTGGATTATCTTATGATTATGATTTGGGTAACTATTGATTTAGTAAATGAATTTTGCAAACTATCAACAGGTTTTATTAAACTTAAAACGTCGTGTCTTACGTAACTTTTAAATGAGACAAGTATTGGTTCTTACTAAGCCTCCAAAACTACATTGTTTTAAGGGTCTCTATAAATTCATTTCAAATGGATGTTGACGGATAATTGTTAGATGAAATCATATAAAAAATTCCGGGACTATTTTAATAATTTTTAAAATTAGAGATTAAATAATTTGTTACCAAATCACATAGACCCTTATTGTAATTAACCCCTTTTTATTAATTAAGTCAACACAAATAAATCTCAACTAATTATGAATTGGAGTTGAAGAATCCTGTTCCTTTCTTTACTTTGTAATCCTCGTAATTATTAAGATTTTTTAATACTATATTAAGAGCAGTCCATTTTATATTTAAAGAAGGATCAATATTGAGTGAAAATAATAAGAATTTTACAATTAAGAAGTTAATAAGAGTTCGGTAGTCTCTTAAGAGTAAAACCCTCCACCTCTTTCATCTCAAAAATAAATTCTTCAAAAAGAAATAAAAGTTGTGAACAAAGAAAATCAAAAGGATTTTCCAATACTTGAGCCTTTGAGTAGACCATATTCACAGGACCATAACATAAAAATGCATCAATTTCCTTTATTGAAATATGGTTTATATGCTGAGTGGGGGCAAAGCTATTAAATTAAAGTTGTATGCTATGTAAGATCATAAACATTGCTTTATGGTATTAATATACAAATCAGGAGGACTGGGCAGCAGTCTGTGCCTCCACAGTGACTTTGTCACTAAAAGGGTTTAAGCATGTATTTAACTTGGTGCCTCACTGGGTGGCTGTCAGCACCGTTCTTTCCTAACAATTGATCAACATATGTAACATTATTCCTACGCTTTTATTATGCCCTATACATACAAATACAATACCAATCACTGGTTGTTTCTCACACTTGCATTTCTGGAAACTCCCCATTTTCCTGTTTAAAAGGTTCTTTTGGCACTCCTTTTCTTTTTCTTTGTGTCAAAATAAATGTGGCCAAACGCTCAAGCAACTTGATCAGTTGGTCAACGGTGATAACACAGCGGCACCTCAGCTGGGCAGCAGCAAGAAACGGTAAAGGTGGTTTTAAGAACAGTGACGAGGTTTCTATCACCGTGGGAAAGCCTAACACGAGCATGCCAGCCCATTATACCTGCAAAGAAAACAAGATTAACAAAACATTCCTAAAATGGTCCAGAAATGAAATTTATTACAATAACAAAAATCAAACTGATAATATAATTTTGTGGATAACGTGTATGCCTGCAGGCAGATGTGCAAAAAAAAAAAAAATTCTTGAATGAAAAACTTGTTTCTGTTAAGCAGATTAATGTGTATAAAATATACTTGCACAAAATCATGGATGTAATAGCTAGAGAACATTGCTGATGTCAAAGGCAAAAGGATGCTTACTCTATCTCGAACTTGTACCTAGCAGAAAAAAAACAAAGCAATAACTGTGATGGTTTAAGAGAACGCAGAGAAAGTGTACGGGTAGATTTTAAAACCTGAATGAAGTTAGTGCCTTTTCAATGCCTTAGTTCAATTGTCATAGTCACAGTTGTAGTAATTAAGAACTTGGGGGTTGGTGCTGTGAGTCCATTCTACTAAGGGTGAGACTGGAAGAAGACCCTGCCTTGATTTAGTCTTGCAAGAAGTGGGCTGCCATGTCAAAATGTTTTCCTCACCCATTAATGATAAAAAAAGAAGTTCGGGATAATGACTGCATTTATTCGGTTATGCTCAATATCCCCGAATTGATAGTGAAACAAGTAAAAAGGGAGAATAATTTAGAAAATGTGGGGAACATTGAGGTTACTCACCCGGGAATACAGATGATCATCAAACATGGTAGCGGCACAAGGACCCGAAGTGGAAGCCCAACCACTAGGGCCTGTGTCATACTCAGGTTTATGGGCTTCAAAGCTTCCATGAACTTGATAATCCACATGGTTTTCATGTATATTAATCTCTGTTGCAGGCTGGTACCTTGTATCATTCAACAAATCTAGACTATATGGCAGGTATGAGTACTGCCCAGCCATCTGCAGCCTCATGGATGCAGTTCCATTTAACTCACTAAGCAAACCATTCACACCATTGTCTTGTCCAGAATTTGATAAGTCAGAACTTTTTCCTGTGCTAAAGTAGCCTGGATAACTCCCAAAGGAAGAACCTGCAGAGCATTCGACATCCCTACAGACAAAACAAGGTCCACTCAATAGGTCGAGATTGGGAAACTTTGTTGTTTACCTGTTCTTCATATGGTTATATAACTGACATACATTTTATAGAATTTGTGCCGCATACAATAAACAAACAAATGATAAAATGTTTGGTCAAAGATATGAGTTTAATTCTAAAGCATGTTCAGTTCTCTTCCACCTGCATGCCACTCACCTATGGGGAACCAGATTTGGGTCCTCCGCTAACACCATATGGTGACTGTCATCATTAGGAATCCATGGCACGGATGATATCTGCTGCTCGGCACCCATTCTGAAAGGCATCCCATTTTGGAACTGAAGGCAAACATAATTTAGATAACATCGACAGCATAACGAGAAGCCATCTAACAGAACTGTTGTAGATAAAAGGAGTCATTCCTTACCGGACTATTGCATTCTAATGAAATAAGTTGTACTCCTAAATTTTCCTGTCAAGAAAAGGTAAGTAAGATAAGATGAAAAGGCAGATGAAACCAGAAAAGAGTAGTAATTCATAGGTTACAACCTCGATGGCATAAAAGAAGAACTTGCAGAATGTAGACGCTAGTAAATATGCTACAACATGGTTATTCCCACTACTGCAAATTTTGTAGCTATTACCATTCATTCTGTCAAAAATTAGTTGAGATTTCCAAAATAACACCTGGACAATTGTTTTGAATTTTTAATGTATATACATTTTGGAATCCTTAGTACCCATACAAGGACTGATAGGTATACCTTCTGTGTTCGAATTTGGTCTAGTGACTCCCTGAGTGAATTTTCCAGCTGCCCCAGATGTTGTATGCTATTGAGCTTATCTAGATTAGTCCAGTAGCTGCAAAATTCAAAACTCAAGTTGTACAAGATGGTCACCAAACACACTACAAGATTGTTTTATAGATAAATGCTTTAACAGCTGAAACAGTTCTAGACTGGAATAATTTGCAGTCTTACCCCAGTCTCTTCTGTGCTTCAGAGAGTTGACTCTGGAGATACCTTGATTGATTGGTGAGATCCTGTTACATAAAAATGAAAAATGTGAAACTGTCATTGTCATAAACAGAAAAGAAGAGACTTATAATTAAATGGAATTAAGTGGCTAGTGACCATACCTCGATTGTTTGTGAACTGAAACAAAGCAACCAAAGGCAACAGACATTAATACATAGATATGAAAGAAAGTAAATGCAAATCAACATAATAAGTGGAGAACACATACCCTGTACCCAGAAAGTCTGGTATATTTACATCATGGTCCAACTTCTTAAACGTTTTCTTTAGCGCCTGGACTCTCAAAGAGAAACCAAAAATAATGTAAGAAGTAAAAAGATTAATATTGAAGGAAGTGAAGCCAAGCAGTAAACAGAAAAATGTTATGCTTATAATGACTCATAAGGAGGAACTTACTTCAAGACTTTCAAGCTTCCTGCTCCAATTAAGTGGAAAAAAAAAGAAAAAGGTAATCAGCTTTCTACTACAAGAACAATTAATTAATGCAGTTGGGCAACCAAAGCAAGGAAATAAAACTTTGTTGTACCTCTTTGCCCTTTCTTGAGGTGTCAACTGAGCAAATTTTGCAATGACCTCCTCAATGCTACCGCATGGAAAAGGATATGTCAGGAGATTTATTTTTTCTAACCATGATTATCATGACCATAAGGATGACGAAAATGACTATTAAATAGATATTATGAGAATACAATTGAACATGAAAACTATACTGCAAATATCCCATACACCAGAACTGTTCTCTTGTTGAAATATTTACTATCCTTCAAGAAGACAAGTATATGTGATTGGCAGTCAAGCAACCAATTACCAACATAGATAAGCCTACACTATATTGCTCTTAAATCTGTTTGAGAGCCATTGAACTTTAGCTAAACAATAATGGCATGTTGTGAATTTTCTTAAATGTGGTCGTGCAATGTAATGCCTCAGCCAGGATAAAGCCAAATACATAAAAATGACAGGAATTGCTAGGCAAGCTTAACGCTCACCAGCTGTACTTGTTGAAATTCAGGGAAAAAATAAGAAGATGAATGAATGAAGGATACCTGCGTTTTCCTTTGCATAACGATGGTTTACCAGTGGGTGAGAACATAAGAAGGATAATGTCAATGTCGCATAGTATGGATAACTCATTAGCTTTCTTCATAATGCCATGTTTCCTTTTGGCATAGGTTGCTTGACGGCCATTTGTGTTCTCCAATCTCTTGATCTTTAGCTTAACCCTTCCCATCCTGCACAATTAAACATCCATAGTTTAACCTTCAGAAGAAGGCTCACAATTCGAAAAGCCAATTTGATATCCTCAAAAACTCCATTGAACCCACCTCAAAATCCGCTTTCCACCATCAACTATATAATGCTAAAAGTTGCAAGCATCGACCTTTTATCAATTCACATCAACAATGTTGCAAAAATTTCACAAATTGACCAATACGCAAAAGGTTAGAAATTATATATTATCGTCGTATGAAGTATTGAAGAGCCTAACCAAAAGCTTTGGAAGAAGTAAGTTTTCAAACAGAGGAAGAAAAATGGGAGCACAGAAACATAACGAAGGAAAAAACAATGGAAATGGTTAAAACCAGCATAAGATCACTAAAACCCATTTATTAAAATATATAAAATTGAAATCATAAAAAGAAAGGTAAAACACTCCCACTTTCAAGATTTAGTTTTTAATAAAAAAATTATCTCCTTTTTTTCTTCCTTTTCTGATAAAGAGTAAAAGGGAAATGTCTAACCTTTTGAAGAGTAAGAGACGGGAACGGATGTGAAAAAAAAAAAAAAAAAAGCGAGAAAAGCTCGAAATAAAGTGGAACTCAAACGTACCCCAAATGTGCAAATCGAACGACGAGTTGAAAGTTGATCGTTCAAAGGGTCTTAAATGTGGGAACTCGAATATTCAGCCAAATGAAAGAGAGAGAGAGCGAGAGAGAGAGAGCGAGAGAGAGATAGAGACAGCTTACATATAGGATTGTCTCACACGACCGGGTGAGCGAGAAAAGCGGTCATGGGATGGAAGCTTGAGAATCGGGATCATCAGAAACTTCACCTTAAAAACCAACCAACCAGCCAACCAACCCAACAGCAACCAAAAACCAAATTCTACCTCTCACCCCTACGTTTTCCATCTAAATGGTAGAGACTGCCCATCCCTCATCTTCAACTCTTTGCCTGCTTGGATATGGCTATTCAAGATTCCTTACAATGCCAACACCCATTGTTAGTTGGGAATTCCATAAACGTTGTAACTGAATTCTAATTACTTTAATCGTGTCCAGAAGTTTATAATAAGAGAAAACAATTACAAACTTCTTCACTGGAGAACCATAGACAAACAAATAGTATAGTCACGTTCTTGCAAGAAAATTAAATCATTTTGTATGCCAATTTTAGGTTTACATTGCCCGATTTTATTTTTATCTTCATGCAGTAAATTCATTAATTTAGGATATAATTATTCAAATAAAATTCATAATTAAAATTATTTTATTTCAATAAAATAATTTTCAATATTTAGAAGGAATAAATTCTTTTTTGTATTTATATTTATTCTTTATTATAAATTAGTAATATGTATTTGAATATAAATTTATTTATGTAAGATATTTTGTAACTATTATATATTTAATTTAAAAGATTTATTCATGAATTGTGTTTTTTAAGTCAAAAATTTATTAAGTCTAAAATAATATACTTAGAAAGAGAGTATAATATATAATTTAATATTTTTTAATTAAATTTAAAAGTCATTATACAATACTTCTTAATAAAATAATGGTATATTAATCACTTATAATTTTTATTAAAAAAATAATTTTGAACAGATTTTGATGAATTTTATAATATTAGTTATTAAATTGAAAATTTTTTAAATTGAACACTAAATTGAAAATTTTGTAAAAACTAATCACTGAATTAAAAAATTTTAAAAGTTGAACAGCTATGTGACAAAATTTGTTAACTACATCAGTATGAGTTTAAATTTTTATCTTAATTGATCAACTTTTACAAGATTAGTCACTTAATTAATTTAAAATTTTTATTATTAAACTGAAAAAATTTTAAAAATTACTCACTTGTTTATCCATTATCTTAATTTGATTCTCTAAAAAACTTAAAAGGAATTAACCATGAAAATTATAGTACATTATGATATAAAGAGATCTTTAAGACTAACAAATATAAACATATACACTTGACTTCTTATTCTAATAAATAAAGGCAAAAAATACATTTTAAATCCGTAGGTTTTTCATAAAATATAGGTTAGACCCTACCGTTTTACCAATATTTAAAACAAACCCTAAAGGATCCAAACATGTTTAAAAACAACCATGAGTCATTAACTCTGTTATCTTTCTGTTAAGTACCACCTATATATGACACTTGACATGTTTTTATTGGTCTTTTTTTGTGGGGCTAAAGTGCCAAAGGTCTAGCTGGCAAAACCGGACCAACATAAAAAAATTGTGTGGTTTCATTTTGAGAGGTGATGGCCATACCCCATAGAAGGCGACGTCGTGATTAGGGCAAACCAAATATGGCCCTCCCTTGTCTTTACCTCTGGCGTCATTATCCCCGCTCCCTTCACCAGTCACCACTTCTGCCAGGATCATCCATTCACCAATCGTTGCTACATGTCGCCAACAATGCCATAGAGAAGGCGTCATCCATTTATCCAACTATCGCCAGTTGAGAAGTCACAAATACACTTTGTTGGATTCAATTGGGAGAACAGGCGCCTACTGTTCACAAATTATCTCAAGGTCAACCATTTCACATTAGGCGTATCTTTTCATCTTTATAAGTTGGGGAGTATCCAAAAAATTTTCCCAAAATTTACAAGTTCAAAAAACTTAGATTTTTTTGTGCTTGTGGATAGTTAGAAAAGGTTAGTTGGAAGGATAATTGCAATGTGCTATTGGATTTTGGCTAAATTTCGATCTTCAGATAGTTTTTATTGTATTAGATGGCACCATTCTAAGTCCGAGCAAGCAATTATGTTGCTTTAAGTCATTGGAATTTGATGTGCAAAAAATGAATCTTAGGAACTGTACAAAATTCCTAATTAAAGTTAATTGTTTGTTAATTCATGTAGACTAAGGGGTAACGTAAAGCACAAGTGATTTTGGTTAATTATGTTAATGGTTATACATACTATTTTGTGTGCTGCATCTGTTTTGTTTCCATTATTATGACATCATCACATGGTAACACAGCAGAGAAAGAGGTAAAAGGTTAGATGATATTCCTTTAAATAGTCTATATTTGTTTCACTTGGTTTGGGATGCAAGCTGTTGTCCAAAGTAAAACATAAACAGGACACCATTGTGTATAGCATATAAAACTGGCATGGTCTTACTTGTTCATACTTTCACATTCACCATCTTATATAATATCTCAATTCAAATTCTACATTGATATTCAAACTCTTCCATGCATCTTAAGCATTGTATTCAAACTATATTTTGTATTATATTTAGGAAAATGTTATTCATGGAATCATCATTATCAACTAAAAGGTTATTCAACTTAAAAGTGCATAATGTAGTTTGCTATTATGGTTTAATGTCATCGGTGAAGACTTCATGGTCCGAGCATAATCTAGGGAGAAGATTTTATAAGCATGCAAATTATCTAGTAGTGAGTGATTTAAGTTTATTTTTGAATTAAATAATGTTGCACTGCATATTATTGTGTAATGTTTTATTTGGTACTTTTACAAGATTAGAAATGTGACTTTTATAGGTGGTATGATGAACAATTTCCCATGAGAGCTTCCTTCATGTGTAGTAGATACATAAATTATATCTTCTGATCTTTGATCAACCCTTGCCAATGATGCTCTTTTTTTCTTCTCTTTTGCACGTAATTTTTAAGAAGTGATACTTGAATTCCCTTTAAGCCTAAGTTCCCTTACTTCAAATGCTAATTTGAATGTGTGGGGATCAAGGTCTCCAAACATTAACTTGTTGACATGCTTGGAGCCACCAACCTGAAACAATAACGGAATATCTTAATTAACATAAGTTTAAAACATGTTGCTAAATGCAGTTGGTTGTTTAAGGAACTTACAGTATCACTCTCCTAAGTAGGTATGACAATATTTTCAACAGTTTTTTGTCCATCAATCTATAATTACCAATATATCAAAAGATAACAAACTTAGTACTAATAAACAATGCATGAAATATTGAAGAATTAATTAACTAACCTGTGAACATCTCTAATGTTCAATTTGTAGAGCTGTTTGATGATTAGTATTATTCACCTACAATACGATAACAATCAACGAGTTAACAATTCACAAAATGTTTTCCAGTTATTATTCAAGAAAAGAAAACAATTTCAATTGTCACATTAATACGAACATTTGTAGATGTCATTATTGGATGCACTTGAATAAATTTTCCTGCATTATGATCGAGATTACTGCATCTACTACATTTTTTCACTTTCCCCCTTTGAGATAACTTATTTGGAATGTTCACTTTTTTCAGCTCATTCGCACATTTTCTTCTTCGTGTTTTAAGTTTACTTGGCATTACTCTTTTAGTTGGTGGGAGTATCTTTTTGGCATCTAATACTAGCTAAAAAATGACTCCTCTCACAAGTTGTAGTACATGATGATACAACCTTTAAAACAGAGACTTCTTGTAGCAATTATCTACAAATGTTTCCACCCTTTGCTTAGAATGATTTATTGCACTTATGACATGTTTACATGAATATCTATACAAATCATATGCTCTGCAACTACTTATATGTTCCCGATCAATTTTGCTATATGCTTTGCATCACCCTTCGACACTTCATACGCCCCATCTCCGTTCCATATTATTCTCCACTACATAGCTTCTTTCTTATTCATCTCTAATTTCTTGACTATTGAGGGTGAAATTTCAGTTTTTCATCCATATACAAATTGTCTCCTTTATGCATGTCTTCTCATCATCGTGATTCTTATTGTTTCAAGCATGCTAATGATTGGTCTATTCCTAGTTTGCATTATCCATCCATTGAAAGTTTCACACATGTTATTGTTAACAACTCGACACTTTGATTCAAATGATTAATAACACCTACCCCACGTCTCTTTAAGATATTCAAGTAAAGCTATCACACATCCAAACTTGATTTTATCAAGCCTCTCCAGTTGCTCCTTGAAATCTTCTACAAATATTGACCATGCACACATCCAAAATTGTTTTTAAAGATCTTTTCCACTCCAGTCTCCATGTCAATTATGATATATGTACCTTACACACATTCGATGTATAACATTTGGTACAATTTCTTGCATAGGTCTTATCAATCCCTATAAAATGATAAATAATGATTTAGCATTTAAGTTAAATCTAAAAGTAATTAAGTAAAGCTAAAAGTTAATTAAGTTACCTTTTGCATGTCAGATATCACGGTAACACCTGCTCCATCTTTCAAGTCTAAATCTAAAACCAATAAGTCGATAAGCCATCTTTATAAATCAGTATTTTCTACGTCTATAACTGCCCATGCTAATGGATATATGCCTCCATCCCCATTTCTACCAACTGCATTTAGCAACTACTCTTGAAATTCAATCTTCAAAAAGTAACCATCCAGACCAAATATTAGTCTCAAATGACTTCATCCCTTTTTTATGACTTCAAAATGGATGTACAATCGTTTAAACTACAATACATTAATGGCATAAAAAATTAGTTTACAATGATTCAACATTATCAAATAAATTATAGTTTAGATACTTGTTTATAATAATAAGGATTCTTGATTCCTTGACAACTTCATCTTCACTGGAGAACCAGGACTATTAAACTCCAATTCATGTATATATCCTTGCAACTTTGCATATTCATTCATATAATCCATAGCTCTCTCTTTCCTAAGTCTCCTCTTTACAGTCCTGCATATACTAGAGTTGACAAATATATTTAATTTTTCACTACGTTCTTCAATCATTTTTACTATTTAAATACTTGGTTTTTCAAGCATTCTGTCCTTGAAATATCTTGGATTTGTTTTTTGTGAAACAATTGTGATTGGGGTTATAATTTTTTATTCTGACGTATCGTTCATTCTTGTCGTATCCAACATACAACTCTCAGGAGCACCCCTTAATACATCCACCCCTAATGCATTTTCTTTCACTTTTCTTCCACTTTACATTGAATCCAGTTTGCATTGAATATTGAATAACAACATCTTTAAACACTTTCTCAGCTGTAAATTCCATTCCTAATGCCCATTGTAGTACTACATCAGTTAACTGATTTGTAAAGCTTTTAATTGGTCTTCGCAATGAATTTGACATAACATGACAAATTTGTATTATATTCAAGTTCTATTTAAATTGAGAATTTTTCTATTCCAATTTTATTTTGGACATTCTGTGTTGTGTTTTACTTAGATTTAGTATGGAACGTATATGGATGATAGTTGGAGTCAGTGGATCTCATAAGGTTCCCTCATCTAGGATCCTCAGGGAGGAGGATTGCGAACAGCTTGATGCATTATCTAAAGGAAGGAAAATCAATAGAGCAACCCCATCATCTCTAGCCCATAGGAACTATAAGATCACCTTAAGGACGCCCTCAACATCCTGAAGGAAAATGGAATTTCCATAACTATAATAAACCAGGCTCCTTTCCACTTAGATACTCATCATTTCCCAATGGTCTCCCACGACTTATTAAACATATTTCAACAAGTTCATTGCCATCTAGAATATATACTTCAAATTCATTAATGCCATCTTAAGCATCAAGTCTTCCATCATAAGATACTATATCAACATTATCTTCATCTTCTTACACTTCAACATAATTACCATTCTCATCATCAAGCTCATCATCTACACATAAATCCATCATTCTTGCTACTTGATAATACTCATCTTTATTTAAAAACACCCTACTTAGTTCTTCACCTTGTGGGGCATCCATGTATTTATAAAGTTGGTGATAGAACAACATAAATGATGGTGAGAAGCACCTTTTCCAGTATGAGATCTGGAGCTGCCAGAAGAAAATAAAAATATAACACTAAAGGTATAGAAAATAAAAATACAACATAAAGCTTCCTAATTTTCAAGGAACTTCAACTATGAATTTCATTTATCAACCAAACCAAAATAGTGAGAAAAGAACTTTATAAGATCTACTTGATAAACTGATGAAGTGCATCTTCCATATATGATCTTTGATGGTCAATAGCTCTGAACAACATTAGTACATACATATGTATATATGTTGTATGAGGTCACTAGCATGCTTTCAACAAAGATTTAGGAAGATGATACAAGTAGACAAACATATGATAATAATTAATTAAAAAACAAACACTTATAATCTATAACCCTGGTGAAAGTAAGAAACTCAGCTAGATTCTATTTACATAACTCAGTTAAATTCTATTTACACCAAGTGCTACTCTTGAATCCAACTCAAATCCTAGAAATCTTAGAAAATATGTGATTGCTTCAACCGTATAGTAATAGTGAACTCTAACTCTTAGTCCAACACTATAAGATAAATAAAGAAAAGGACATGAAAAGAAGAATTAACAGTCCATACTACACATAATTTTGACACAAATGAAGATGGACTCTATTTACAATACAAAATCTTGGATTCAAAAATGCAGGCAATAAATAATTAACATAGTAGGAAATAATATTAAATAGTTTTGAAGTAGACATGAACAAGTAAGTATAGTATTTAAATGATCAATACATGAGGCTATTTCCTAACAAGTGAAACATAGTTTTGTATATCGTAGTGGGGATAGTACATTGTCCACGTTTCAAAGTTTGATGACTTGCATAATTTATTTTCATGGACACTAAATTTGCTTTTATTGAGACGTGTTCTCAAGCACTTTTTGGTTTTATCATGCATTATCAACTAACAACCAATATAAATTAATTAAATAGTAAGTTCCCATAGTCAGGTTTTTGCAATGAAATTATAGTATTAAGTTAGGTTTTTGCATTACAATTATTTCACAACATTACAATCATGAACTAAAGAATCAAGACCCCATAATGTGTATGTCTATACGTGTGCAAAGATTTTGCGTTCAAGACTCAACATTTTATAATTTGCATTATTTTAACAATAGTGGAGTACTTGTATTGTAAGGATCAGTGTCAAAGGGGTCCACTATATCTTTGGAGAAGCCGCTTTCTACCAATGCTTTATCTGTGATTTAGTAGTTGTTTGGATGGGCTTTTAGGAGGCCAATAAGCACTTTTTCCACCAAAAAAGATTTTTTTTAATGAATATTTGGCTGTAGAATTAAAAAATACTTTTTAAATAGATATGGCTTTTTTGATAGTCAAAATACAAGTTTTTAAGAAGTTCAAATTTTGTGCTTCTAAAAAAAACCTATGAAATAGCTTTTTCAGGTAGATGTTTCATATCAATTTTTTAGTCCCTTTTTTGTCCTTATATTTTTAACATAGTCCCTGTAATGTCCTTCTCTCTAAATCGATATAGGCATTTGGCTAACGTTCATCTTGTAAAGCATACAGACCCGTCTTCGCTCTTCTCTAATCAACAGACCCATCAAGGTTCTTCTCTAATCTAATCAGTAAAGCCATCTTCTCTAATTGGCAAGCCCATCTTCGCTCTTCCATTCTTCTATAATGTTGCCTTCTTTCAAGTGAACCCACAGGTAAATCTTCAAGTTTGTGGTTTCTAATTTTCCATCTTCACGCTTTCGAGTGCCTTCCTTTCGATGCTTTTTCTAATAGTTTGATTTGTGGTTTTCTAATTTGTGGTTTTCTTGGATGCTTTTTTTGAGATATTGATTTGTGGTTTTCTGATTTGTGGTTTTCTTGGATGCTTTTTCTGGGATTTTGCTGATAGATGATATCGATAGCTTAGGTCTCCTTTATTTCTGTTGTTGTTCAGTTGAAGAGTTACGCCATTATAAAGATCAAAGATACAGGCATGGTATATCAATTTGTGGGATTGTTTTGCTTTAAATGGTGACGATAAAAAAAAGGGCTAAATCTTAATCTACCATATACACAGTCTCTGGTAGTCTTCTTCTTCTGCTCTGTGTGTTTCTTGTTCACTATATGTCAAGTTGTGTTGTCTCTGAACACATTTTTTCAGGGTATTCTTTTGTTTGTTCAGTTTTAGTGTTTGGTTGTCGAGAAAATTGGGAGCGAAGAGTGAAATGAGAAGTGTTAAGATAATAGAAATGAGAAATTTTGATATTGTAAAATTAGTTGTTTTGTGTTAAGATGTTGTTTCGGCTCTTGAAGTTTAAAATCCTAAGGCAATGATTAGTGAAGTTTAAAAACACAATCTAAAAGTTTAGTAATTAGAAAACATAAACAAGTAATTGCTTATCGAGAATGATAGGCACCTCCACATGAGGTTTAGGAAAAGGATAGCGAGTTAAATTTTTAGGACAGATGATAATAGCTCTGTGGACGGAGGCTCTTGACCAGTCACTATGAGCATGCCACCAAAGTGTCCCTTCCTCCTTTGAGAAGATGACCTTTTGCATGAAATTAGAGCCAAGTTGGATTGGATACCATGTGATATAGATATATTCTAGTCCATCTGACCATGGATATCTATGCATTTCACCCCATGCCTATAAATTTTGAAAAGTGAAAAATAAGGGTCATATTCTCATAATATGGATCTTTATTCCAAAATATACTTCGTCGAGAAAGACAAATCCACACCAGTGAATGCTGATAGGGATATGTACATGCCACAACGATTGGATTTGTTAGTTTTTTCTTGTATGTAGCTTCTTGGTTTTTTCTTGTTTCTTTCTTTACATTTTCCTGGAAACTAACAGAATTATCACAAATCCTATTATGCAAGGCAGCTCTTATCTAGAAATAGAAAGCTATTTGTCTTTTTTCATGCTTATTATGCGAATGTCTATGTCATTCTTGGTATGTTTTTATATTTTCTTATACTTGTTAAATTTATTGTTATATGCAGTGGGGATAAATTCATGTATTGTTGATAGAAAATGTCAAATCTAAGTCAAGAAATTCAAGTTGGGGATAGATTGGAAAAAATGGTTAAAGCAGACTAGAATGATAGAGCTCTTGAAACTTAATCAAAGTTTTTGTGGAAGAGACATTAGTTGGAAATTGACCAAATGGCCACTTTAACAAGATTGGATGGAAAAATATAGTTTCAAAGTTTGCTCATGAAACTAAGAAGAACTATGAATACAAATAATTTAAGAGTAAATGGGATAGGTTAAAAAAGGATTGGCAGCTTTGGACAAATTTAGTAGGTAAGGAAACTAGACTATGATGGGATCCTATTAATCAAACTATTGATGTAAGTGACGAATGATGGGAAAATAAATTGAAGGTAAGCATTTAAGTTTTAGATTTATCATTTTCTAATGTTACTTAATAGTTTCATAACTTAAACAATATTATTGTAGAAAAATCCTGAGGCTGCCAAATTCCGAACTAAAAGTTTGAAACATATTGAGCAACTGAATATTTTATTTAAAGATGTTGCAGCTACAGGGGAAGGAGCTTGGGCACCTTCTTCAGGTTTTATACCAAATGATGCTTATGTGTTGTCTAGAGAAAGCCTAGTTGATATCGATCTTGATGATAACTTTTTGGAAGACTTTACTACCAATAAAGAAATTGAAAATATTAATAATGATATTGATTTATCAACTATAACTCCAGGAACTTCTAAATAAGGAAAGGGGAAAAAAAGAAAGAAATATGATACTAAAATAGGGGCAACAGAAAGGTTATATAAACATTTGGACTGTATATGTGATGTAGTCGATAGTAGAACTTCAGTAACCTCTATTAAAAGAGATGAACCTAGTTGTAGTATTTTTGAGGTGATGGACATCTTACAAAGTATAAATGAAATAGAAAAGGGAGGTGAACTATTTATATTGGCTACCAAGTTATTTTTGAAGAAAGAAAATAGAGAGATGTTTGTTACGCTTAAGGATATTGATCTTCAAATCGAGTGGCTTAAGCAAATGAAATGATTGTGATTTTTGTAATAAATTAGACATGTATTTGGTTAATAATATCGGACTACTTGTAATGTGTTGTATTGGATTTCTATTTGATTAAATTTGTTGTAATGAATTAAATTGTACTCAAATAATTATTGGGTTATGATTATTGCTATATTACCTTGTTATATAATAAGCTTATTAGTTTTTTTAATATTTTGATACAGATGTCATCTTCTGATAATGATTCCGACAATGATCATGAATATAATGAAGAGATTGAAGAAGAAATTTTGCATATGATTCAAAATGGAGTAGCACTAACTATAGACCATTTTATTAAATATTATATTAAAAAACCATGTAGAACATCCCCTCACACTGGATGGATGTTTGTGATGGAAATTCTTAATGGCCATAGAGATAGATGTCATCAACAATTTAGAATGGAAAATGATATTTTTATCAAGTTATGTAAATTTTTGAAGGAATCGTATGGATTAAAAAAAGGTACAGAAGTAATAATAGAAGATGCTATAACTATGTTTTTGATCACTTTAGGTCATGAATTTTGTAATAGAATGGTTCAAGAACGATTTCAACATTCTAGTGAAACAATTTTTAGATGGTTTCAAATAATAATAGAGGTCGTTTCACGTATGTCGATTGATTTCATAAGACCAAAAGATCTAACTTTTAGTGAAATTTCAAGCAAAATTCAAGATGATAGAAGGTATTGGCCTTATTTAAAAGGCTGTATTGGAGCAATTGATGGAGCACATATACCAAGTGTAGTTCCAATATCCAATCAAGTAAAATATATTGGGAGAAAAGGCATTCCTATGCAAAATGTAATGGCTGTATGCGATTTTGATATGAGCTTTACTTTTGCTTGGACTGGTTGGGAAGGCGCAACACGTGATGCTCAAATTTTTATGGAGGCTTTGCATAATGATATATTACACTTCCCTCATCCACCTAGAGATTTGTGAATTAAAATTTTATACATTTTTTTATTTGATTTATTCTTAATAATTCACTACTTCTTTATTTATTTATTTTAAATTTGGAATATAGGAAAATATTATTTGGTAGATGCAGGATATCCTCACATGTAAGGTTATTCAATCATGCACATTCTTCTTTAAGATGCACAAGCGATAGAACATTTGGCATTTGAAAAAAATAAGTGAAAAATTTTACGTCAAATGCCTAGATTTCCTTTTCCAAAGCAGGTTAAAATTGTAATTGCTTCAATGGCTATTCATAATTTTATAAGGTTAAATGCTCAAAA
>JAOXYD010000003.1:10110161-10121207 GCA_028565735.1 Pinacopodium congolense | reverse complement strand
AAAAAACAATTGAACACTTAAACTAATGTAAACTTAGATTACTAAAATATTAATTAATTATTTAAAACCTAATCTAACACTTTAAATAAAAAAATTTCAGAATTAAAATTAAACACAAAATAAAATTTTAAATGAATTATAACCTAAGAACATGCATAAAAGCTAATTGCTAAACAAAAATGAACCAAATACTAAATAAATAATTGAAACTATATAAAATAAAACCTTAAACAATTTAATAATTAATGAAAAATAATCTGGAATTAAAATTCATATTTGAAACTAAACAATGTTTAAAAATTAAATAAGAAAATTAAAACACAAAAATAAACTAACCAAATAATAACTAAAGTTTGCTAATTAAAGAACAAAACAAAATAGAAATTACAAAAATAAAACAAATCAAACGATCAAACGAATAAATAAAACAAATAAACTGTAAACGAATAGATGTAATCTGAAATAACAAAACAAGAACGACACTAGCTACAACCGAATTTCTGCATTAAGAACCATGGGTAAATAGTATTTAAATGAGACTAAATTGCAAGTGCAGCAGCTATCCTTCATCTGTCTCCTCATACGCGTCTCCTGTGTAGTAGCTCCAAGCAACGTTCCTGTGTAGCAACCGAAGACTGAAGCACCCACTCAGCCACAAGACTCCAGCATTCGTCACGCGTATACAGCCTGGTGTAGCCAAATAGCAGCTCTAAGCCACTTCACTCTCCACGTGTATGCAGCCGCCAACGCCCCCCAAGACTCCTCCACTTGTTTCTGTTTTGTTTTTTTGCTTGGATCCCTAGGGATTGCCGAATAATCGACAATTAATTCCCCTCTCAAACCCTTTGTAGCTTTTGTCCGCGTGTCCTTTGTAGCTCGTCGTTTTACTTGCAAAATGACGAGTTTAAACTTATTATTTTTGTTTTCTTTTCTTTTTTTTTTCAAATTAATACAATTTTTAGATTTTCCTTAAATTGCTTTAAATTCTTCATGTTTTTGCCTAAATTTGTGTTAAAGAAATAAACCTGTTATTAAATAAAATATAATACAAATTAAATATTTAAACAATAAAATAAGATTGAAATAACATTAAAAAGTATAAATTTTTTTAATAAATTTCAATCTTATCATTACCATTGAAAAAATAGTTGTTATACCATGATTTTGGCCCTTTAACGCTGCTTTATATGATTCACAATGATATCGTTGATGTACCGCTTTTGTAATCCACTTTAATATGAGTCTACAATAGCGTCGTTGATGAAACTCAATAACCAACATTGATCAACATAGAGAACAATGGTGGGAGACGACATGTGTCGTTCTACTTACCGAAAACAACTGTTGATGTCCTAGAAACACCAAAAAAAACTTGTCTAAGACAATTCCAAACAAATCCAAGCCTATTTTAACATTAAAAACACTTCTTATACCCACACACATATACAAAAACTTCTAAAAAATGTTTTTAACTTATCAAGAGAATTATTTAAAATATTTCAGACAAAATTCCTCATGATTATGTATCTTATATGCATATTCTAATTTATGAACGTGTCATGTATGAAATGATTTTCATTAAAATACAAAAAAGAAGTAAGTAAGATTTATAATTAAAAAATTACAAATCATAACCTATATAAATTCTATCTTGACTCTTCCAAAAACTTAAGTCTTGATCATTTCACTTTAAGAACTTCAATTTGCTCAAAGACTCCATAAATCACTTCTTTAACACTTCAACTTGCCATTTTTTATTTTAAAACTTTAAACACATAAAAAATATTAGTCTATTGGGTGTTTTTTCATCTTTAAAACAAGGTGAATCTCCCTTAGTTCAGTATTGAATGTGCTTGATGGCTGGAAAAGGTAACTAGTGTGGGCTCTAATATCATGAAGATATATAAAGGTATTAAGTTTTTATTGATTGATTTTAATAGAGGCATTATGCCTTTATACACATGATACTAGTACAATAAAATAGGAATTAGTTTATACATATTTGATGAATGAGTTGTGTAAAATAAGTACAGATATGAATGAATTACAAAGATCATTTGCATAATATTTCTATTATCTTGATGTAATTGAGATTGCAGAGATTATGCTATATGATCACTAATCTTTATTCAACTAAACAAATTAATTTATATTAAATAAAAAATTAATTAATAATCTTTATTATAATTATAAACTTATTTTAAATTTAATTTTAGAACATTTATTTCTAATTTTATTTTAGTTATTTTATTAGAAAACTAATTTCTAATTTTATTCTAATTAGAAAACTCATTTATAATTTTATTTAACTAAAAATTAATTTTTTAATTAGAAAAATTATTTATAATTTTTAACATTAATTAGAAATTTATTTCTAATTTTGATCAACTAAAAAATTAGTTTATTTTGATTAGAAAAAATATTCGTTATTTTAATTTAATTGGAAACCCTTTTCTAATTTGTATTCAACTAAGTAAATTAGTTTATTTTAATTGGAGAACATATTTCTAATTTTAATTTAACTAAACTAATTAGTTTCTTTTAATTAGAAAATTTATCTCTATTTTTATTTTAATTATAAACTTATTTTTAAATTTTATTCAATTAAATAAATTGGTATATTACAATTGGAAAAAATATTTCTAATTTTATTTTATGATTATAAACTAATTTATTTTTTTATTTGTGGATCTACTGTCCATATTTTATTATTTTATTATACATTTATTTATTTATTATGAATATATTTTATTGAAAAGAAATAACAAATGGAAGTGCAAGGCTAAACTTTTTCAATTGGGTGCTTATTGTTATAAAGGTCTGTCATGTTGTCAAACTTTACCGCAAGTCGTACCCTAATTTACAGGGCAATCTCGCTTAGATCTGCTTAAGCCGAGACTCAACCTTCTTATATGAATGTTGCCAAACAATTTTATTAGCCCTTAAACACTTCACGGGCATACTCATGTCTTTCACTCACATACCAAGAATCATACAAATGTATAATAAGAAAAAAGAAAGCAACAAGAGAAAATATGACCAAAACCAATCTTTCATTAACTCTAAAAAAATTTTAATAAAAGAATAAGTACCTCCTTCTCGAAACACTTACAAGAATTCCCTACTCAAAACCTTTACAGGAAAACTCCCATAAAAGCTCTCAACTCTCTAAGTTATGTCTCATCTTGAGAATGACCTAATGATTTTTTAATGAAGAGCTCTGACTCTAATAAGCTATTTATAGACTCTCTTGCTTAGAAAGCAAGTATAAGATGACTAGGACTCTGAGATTCTATTCTATCTTAACAACTAAAATCATATCAACAAGACTAATGGGAAGACATCTCCTTCCTCTTATGGCTCTTCTAATTGGAAAGATTACATTAGAATTTAATAAGATAAAGATTATATACAATCTGGGAAAGATCTTCTATATCAATAAATATTTTCACGATCTTCAGAAGTTCAGTCCCACACGGTCTCTAAATCTTAGATTTGATATTATTCCATGTGATCTTCAAGTTGATATTGCCATGTCAACCAGTGTTTATCCACAATTTCCATATCACCGTTGATGTGCTTTCTAAGTCACCAAGGCCTATCCGTACATAGGCTATCAATACATGTCAATAGACAAGTCCATCTTCTATTATCAAGCTCACTCATAGTGCAGTCTCATTGCTCCATAATTAATTACAAGTCACAATCCGAGTTAATATAAAACCTCACAGATTTTACGTACCTTCGACCTACCTCACTGAAGTTAAGTTTCTATGCGCATCCTTACACTCGCATGCTTTTACATATCCTTACGTGTTTTCGCGATATTTCACATGCCTTCGGGCATATACGACATCCTCAAATCTTGCTTGACTTAGTTCACCAACTGCGGGTGATCCCACATCTGAATCTCGGGTCTCGTGGAAGATTTATGCCAATGCGTGCCTACGTGTGCCCATGCGTTTAGAATCTTGCCTACTCATAAGATCTCCACTGATACTTCCCGTATCCTTCGCCTACTCTGCAAGTTTCTTGGGCTTTTGCTCACCTACTCACAAGACTTCGCCTTGTTCTCTTGTCACCAGCTTTCCTCATATTTACTTGCGTACCAAGCATTAGCTAAGTCTCGCTAATACTTGCACGATCCCGCAACTTGGACTTAAGAGTCCAACAAACAAACCCCTCCAGAAGAATTCAACGCTTTTTCCTAAATAATCTATGGACATTTCTTCAGGAGTGGTTCTCCTGAAGACTCCTTAACCAATCCTTGAAGACTAGAGCAAGCCTTCTCTTCCATTGACACCTTTCCCACGTACTAAGTCCTAGTTTTTTCGAGTTTTCTTTCACATGGACGCTCCTTTGTAAGGCTTATTACACCCAAATAGCTTATGTTATTGTTGAATCGTTCCACTGAGCCATGTTCATCACTTCCTCCTTTGTCCTTTGCAATAATAGAGTTCATTTGCTCCTCACCCTTCTTCCTCTTTGTTCCTTCTCAAACATAATGCAACCCCTCGATATGAAGTATGTAACCTTCCCATTATATTGTTTCTTCATCTTGCTTTGAGAACTTTCACCTTCCTTCTGTTTGCCTCTCTCCTTGTCATCTCGGATTTCACCATTCTTCTTACCCTCTCGAATAGGTGGTGACATTTGGAGATCTACTAAGGCATATATTGTCGTTATCAGGCTAAAGAAGTCATTCACATTCTACCTCTAAATCTTCATCTGTGCCCAACCTTGGAAGCCACTAATGAAGTTGAACAACTTATCGTCCTCTGACACTTTTTGCACATCCAACATCACTAATGTAATCTTCCTTACATACTCCCATATTGAGCCATCTTGCTTCAACTCTTTCAAACCTTCCCTCGTGATCCATGAAGTATTGTTGTGAAGGAACTGGCTCCTTCTTCAGCTTCTCCCATATATCAATAGGAGGTCCACCCGTACTGATGTCATTAGAGGTCCAAATTCTCCACTACAACTTGGCATTACCTACTGTGTGCATCGTTGACATTAATACCTTTTCCAAGTCTACCACCTTTTCCTTTGCAAAGTATTGCTTAATATCCCATAGAAAATTCTCGAGTTCCTTAGCACTTCACTTATCATTGAAAACTTATGGTTCTTGTACCTTCACAATAATGCTTTCTACTCGGACACTCGTCTTGTGCTTTGCTAGTGCACGCTTAATTATTAGGAGATCGTAGCTCATCTCCTTTCGAGTTAGCAACTGTTCCTCAAGTGTTCATATGGTTACCTAGAGTTCCCTCTCCAAGGCTTCAATACATTCCAACAAAGAAACTACTCTAACATTAGTTGGGGCTAAAAGTTCATGGATTGCCTCTATTATAATAATAATGCCCATCAGATTACTTCCACCAGGCATCATTACTTTGTCTTTGATACTAACTATTACAAAAGTCCACTAGGTCATCGAACTTTATCGCAAGTCACGCCCTCCTTTACACGACAATCTCGTTTAGGTTTACTTAAGCTGAGACTCAACCTTCTCATGTGAATATCATTGAACAATTCTGTTAACCCTCAAACACCTCACGTAAACACTCATGTTTGAGTATTTCACTCACACACTGAAAATCATATAAGTGTGTAACAAGATAAAAGAAAGCAACAAGAGATATAATATGGTCAAAACCAATCTTTCATTAAATTTCATAAAATGTTAACAAAAAAACAAGTATCTCCTTCTCGAAGCACTTATAAGAACTCCCTACTTGAAGCCCTTAGAAAAGAATTTCCCCGAAAGCTCTTAACTCTCTAAGTTATCTCACCTCTTAAGAATGACTAAATGATTTCTGAATGAAGAACTTTGGCTCTAACGAGTTATTTATCGACTCTTTTACTTAGAAAGAAAGTATAAGATAACTAGGACTCTGAGATTCTAATTTATCTTAATAACTAAGATCACATTACTCAGACCAATGGGAAGACATCCCCTTCCTTTTAGGACTCTTCTAATTGGAAATATTACTTCAGAAATTAATAATATAAAGATTACATGCAATCTAAGAAAGATCTTCTATATCCACAAAGATTCCGATGATCTTCAGAAGTTCAATTCCACACAGTCTCTAACTCTTAAATTTGATGTTATTCTACTTGATCTTCAAGTTGATCTCGCCACGTCATCCAATGCCACATTATCCATAGTTTCTATGTCACTGCTAATATGTTTTCTAAGTCACCAAGACCTATTTGCATATAGGTCTATCAATGCACGTCTATGGACAAGTCAATCTTCCATGATCAAGGTCACTTATGGTACAGTCCTGTCATTTCATGACTAAGTACAAGTCACAATCTGAGTTAATATAAATCCCCATAAATTTTACATACCTTCGACTTGTCTTGCTAAAGTCAAGTGTCTACGCGCATCCTCGGACTTACATGCTTTCACGCATCCTCACATGTTCTCGTAAGATCTAACATGCCTTCACCCACCTTCTCACACTCTCGTAGAATCTCACATGCCTTCGCCCATTCTTGCTCATCCTCGGGTCTCGCATTTGAATCTCAGGTCTTGTGGAAGATTTATGCCAATGAATGCCTACGTATGCCCACACGTATTGAATCTCACCTACTCTTGAGATTTTCACCTATACTTCCTGCATCTCTCACCAACTCTACAAGTTTCTCAGGCCTTTAATCTCTTACTCGCAAGTTTCTCGGGCCTTTACTCTCCTATTCACAAGACTTCATCTTGTTCTCTTGTCAACAACTTTCCTCATGCGTACTAAGTATTGACTAAGGCTTGCCAATACTCGTACGATCCCACAATTTAGATTTATGGGTCTAACATATATCTTAGCTCGCAACACCTAGATGAGATGCATGCACTTCACTTGACCAATCCTCTTCCTCCATCGTTCCTGTTTTCTGTTCCTTTTCTTTATATATATTTTCAGTTTCTCTCTTCCTTTACTATGCTCTCCTGCCTATTATTGCTCTGTTGCTTCTCATACGACTCCATTTATTGGTCACCGATGACAGCAACACTCACCATAGATGGATTATTTCGTGTTTCTTCAACTTCTCTTAACCAATGGCTGAAAAAACAAACTTACATGCCAAAACACATCAGATCCAAGCTTTCTAAGAAATTATGGGTGCTATTATATCTAAGTTTAATTAATGGTGAGCCATGGAAGAAAGAGAAAGAGAGGAAAACTTAAAGAAAATAAGGAAAAAAAAACAGTATTTCATATGTCAGAAACTATTCAAGCATTTTCCCAGAACCACTCTTTTGAGTTTCAATCAACACATAATTAACATAGATTTAAATGTTATTTTATAAATTATAACACTTAATTATCATTAGATCTTAGAACTTAGTTTGAATGAGATTAACAAATAATTCAATTTTTTGAACTTTAAATAGGATTAATAAATAATCCAACTTCCCCTCTTTTTCATGGATTAACAAATAATCTAGTTCTTCTTATTTTCTAAACTTTGTTCGAATACAAATAGTACTAATGATTCAAATACTATTTAACAGATTATTAGTATATCTAAAAATTTATCATCATAACAAAATTTCAAAACAAATCTAAACACTTATTTAGAAAACAGAAAATCGAAGAAAAAACAAAGATTGATTTAAATTTCACAGATTAAATCACTAGAGATAAAGTATATCTTCAAAACAAAGATAAAAACATAATTTACTTTGTTGTTTAAATGCATATAAAACCTAACTTTAATGTCAATGTTAGAAAAATTCAATCAATCACATAGATTGTTAGATTTAGAATCTTATATATATATATATATCATAAATAAGAACAATCATTTATGGATAATTTCTAAGTTTTACACGTTAAGGAATTTGATTTTAAGCAGAATATTTCTTCTAATCCATTTCTCTTTTTTTAAAAAAAGATAAACATTTTTTTTTAATTCATAGACTTCACACTGAAGACTAAAACTTTTCAATTTCAAATTAAAAGGATATATTATATCGATTTAATCTCATCATGAACTAATCTCATTATGGGTGCTTAAATATTTGTATCACATATGAATTCTAGCATCTAATCTACCTCAAATAATTCATTTTATCATGTACTTAATACAAATTATAAAGTGGTAAGAGGGTTTAATCTACAGCAGCAGAAAAATTGAATTGATGAAATGGTGGATATAAAACAAAACTGTGACCAAGGTTCATACTTGACGATGCCAATGTAGTGATTCATTATTCGTCTTACTGCTTAGCCAAATTTTCTGCTTTTTGTTTTTTTTTTTTCATGGAGCTGCAGTGAACTCAAACTTGAATCTTGTACTCAATTGTGTCATTTGAACTATCGCTACTTGCTTCTTAAACAAGTTGGAAGTTTTGGTGATGATTTCGTTTATCTCCTACCTAGTGGGTCATATCATCATGAGATCGATTCCTTTGTATTGATAATCACCATGCCTGCCATGTTCCTAGATTAAACCAGTGGCCGAGTCACTTTGATTGTGAGAGAGGCAATACGTTAAGAGCATAAAATTGACACATACAGTCCCTAATGTACCACATGAAGAGTGGTACTTATGGTAGGCCAAATATCCAGCGGAGACACGTTCCAGTTCTTTTAAGGGTGTCTTCTCTTTTCTTTCTTTCTTTTTTCCCTCCTTTTCAATTTCTGGTGCCATTGATGATGATAACGTGAACCCTTTTTCTCCATTATATCATCTTCATCATCAACTGCAAGTTCTATGATTGCACTTCTACTACAAAAGCCAGTTGACAAGTTCGACAGCTTTAAATAATGCAAAAGAAACTTGAAAGAGAGAGAGAGAGAGGAGACAGTCAAAAAGAAGCAGAATTGTTCATCATTCGGTATGGTCATCACCTTATCTATTCTTTCTCGTGTAAAATCCTGCCATTTGAAAATGATGTTTTCTTCTTCTTTCTATAAAGAAAAAGCAACTTAACAAGGAACAAAAAGGAAGAAAAAGGAAGAAAAGGAAAAACTGCTGGATTCAACTTGAATTATTCAGATACTGCTCTTAGTTTTTCCTTTTTTTTCCCCTAAAGGACTGGACCACGGATAAAGTACTCAAAATCAAAATATCATTTCAATTAGACTTACTTTACCAAATACCTCCATGATGAACTTGGCAAAGATACCGATGAGTACAGATAGTGAGAAGACTTGGTCCATGTAAAGACCACTTTTTCAACAACTCTGCATATTCCAATTTTTTATCAAGTGGTAAGTCTAAATCAGATGGAATGCTAATCAATTTCATTTCATAAAAATATGCAATAGTATACTTGAAAAAAATTGTTCGCAGGATGCAAGCTTTAATGTAAACCAATGAAAAAGATACGAGCTTTGATGAAGGTTACCCCAGCTACTGTAGAGCAAGCTAATGCAAAGCTATGCACCAGATTTTTTGCTTTTCTTCTAAGATATTTTTGTGATGATAAATTTTGAAAATTAAAATTATACTGCTAGATAGATTGATCAATTGTTCACATTAAATTATGTTTTATAATTTCTAAATCTGGTTGTAGGACGGTGTGTGAGAGAAAACATATAAGACCTTGCTTAAAAAACTCTAAACATTTGAGAGATTTGAGTGATCTTGTGATGGCTACAAGCAGCAGTATTTTTGGTGCTTCTCTAAGCTTCACTTTAGAAAATTATTATGTGTTCCATGAAGATGAAAGCATATCTCAAGGGTCTACTACTGTGGGAAGCTGTTGACTTTGAAACTGGGCTGCCAGAGAATTCAACTTTGAATCAGTTTAGAATGTAGGAAAAAAAAAGGGTCTCTAGACAATTTAAATCTCTGATTAGTGTTCATTTAGGAGTCAATGAAACTACTTTTATAAGGATCAAAATATGCAAAACAGTAAAAGAATTCAAGAAAAATTGAAATCAGAATTTCAAAGAAATGAAAAGGTAAAACAGATGCAGATTTTTAATTTAAGGAAAGAGTTTGAACTTCTTATTATAAAAGAGATTGAGAATGTGAAGGAGTACGTGGACAGAGTTATAAAGGTAATTAATCAAATAAGAATGTTGGGTGAGGATTTAACAAAAAGAAAAGTTGCAAAAAGGTAATGGCAACTTTTCCAGAAAGAAGACGCTTGAGACTTGGCTAAGCTTTAATCCCATAGAGTTTGCAAGTGCTCTACAAGCAAATATGCAAAGATGAATTTAGAGAAAAAGAAGGCTCAACTGGAAACGCACTTATTGCATTCCAAACGACAAAAGTGCAAGTTGATGACATAAAGAAAAGCTTTCATTCAAAGAGTGGTAAAGACAAAAATTTTAATCAGAACAACAAATGAAGAAACAGAAGAGCCAAGTATACACTTTGTCCTAATATTAAGAACACAAATCACATTGAAAATTATTGTTGGTGCACGTAACTCCCTTAAACATAAAATTCCAATTATAAAAGATTTTCAATTCGTAGTAACCCTAAATCAAAAGTAATTGCAGTCAAAATCTTAGTTCAAATATAATAGGATTTAAAAAATATCTTTTCAACTCAGTTGACCTACCTATAATAATGCTTTAGTAAAAATCTGAGTACTAAATAATGATTAAAGAGTTAATATCAAAATATCCCCTATATTTTCATGATTTATCAAATATTCTCTTGTGTTTTTAAAAATATCAGAGATTCTCTATATTTTAACAAAATTATCAAATACCCTCTGAAACTATTTAGGGCTGACTAGGAGCTGACGTGGCGGGAGTGTTGACATGACGGGTTGACCATGCTGACGCGGTAATGGTGACTGGGCATATGTGCTGACGTGGCTGCTAACGTAACGAGTGGCGTGGCTGCTGACGTGGCAATTACTGTACAGGGGGTATTTGATAAAAATGAAAAATACAGGGGGATATTTGATAAAAAATGAAAAATACAAAGGGTTTTTTGAAAAAAATGAAAAATACAGGGAATTTTTAAAAAAATAAAAAATACAGTGATTTTTTGAAAAATAAAAATAAAAATTATTAAGAATAATTAAAATAACCATTTCAATGAGATAATTAACTCTAATTAATT
>JAOXYD010000003.1:10076553-10110061 GCA_028565735.1 Pinacopodium congolense | reverse complement strand
GTTTTTTCCTTGCGATGAAGATGATGAATTACTTCCTACAAATGAAGAAATTAATGAAATGAAAACGTTGAAGAAAATCATTTAGATGAGCCACAAAATAACAAAATGAATGATATGGGGGAACATATTGTAAATCTTCTTGTATTACAATAAAATACATAATTTATTATATATTTAACTATTTACTCAACTTGAATATTTATTTTAGAATTTATATAACATTATATAACTATTTTTTAGATTTTTTAATATTAATTTTTAATATTAATTTTATTTATGTTATAATCAGTGTAAAAGATTTAGTTAGACATATTTTTATTTATATTTCATATGGTTTAAAATTAATATAATAATTAATATATCGTGCTTTGCATATTATTTAATATACTTTAAATAATATTTATATGCAGAAATGATTTTTATTATAAAATAAAATATAGTTAAAATCAAAAGTACTTTTTGTTTTTATGTTACCAAACAATTTACTGTATAAAACTCTTTTAAAAATGCTCTTTTTAAAATGATAGTTAAACAGTCAAATAGTTTCTTAGAAAAGCTCTATCCAAAAAGATCTACAGAAAAAAAAAACTCTATTAATAAAAGCGCTACTGGTGTAATCCCATCTAAACAGGCACTTAAACAAAATTTGTCAATATTGGACCACATGAATGAATAAAACAACGTCTACTTAATTTCAAAACCAAATTTGACCAAATAACAAATATAAACAATGGCAGTGGGACAAAACATAAAAGACAATTTGAAGCATTAATACGATATTGTTTTCTTCAGTTACAAATAGTACCCATCTGGAAGCAGAAACCCATTTTTGCTAACCTTTGGGGACATCGATGACTCTTCAGCAACCTACACTCTTCACCACTAGACACACTCTTCGGCAACTTGAATGAATGGATACAGTAGTGATTCAACAGTCGAAGGAGGAGGAGGAGGAGGAGGACGATGGATCTTACAGCCTTAGATTTGTTGGATGATGCTCGCAATAGTGGATATGGCTTTGGAGAATGACGTCAGAGGTGGATGTTGGAGGTTTTGACGGAGGAGGACAAGGCTTCATTTGCCCTATTCACGACGTCGTCTTCCATAGGGTGTGGCCATCTCCTCTTAAAATGAAATGAAGTCCTACTTTGGTAGCTAGACATCTACGTTGACACTGTAGGCTTTCCAAAAAAAAAAAAAAGTATTAATGAAAACATGTTATGTGGAGGTGGTAGCATTTAATAGAAAGATAGAAAGATAATATAGTTAATGATCCAATATTGTTTTTAAATATATTTAAATATTTTGTAGTTTGCTTTAAATATTGTGAAAAAAGTAGTTTTAATTTTCTGTTTTTCTAAATGTAGTTAGGTTTTAATTTTTAGTTTTAATCTATTATTTTTTTAACACAAAAATAACAAAACACATTAATATAGTATAAAAATATAAAAAATATAAAAATTAATACAAAAATCACAACTCACAATTCAATTAAACATCTCTTTAAATTTTAATTTACATTATCTAAATAAAAAAACCTTAAAATGTATTTTTTTTTGTTGACAAATAAAATGGGACGTATACATTTTAATTTAGGTCATGTTTAGTTTAGCTTTTATTTTTGGTTTTAGTTTCCTATTTTTCTAATACAGCACAAAAATCGATAAAGAAAACACACTAATACAACACAAAAATCGATAAAGAAAACACAATTACTAATACAAAAATACAACAATCACAACACAAAACTACAACCCACAACCCATCTAAACATCCCCTTAAGGACAATGAAAAGCGATCCTAGTTAATCTGTCGCTATTAAACCGTAGGATTACATGGATAATGCTGCTCACCTGTGAAATGTTGCCGTCCCCGTCACTCCAGCCCCTCCGTTGTCTCGCTACTGCCGTAGCCACAAGGACAACAACTGACTTCGGCCACCTCTTCCGCTAAAGGTCCTCTACCTCACAACCTGAATATCAACACCCACAAAGCCCTTACTTTAAATCCTTGTATCCGCTCCCCACCTATCTCCGTCATAAAGTCCGTCAAAAGCTTCCTGCACCCCTTCAGTCTACACCTCGCCGCTGTAGGACGCGTTCTAGACATATACCCATCACTTCTCATCTCGGACCTACATTGTCATATTTAACCAGTTTCCGATTTCCTTCTCGGCGAGGTTAATGTTCCGTTTTCGGACATTCCCAAGTCCGTCTGACAATGTCCTAAACTTCTTGTCTCGACTGTTGCTAACCGATTATGATCAACAATTGTCATCTTACAAAGCGTTGCGTTCGTGGGTCGTTATGCGATTGATTGTCCAACGACAGTGTTGCTTGTGTATAACGTGGAGGCTGCTTTGATTGAAAAGATTGAATTTTTGATGGTTTGGGGTTTGAGTTTAGGGAGGTTACGCAAATGGTGGTAATGGCTCCTGGGATTTTGACATTTAGCGTGGAGAAGAATTTGGAGCCAAAAGTTGAATACTTTTTTAGGAAAATGAGGGGTGATTTGGACGAGTCGAAGATGTTTCCTCAGTATTTTTGTTTTAGTTTTAGGGAGGAAGATAATGCTTAGGCATAGAATGTGGGTTGAAGCTTCTGTTGTGGAAGATGTTGACATTTAGTGATGGGGAGTTTAGTTCAAGATTGGTGGAAATGCGGCTGAGAATGGTTGAGCTTAGGTAATCTCAAACGAGTGAGTTCTCCTTCTTCTTCTTTGACATTTTGTTTGATGGTGGAAATTTGACGGCTTGGTAAATTCTTGACATGAGTACTCTTTATTTTGAGTGTTCTGTGATGGTACTTCACGCAGCGTAGAAAGCACAGAAAAAAAACTTAAAGGTAATCGAAAATTCTTATTAATTTTTGCTCCCCCAAAAACAACTTTGTCCTTCACTTAAATAGTCTCGAAACTCTAAAACGAACAATAAGGAAAAAAGTCCTAATTAAAACGAATTCTAAATAACATAAAAATTAGAAATATCCCGTATATGCGCTTCGGTAGAGATATTTGGGCTATTTCAAGTTGATTCATAAGGACAATAGAGCACTTAAATCAGTCTTTAAAAATATATTATGGGCCCCGTAACTCATCCCGAGTCAAAAGTTATGCCCCTTTTCCTTTTCTCTGTCCAATTTGTCCAAAAACTTCAAGGTTATGTCTTCTACATCAGTACTGTATACTGACTGGTTGCAACTGAATTCGAAATTGGAGACTACTTTTTGTGTTGGCATAAGATATTTGAGAGGAAATACTAGATGTGTGTAAAACTTTTGATTTAGTTTGTGTACAAAAGTAATTATGCTGCAATTCAATTCAACAAGCTAAAAATATTTCCCTGTAGTGCAGTAGTGTACGGGTGCAACAAATTCTCCTTGTTTAGATTTGTTTTAGTTTTTTGTTATCTTAAACAAAATTTTTTTTAAAAAAATATATAATTAAAAAATATAATAATTAATATAATAATTTCAATAAAAAATTATAACTACGACTCAATTAAACATCCCTGCAGTTATCGCATGAAATACTTACTTATATGGTCAAAGAATAACAGAACCAACGTGATGCAAATGTGGGGAAGTATTTTATATCAGAACTTGCCAAAGAAATGAACGGTTTCAAAGATGTTGCGATGTAGCTAAGGAGTTCTTTGCTCCGGGGATATTTGAAATCCAAGGATTTTGATAAATTTTTGGATTTAACAATATAAACTCGTTTGTATAAGTTCAAGTTTCAACATGTAAAATGTTCTTTACTTTTTGGTTCAATAATTAAAATTAATAGCTTTTAAATAAATTATTTTTCATATTTTATTAAATTTAAGTTATTAATGTAACAAAATGTTTTACAAAGTGTTGTTGATCCCATAGAACTTCTAGATAAACTCCATTTTGCATCGATTCTTGGTGCCTATTTCATCTAGCTTCCTTTAAAAAGGACTTCCTAAATATTGAGATTCTACAAGCTTATCAAACCTGCTGCCTCCAATCGAAGATCAATTACTGTGCTTATATGTTTTGGAGTTCTTGTGCAATTGATTCTATCTCAATTTTATTTCTGGATTTTATTTGTATGCCACTCTGCATAATGTCAATATTTCTTTGTCCATAGAATACTTGGATCTGGATGACATGATATGACATAAAGGACTTATCTGATACTGAAATTTTACATACATCTTGTTGTTATGTAATATGAGGTTCAAGAATAGTTCCTCCATTGTTAAGGGTAGGCCGAAGTTTAATTGGTCGCACGAAAACACCAAGCGAAGCAGGCTTGATAGAAGGCGGATGATTTAGGAGTCTCTCAAATGACATGTAGGATTTTATGCTTGGATTCCTGGAACTCACGGAAAACAATAACAGGGGACATTCCAAGGAACGATGGCGTATTCTTGAAAACAAATGAATGGTTTTGTCAAGGTAGCAGTTGGACTGAGCAGCAACTAATCTAGGCCAGGTTCGATGTGCTTCAAGAAATGGTTGTGGGGTCGGTTTTTGTTTGATTATTGCACCACTCGAAGTCCTGCAGAATCAGGGGCCACCACTTCCTCAATCACCAGTTTTCGTGTCCCACAACTCTGCGACGTCTAATCAATCGAACGTGAACACAAGTGAACTAAGACTTTTGAATATCGTTCTTCACCGGTCTGAAACAAGGTTTTGAATGCTGTCGTGACACTAATACTAAATTTATTTTTAAAATAATATTATATTAATATCGATTAATATTAATATTATTTTAAATAATTTTTTAAAATTATAAATTAATTTATTAATTTTATAAATTTTATAAAATAATTTATAAATATATTATATTATATAATTTTAACTTAATTTTAAATTTAAAAATATTAAAATACAAATTTTCTTTTTTTCAATAAAAATTTTTTTACAAATTTTTTTTATTTTTTTATTTTTTTATATCGATTAGTACATGTTAGTATCAATAATACTAATTGGTACCGACCGATATTTATACTCGATATAAAATAAAGTGATTCTATTTTGTTTTTCTAACAATACGACGCATACCAACGAATACAAAATAAAATTCGAAACTGAAAGAAAGCAGAACGATAATTTTATTTTTCATACTGCGCTTAAAATAATCGGAAGTACAGAAAATTGAATTCAACCCGCAAGGGAAGGGAGGGTAATTATCTTTGCAAGGTAATAAGTTTGGAAGATGGGGGAATTTGCACTTGTAACATGCACTGCATTCGTAATAAAGCTACCGCTACATGGGCATTTAGTTATACTCAGTTTAATCAAGGACAAAATTTCAGAGAACTTTTAGAGTTAGAATAACTAGTAATTTTAAATTTTTATTATTTTTTAATTAAATCATATATTTTTAAAATTTACAAAAAAATATTTTTACTTAATATAGGACTTAATTGAAAAAATTGTGAAAAATTTAAGATTATAAATATAATTATTCCTTTGTAATTTTATCCTTACATCAAATCTTGTGTTTAATGGCACATTTGTCCTATGTCTCTCTTGTTTGATCTCTCTCTTGCTTTTTCAACAAAATGATGTTGTAATAGCTGATTAACATTTAGGCTAAAGCATGTTTTAGTAAGGCTAATCTGTAATTTGAGATGATAAAATGAAAATTTTGTCTCACTTTTATTATTTGTAAAAATCCAATAAACATGCTGGGATCTCTGAAAATGAAAAATAGAAAATGAGTTCAAGTTCTAAGTTTTCAATTTCCACACGGTAATAAAGAAATAATAAACCAGACCACATCTTGGTCTTCGGGGATGATGGTGAAGGTATTGAGCCAATGATCGAAAAGCTGATGGTACGAAAGCAACAGGGCGGGGCCATGAACCGTTGGGCCTGCATTTGTTTGCATGGAAGAGCACATAGGGGTCTACGCACGTGGGCATGTACAATCACTTTTGCTTCTTCTTTCTTTATTTATTTCTGATAGGAGAGAAAGAAAAGGCATGCCTACAGAATCCTGTAAGTTACTTAAAACCCATGTAATAATAATACATCACCAGATATTATTATCAGGTACCAGACAATTCCTCTACGTAAGTAAAGCGGTGTCTCTTTCCCAGTCAATCAATGTAAGAAAATCTCTTACAAAATCAACACCCTGTCCTTTCTTTCTCCCTTCTCTCTCTCGCACTCATCACTTCCATGCGCAGTGAACTTCTTTCACAATTACTGCTGCACAGAAAAGTAGTACTCGAGAGTCCTCAAAATGCCTGCCAGGTTCTACCCCAACCATCACTAACCTTTTATTAACTTCAAGGTCTAGTCCTGAGAGTTTTTAAAAATAAAATAAAATTTCCCCTCCTTTTTCACATTGCATTGAGTCAGAAACCCGAGAATTTGGACAGAGACAGAGTTGGTGACTGGTGGGTCATTTTCATTCCCTCACTTTGTGTCATCAAAGATTTCTATTCGTGTCACTTCTTTAAAAAAAATACGCATTATTCGCTACGAGTTGTTAACGTCTTATAAATCGTGGAAAAGAGTGGGGGTAAAGAGCGGAAAACAACTTCGTTTACTTCATTTGGCATTGAATTTACGCACTGAGATGCTCTCTTTTCAGAAGCTTTTGGGTTCTGATCTTTTTCTGGGTATCAGAAATGGTTTCACTCACTGACTGTTTTAAAGCCTTATTGACAGTTCAACAAAATTCCCGAAAACTTGTATTAGATGCATAGCCATAAGTGGCATTATAATACAATGTAGATCCATCCCCTTGTTTGGATAAACCACAGAAGCTGGTACGAATGGAGACCCTCTGTCACTTCCTCTCCCACACACTAAACCTACTTCTGTCGACTTCAGCTTTGTTTTTATAGGTAGGGTTATAGACTTCTTGTAGTACATTCAGTTCCCTTCCATCGCTTTTATTACTTAAGACCCTAAAAACACAACTGTATTTACATAGACGTCATTATATTTTCTGTTAGGGTTTGATGGGTTACCTTAACGTCTGTAACAATGGTCATGCCATATCCATCAGGATCCATGCTCATCATGGTATGAATTTCATGTATGCCAAGTATATACGTTATGGAATACGTCAGCATAAGATTTTCCTTGTTGACATTTGTGTATAAGTTTCTGCTTGTAATTGTTAAATTTTTTGCTAGAATTTGATTACCAAAGGAACAGTTATATTAACTTCATATCAATGAGTAGTATAGAAGGTATTTCCTTCTACACAAATTTAAAGAAATGTCCCATATGTTCATTACAGCTTGCAAAAGGTTTTGTCTGGACAAAAAGCTGAATATGATTTTCTAATGACCTAGTAGCATCACTGATGGTACTTTCCATTGTTAATGGACATCAGATTTTCCCACATAATTCCCTTTCGGGTTCACCAGGAAAGAACATCACTTAAAAATTTGGGTAAAAAAGTGCAAATAACAAGATAGTTTTGGTTATTCTCTTTTCGAAACGTGTTCTTTCGACTAAACCTAACGCTTTCAAATGAAGAAAGGGGAACTCCCCTAGCGTATGCCGTTTTGAAGCTAACGAGCGAGAACAAACAATTTTTACTGAAGCATGCATCTGAGATTAGCAGAAATTACGGCCAATTATTTTATTTTTTTGGGGATCTTTTAGTCTTTCTTGTCGATGTTTTGAATTTGGTCAGATTGAGAAGCTTCTAAAACCAGGTTTTCATAGAATTAGGGAAGAAAGAACGAATGCATGATGTCAAATTGGAATACCTGTTGAGATAAATTTTGTAATTTATTTATGTTTTATCGATTCTTATTGATGTTCAGTAATTTGAGGCATCAGGAGCATACCTGGAAGGACTGGTCTTAAATTAAAGGTCACTTCTTGTCACGCCCCACATAGCATGAGAGAAGAGCTAATACAGTTCTTTTGTCTTGAGACAGAGTTAACTGACTTCTTCCGGGGCCGATGCAATTATATTAATCAAACGCATATGTTTTAGAATTTTGAATTATGTTCCGTATCGGCAGAAATCTATTTGTTTTGCAACAGATTTAAATATCGATTGGAATCGGTTATACCGGTTGATACTGATTAATATTATCGGTATTAACTTGTATCAAACAGTATTAAAAAATAAAAATAATAAAATAATTTTTTTAAAAAAAGGTATTTTTAAGAAATTTTTTTTATTTTAATAATTTTTAAATTTAAAATTAAGTTAAAAACTATACAATATAATATATTTATAAATTATTTTATACATTTTATAAAATTTAAAAATTAATTTATAAATTTAAAAAATTATTTAAAATAATATTAATATTAATCGATATTAATATAATATTATTTTAAAAATAAATTCGAAACTAATACTAATATAATATTCAAAACCTTAATATGTTTATAAGAGAGAGATGCCAACTCACGCGCAAACGTACAGTCTAATCTTATCATCTCAACATTTCCACTTGCCAATTGCCCATTTTCACCTGCTTTGACTTGTCTTCTTCTTGGGAGTTATGCGAGTACCCTAAAAACAAAACCAATGACACCACCTGGCATACCTTTCCATATGGTTCCAAGGGAACAGCCCCAACAGAATCTTATGGATCAGCCCTACCGTTTGCATGGTGGGTCATTTTTCATCTCACAGAACTTTTTGTCTCGCCTATATTTTCCTTTCCTTTCATGCATTTGTATACCAGCTCCCTTCCTTGCTCTGTCGATTGCCCTACCAAACCTTAAACGAGTCATTCCAAAAGCATGTTCGTCGTTTCATATGTTCATGTTAACCAACTCCAATCGCACATGAGGTTTTGTTGTTGAGGGGACAATTTCTCCTCATTGAGAAGAAAACTTTAACACCCCTTCTCCCTTGTGTTAACATAGGATGCTCTCTACCATGTCTTGGAGACAATTTTTGCTTCTTGGTTGGGTAATTCAACAACATTTTCCATCTAAAGCTTCACATACGTCACTTGTTGTCTCTGTTTGATGCAGTCCATTCATCGGACCTTGTGGCCTACTACTACATGATAGACTCTATATTTTCTGCATCCATGCTGCTCAGTTTCTAGACTGCAACTAATCAATTAACTAGTTCGATGCGATGCTGTGATCTTGTTTACAGGAGTGGTTCTGTTTTAAGTGCCAACAATACAAAGAGGCTGTCTTTGCATAAAAATATAAAGAATGAGAAGATATTGTTTAAAAACTTAGTCTATTTATTACTCGATTATTTTAATAATTTTTAGGATTCAAATCATATTCATGTACAGCAGGATAAAGAGCATTAGTATCAATGACATAAACTACTCCAATTCAGTTTAAGCTACTTAGAGATTCTTCTAACAATTGGCATTGTTTTGTTGGCATTTGAAACCAGATTAACTAAAACTGATACAACAAAAACCCTTTTGTTTCAGTATGCAAAAAATATTAACCAACTCTCCTTTTCTCGTGCGCCTGTTAAAACTTGCTTATGAGCAAATATTGATTGATGGTAGGTGGCTTCTAGTGATTGGAAAGTCAATGTCTAACTTATGTTGGAGAGTCAAGTGTCTAACTTATCTATCAAACTCTTCTTTTTAGTTTTTTGAAAGTCTAACAAATTCTTTTTTTTTATAGAGTTTTACAAGGGTTTCTTCACTAAAATTAAGAATTTAACCTTTTATCATTTTAATTTTCTTATTTTAAAAACTATCACTTATTTTAAAAGCGGACAATATATGTGGGCAGGTGGACTGATCTGGACTGGACTAGACTATTACAAATGATGTTCAATATTAGGCATGGTAGCAATTTTAAATATCATAACAAATGTAATAAAGATGAAATGTTAAGTTTGGTTTTTATAGATGATTTATTGATATTTTCTCAAACTAATGCCAGGTCAATTAGAGTGTTGATCACAAACCTTAACACCTTCAAACTATTATTAGAGTTGGAAATCAACAATGAGAAGAACTTTTATGATGGTATATGCATCAACACAAAAACAAGTCAATTGGTTATGAACAGTAGCATTTTTGAAGATCAAAAACCCTCTTGTCACTTGGCTTGGATACTAGTAATGTAAGAAGATTAAAATTTATAGAATGCAATGCTCTTATTGAGAATATACACTAAATATTGAATAGTTAATGCAATAGGGAGTTATCTCAATATGGAAGATTACAGCTAATCAAATCAATATACATTTATTAGTTATCATATTTTTTCCTTACTAAAGATTTGATGAAAACAGTTGAAAAAGTGATGAGGAGTTTTCTATAGCTTTAGAAATTGCTAAATAAGTATGTTGAAAAAGCCAACTATACAGAAGTATGTAAACTAATAAGTGAAGGAGTACTGGGAATCAATTCAATTAACATAAGTAACAAAATCTTCATGAAAAAGAGAATGTGGAGGTTGCTAGCGAAAAGGCATTCAATTTGGTCCAAATGGTTTCATTCTTATCACTTGCAAGACAAAAGTCTTTAGGAACTAGGAAATAGCTCAATTAACTATTCCCTCTTCCAATGTACTTTCTTTACCTTTAACTCCTTATTTATTACCTGTTGTGTAATTTGTTTGGCTAGTTTAATTAGTTTAAAAATTTTCTAATCAATTAATTCACACTCCCCCTTAATGAGTGCCTTTTAAGGTTTACACTGATGCTTCTATCTAGTAAGAAGAGAGTGATTCAAGTAGCAGTGATGTAAGGAAAAGAAAATGTTTATTTTTTTATTTTTTTTGCTCCAAAAATACTCTTGGAACTCAATTTTCAATTTATAGTGCACTACAAACAAGGGAATCAACTCACAGTATAGATATAATAATGGTTAGATGGTAGTATGATATAGGTGTATCATTCATTGTTACTCAATCTTACTATTACCAGCTTATGATAGGTGGTATTCCCTTTTATGATCTAAAATATAAAGCTCCATTGATTAATAACTATAGAGATAAATTTTTGAGTAATTCTATTATTGAGATAAAAAATTATTTGAAAGAAAAAAAAAGAATAGAATGGGTTATTTATGGATGTTCAATCATATGTGATTGTTGGACTAATAAAAAACAAGAACTTATTATAAATTTCTTATTTTATTTTGCTAAATGAATTAGGTTTTTTAAGTCAATTGATGCAATTGGCCTTGTAAAGAATGTTGATACTTCATTTGAGATTTTTAATGAAGTTGTGAATGAAATTAAGTTTAAAAATATTATTCAGTTCATCATAGATGATGATACTACTTACAAATTAGTTGAGAGGAGGTTATAGAAAACGTATAATTTTTTAATTTGGACTCTATATGATGCACATTATCCTGATTTGATTTTGAAAAATATTAGATATATTAGATATTTTCCTATTATAGATGAGATTGTATAAAAGGTAAAGAAGGTAACAAAGTTTATTCATAATCGTACATAGGTATTAAATTTGATGAGGAGGAATTTTACAAATGGTAGGAACTTAATTTGCCCTATTGTTATAAAATTTGTAACTAATTTCTTATTACGTCAAAATTTTATGCAAATAAAAAAGGAGTTGAAACAAATCTTTATAAGTGGCAAGTGAGTTGGTTCTCATAATTTCGGGTTAAACATCAAATTGGAGGTTACAAGGATTATACTTAAGGACGATGAAATTTGGTCCAATTGTCAATTTATGATTCGAGTTTGTGAACTTTTAGTTAGAGTATTTTGTCTGACAGATAGTAATGATAAGTCTACAATATGATGTTTTATGATGCTATAGAGAGAGTAAGGAAGCAGTAAAGGTTAATTTGAAGAATAAAACTTCTTTGTACACTTCTTTTATTTCTGTCATTAATGACATTTGAAAAGGACAACTTTTATCTCCATTGTTTGCTTTACGACATTCCTCAATCTAAGTGTCTATTTTAGACCTAATTTCACCAAGAAAAATGAATTTAATAAGAAGATGCTATTAATTATTACTATAATTATTGGACATGAGATGATATAAGACCTTCTCAACTCATAGATGGAGGTATATAAGGATGATTGTGATGATTTTAGGTTGTTCGTAGCAACACAGCAAAAAGATAAATTCAATATAGGTATATACTTCTTTAATTTTGTTATTTGTTCAAAATAAATCATTACTTCATTTTGTTTATAAGATTTTTTTGTTGTCATATAGTTGCTTGAAGGGACCAATTTGATAGTTATATTTCAAAATTGCTAAGGTTTACAACTCAAATTTTTAAGTCAATGTGTGAGTGCAAATGAATGAAAAAGGAATTGAAGCAGGTTTGAATTCATCTACTCTAAGAAGAAGAACATATTGGAATACAAAATATTAAATGATTTGGTCTTTGTTAGATGCAATTTGAAGTTTTGAGAGAGTTCTTTAATGATAATGATTTTGCACTAAATAAAAAATGGAGTCAATACGATTTAAACGGATATCATATAGACTAAAGATTCAAGTTTTTCAAGTTTTTTCTATTTTTTACTTTATATTTGTTGTATATGTTAGATTTTGTATATGCTATATAAATATATAACTTTTAACTGTACATATTTTGTTTTAGAGTTCAATTTCGCTTTATAGAGTTTCTCTGCAAGATTATTATGCTTGTTATAATGTTTATTATTTGATGTATTATTCTTATTTTTATGATGTTTGGATATAACTGATTATAGTTTTATGAATTATTCTTATTTTATGATATTTTGATGTATTATTCTTATGTTATAATAGTTTGATGTAATTTTTTTATTATATTAATTTGAGTTGTTATTTATTTGAGAAATATATGAAAAATTAATATTAATAAGAATAAAAAATAGTTACTACTATATTATATTTATTGTATTATTGTTTTTAGAAATAATATATAAGAATTATTTTGTAGATTTTACAAAAATTATGAGCTATTTCATAATTTTATAAGATTTTTCTGTACAATATCCATTATTGGAAGATATAGGTACAGTGCAGTGACATACCAAAATCAACTCTAATATCAGTGAGATATCGATATTCATAATATTTTAAAGGAGGGTATACTTATGCTAACGTATATATTTCTTTTTCTTATTAATATAATTAATTTTAACTTTTAAAAAATATCATTTAATATATATTTTTGCAAACAAAAAAATTAAAATTAAAAATATAAAATTAAAAAAATTAGCAGAATTAAGTGTATTAAAAAAAAAAAAATTTGGCAAGGTTTAGCAATAGATTTAGTTTGGAATGAATTCAATTGTGTTATTGTTTACATGTCATCTTTGAGGGGTTATACGCCAGCGTCTAACAAGAACAAACAAATTGGCTAGGGCAAAGAGAGGGGGCATCCTATCTCCAACACAGAGTCGGTACGTGATAGTCACTGCACATGCAAAACACGGATCCTTACGAAAGGGGTTCCACATGTGTAAATCCACGCTCACGTGTGAAGAAAACTAAAATGAGAAGATGTGTAAATTATTCTAGGATGGGCGTGAACATGATGACCACACTCACGGGTTTCCAGATTGTGGCTTCATGACACCATGCGAATTACTGTCCTCTCTGTCAAAATATACCTAATATGGTCTTTTTGATGAGTTAAGATAGTTTCTGATTAACCTTTCCTATGAGGCCCATTCCAAATTGTCCTACGTTTCCCTCTTAACTTATTCATCCCGTTACTTTTGGAGGTTTTCAATTCTCTTTGAACATTAATCTATTTCATTGCAAAAAAACACATTAGTTAGTTAAAAACACTTTTGGGGGTTGTCAAACTAGTTTGCAAAGGTTGGAGTCTCTGTACCTTCACAAATGTCTCCAAATGCTTTTAGGGATAGGGGATTCGTATTAGGTTGCATTAAAAAATTCAACAATAACTTAAATGAAATCTAATATTTAATTTTAAATGGTTAATTTATTCAATTATTTATTTAAAAAATTTTATTAACAAATTATTACATAAATTAATGATGACTAAGAATCAGCCTTACAACTGTTAGGGGGGGAATACATTTATAATACAATTAACCTTAACATTGATTGAGGTTGGACTCTCTAGTTTAACATAATGAAGCCTACCCTAAACTAACCTTTCCTTGCCATATCATTGCTAATTTCTGGTGTCCAATTAATCAGTATAAGGTCACGATGACATGAAAGCAGGCCTATGAATCTATCTATCTCTTAAGGGAGGCAAGTTCACATGTAAATGTAACCATAAATGATATCGGCATGAAGTAAATCGCAGAGACACAAGGTCCAGGAAAATAGATAGGAACATGATAAAGAAACAAGCCTTCTTCATCTGGGACCCTATGGCCTCAGAGGAGAGGCTATAGAGCTTGGAAGCAATTGCTTAAATTGGGGGGCTTACTTCAATTGTTTTGGGTCCTTTAAGTTTGTTCTCTTGTCAAGTTTTCAAAGTTTTAATTTTGACTGTAGCTGCATCCTCAATTTCTTCTCAGCAAAGGGTAGCACATTCCTCTCACGCTACAATAACAATAAATAAAGGTCAAGCTCGAAGGAAGTAATCTTCTAAGTGACCATAATAATGTCTCCATATTATCACGTAGAAATCAAGCATGTTCAAGTAATGTAATTACCATCTTATATTAATGTTTTAAAAGGTAAATATTATATGTATGTATATATATTCCAAAAATATACTCAAGCAACATTAAATGCAAGATGAAACATCTGTTACCAGATTTCCTATAAAGTGAAAACCTTTGAAAATGGATTTGGAAGAGGTTCTGCTTTATTTTTACCTCTGTGGGAAAGTGTGTTAGTAAACGGAAGTGCAAACTGAGAACATTCCATACCTGGAAACATGCTTACATCCTTTTTACTATTTAATTGAGGTTTATTTTTGAAGGACAAGATATATATATATATATATATATCTTCTGTTTGAAAATTGACTCCTCACATTGCTGTTAATCATGTTACATTTGAAAAAGAAATTGATGCAATCAGATACTTAACCTAAAATAGAAAAGATGAGAGTACAAGTTTAAAGTAACTTGGACCATACATATCCTTTTCTTTTTCTTTTATAGTGTAGGGCTATACTTATTTTAACAAACAAAAATGTTCTAAATTAAAGGGTCATTTGATTTAATTTTTCAATTTAATTTTAATTTTAATTTTTACGTATTTTTATAAATTTTTGTGTTTTTGTATTTTTATGTTTTTATATTTTCATATTTTATTTGTGTATTGTTTTTTATGGATTCGATGTTATTTTTTTCTATTTCTTTATTTAAGAAACAAAATAGAAAAAAAAATCATAAATTTAATCAAACAAGTCCTAACAAATTAATTGCATCATATTTCACAAAAAGTTTAATAGCAATACAAGAATAGTTCCATTATATTCTGCAATTCAAGCGATGTTAAAAAGTACGATGTAAGCCACGCAAATAAGATAGGCACCGACTACAATGACACCTTACAATGATACTATTATACTCCTCAGAAACTACTGTTGTAGACCTAAATTGAGATAGAAGGTCAACGGCCTTCCTTGATAACATTGTTGATCCTTGTGATAATTATCATTATCCTAACATGAAAAATTATTCCTTATGCATTTTTTTATTTTAAAAGACAATTTACCTATGGGTTTCAAGTTTATAATTTTATATTATTTTTTAGTCAATTTTTAGATACATAATAGTATTCGTAAGTTATTAATTGAGATTCTTTGATTTTCTTTCAAAGAATTCTACATAACTTTTGAATTTTCATGTTATACATAAAGTTAAGTGGTATTAAAATAAGGATTTCGACTTGAGGTGATAATAACATTCTTTGTTATGGTATTTAGGAGACTATGACTCTTATTTTGAGAGACCTTTACAAGGATTGTAACAACATATAAAGCAATAAATGGATAACAGATTTTAGTATTTTGAGGAGATTGTAAAATGTCTCCTATTATAGGAGTTGAAGCATTACAATGATTGTAATAGCATTTGCGGCAACAAATAGACCACTGATTGTAGCATTTTGACAAGCATTTTAAGGAGATTGTAGAACGTCTTGATGCTTTAAGAATGAGTGCATGTAAGAGATAGAACGATCATAGAAGACTAAGAATGTATATGGCTTATAGCGACCCTGTCAAATGTTTTGATTTTTCTTGTAAACAACTTTTCTACGAACAATATTGGGGGATGAAAATGAGTTTGAGACAAATAAATTTGGGCGATATTAACAATATGGGGTATAGGAGGAAATATGCCTATAGAGGTGAAGATAAGGACGTCGGAGACTACAGATTAAAGGCAGATATTCCCTATTTTAATGAAAGTTTAAGTATCAAAGATTTCTTAACTTAGATTGTGGAAGTCGATATATTTTTCAACTATTTAAAGATTATATCAGAGAAGAGCATTCAAATCGTTACCTGTCGATTGAAAGGTGGGGTATTTGCGTCACGGGAGTGAATCCAATGGAGATGAAAATATAAAGGAAAGGGGCCAGTTTGAATATAGTACTACATCTACATGAAGTACTAGTTGAAGAGGGAGTTATTACCTCTAAATTATAAGCGAATATTCTTCCAGTAGTATCAATAATGTTAACAAAGGAGCAAGATTGTATATAAGTACACTATGGAACTCATGAGGCTAGTGAAGAGAAACAACCTCATTAAGTTAGAAAGGCTGTAGGTTACCAGATATTTGAAAAGGTTCAGACCAAGTTTTAGAGACAAGATCAGAATCCAAGTTATGTGCATACTCTTTAAAGTGAAGAGCATGACTCTAAAAGCTGACAACATGCAATAGGAGCACAATGAAAGGAGCTTTGAGAGTTATGTAACGATAATGCCTATTAAAAAGCCTAAACTAATGCCAAGTATACTAGTAATCGAGTCCTAAAGGATAAGGCCATTGGAAAGCATCTTATGGTGGATGGTCGAGGCAAGAAAATGAGAAAAGTAAAAAATCCATATACCAAGCCAATTGTGAGGAAGTGTTTCAAGTGTCACTAGCTTGAGCACAGATCCAATGAGCGTCTCTTGATAAAGACCGTGAATATTGTTAAGAGGGATGATAAAGATGAAGGTATTTACTGCGAGGTAGAAAATGATGAGGAGGAGGAGTATGATACAAATGAGAGTCAGGGGTATATTGCTAGAAGGATGATGTTCGCTCTTAAGTAAAAAGCTCAAACTTAAAGATACTAATTATTTCACACGAGATGTGTGATTCATGATAAGATGTTCGGAGTTATCATTGATAGTGGGAATTTTAAAAACATCATTAGAGAGGACACGAGTAAATTAGGACAACTAATGGAGAAGCATTATAATCTTTATTCTTTTGGATGGATCAAAGAAGCAGCCGACAAGGTTAAAGTGACATAGAGATGCAAAATGTCTTTCTATATTGGTAAGTGTAAGGATAAGGTGTATTGTGATGTGATAGATATAAATGTGCGTCACATGCTACTTGGGAGACCTAGCAGTATGATGTAGATATACAAATTTTAGACAGGAGTAACAAGTATAGGCTAGAGAAGGATGAAGTGAGGTACATACTATTACTTTTGAAGCCTATGGCATCATTATATAAAGGGAGCCTTTTCTTATTTGTTGTACAAAAACTTGAGATAGAGATTAAAAGGGACTAGACAAATATGTGGTAGATAAGCAAGTGTTAATGAGTATGTCCAACTTACAAGTGGATAAGTATTTAGAGTTAGTGTTGCCTTTAATGTAGGAGTTTGAAAACTTAATGCCAAAGGAGATACCTTATGAGTTACCACTTGTGAAGTATATTCAAAATCATATTGATCTCATTCTTGGAGTAAGTCTACCTAATTTGCCTCATTATAAGATGAACTCAAAATAAAGTGAAATCTAGAATGAGAAGGTAGAAGAGCTATTATGGAAAGGGCTTTATACAGAAGAGTACAAGTCTATGTGCAGTCTCAACATTATTGATTCTAAAGAAGGATGATAATTAGAGTATGTATATTAATAGTAGAGCTATCAATAGAATCACAATGGGATATAAGTTTTTAATTCTCATAGTAAATGATATATTGGCCAAATTTCATGAAGCCACACGATTCTTTAAGATAGATCTTAAGAATGGGTATTATCAAATTCGAAATAGGTTCAAAGATGAGTGGAAGACAACCTTTAAGATAAAGGATGACCTATATGAGTGGTTAGTAATGATATTTAAGTTGTCTAATGATCCCAACACTTTCATGAGATTGATGAACTAGGTAATAAAGCCTTTTATCTATAAATTTATGGTAGTTTACTTCGATGATATACTAATTTATAGTTACTCAGAGGATAAGCGCTTGTTACAATTGATGCAAGTGTTAATGGATTTAGAGGAGAATCAATTGTACATTAACCTTAAGAAGTATAACTTTATGATAGAAACATTATTATTCTTAAGATATGTGGTGTTTACAGATGAGATATGAGTGGATGAATCCAAAATTAAGATAATCAAAGATTGGCTCATATCAACTAGCATATGTGAGATATGAAATTTCTATGAGCTAACAACTTTTTATTGGAGATTCATTAAGAACTTCAACACCATTACTGCCTATAACAAAGTGTTTGAAGAATAAAAAGTTTTAGTAAAGAGAAAAGACAAACAAGATTTTTGCCTCGGTGAAGAAGAATTTGTGCATAACACAAATTTTGTCATTATCAAAATTTGACATATCATTTAAGGTTAATAATGATGATAGTCGAGTTAGTATAAGAGCCATTCTATCTTAAAAGAATAAACCAATGGTGTTCTTTTGTATAAAAACTCAATGAAATTAAGTGGAGACGGAACACCTATAACAAAGAGTTTTATTTAGTAGTTTGTGTTCTTTATATTTGGGAACACAACTACTAATGGATTTTTATTGTATTCTAAGTCTAACCATAAAATTTTAAAGTATTTAAGTATTTAGAAGAGAATTAACAGTGATGTGCATGCAAGATAGAGTTAATTCCTACAAAAATTGTCATTTAAATTAAGAAATAAGTTGGGAATCTAAAAATGAGTAGTTGATGCTTTAAGAAGGAGGCGTCTTTGCTTATTACCTTAGGGGCTGTTTGGTTCTCTTTTTTTTTTTAATTTTTGTTTTTTCTAAACACAAAAACTAAAAAAAATAGCACAAAAACTTAAAAAAATAATACATTAATACAGCCCAGAAACCGAAAAAAAGCACAAAAACAAAAAAAACACACAAAAATCCAATACAAAAACACAAAAATCACAACAAAAAATCACAGCCAAAAGTTGAATCAAACAACCCCTTAAGCAATAAAATCATGGAATTTGAGTTGTTAAAAAAAGGTTATGAGTTCTTATTACCTTGAGTAACAAGACCATGGAATTTGAGTAGTTAAAGGAGGGTTATGAGTTTGACAAAGACATTGCTGAGATATGGAGCATAGGTTTCAGCAATTAACCTGCTGATGAATGTTATGTGAGTAATAGATATTTGATGTGTGAGAACCAATTGTGCTCGCTTAGAATATCCTTAAAGGAGCAGGTGATACATGATTTACATAGTGAAAGTCTAGCAAGTTACTCGGTGTGATAAGACATTGACTGCAATTAAACAACAATTTTATTGATTGATGTTAAGGAGAGATATCTACAAATTTGTAGAGAAGTGTTTCACTTATTAGAAAACAAAGGAGCAATTTAAGAGCATGAGGTTGTACATGCTTTTGCTTATATCAAAGAACATATGGGAAGGCTTATTTATGAATTTTATTTTGGAACTACCTTGGGTACAAAGGGAAGTTGATTCAATGTTTGTAATAGTTGACAGAATGGATCTCTTCATTTCTTGTAGGAAAACTACTGATACAGTGGTTAATGCTAGGTTATTCTTCAGAGAGGTTGTTCAATTACATGTTATACTAAAAACAACTCCTTCAGACCATGATAGCAAGTGTTTTAGCTACTTTTGATGCATTTCATAAAAGATGTTTGACTCTGCATTGAATTTTAATAACATAGAACTCCCAAAAACTGATGGATAAATTGAAACATTCAATAGGACTTTAGATAACCTGATTCATAATATTTGAGAAGGTTGGCCCAAAAAATGGGATCTTGCTTACAACAGGCAGAATTCACTTATAATAATGTCATTTATAGTGTTATTAGTGGATCTCCATTCTTCATAGTTTATACTAAGACGCCTTGACATACGCTTTACTTGTTCAAGCTATCTAAGAGTGAGGGAACTAACATTCTAACTATGCATATGAGTGAGAAAAAGGTGGAAGTAAAAACGGAAGTAAAGCAGAAACTTGAGATAGTTAATTAAGGATACAAGCAAATTGCAGATAAACATAGGTGAATGGAGACCTTTAATGTGAGGGATCAAGTTATGATATTCTTACACAAGAAACAATTTCCTGTAAGGATTTATAGTAAACTCCAGCTAAAGAGATATAGATCCTATATAGTACTAAAGAAGATCAATTATAAGGCTTATATAGTTAACCTTCCTGATATTATGAGGATCTTAAAGACATTCATTGTGGCAGATTTATCCTTATTTCATGATTTCGAAATTTCCTTATATCATGACATCCATCTAAACTCGAGATTAAGTTTTTTCTTGAAAGGCGGAGTTGATATAGTGCATGGATCACATTCAATAAAGGCTTAACAGCATTACAAAAATGGTGCTATTATATTCCACAACACAGGAGCCATTGAAGATCGCGGCGCGGGCCTTGTAGACAGAATAAACATGGGTCACAATGACACCCCACAACAGTGTCATTGTATTCCTCATAAATCACCATTATAACCCAAATTGAGATAGAAGATCAATGGTCTTCCTTAACGACATCATTAATTCTTGTGATAACCATAGTTATACTAATTTAAAAAGTTGTGCTTTATCTATCTTTTGTTTTAAAAGATATTTTTCCTCATAATTTTTAAATTTAAAATTTTATATTATTCTATTTATAATCACTTTTGATGTCTAGAATATTATTCTTAAATTATCTATTGAGTTTGTACAGGAGACGTTTTGTTTAAATTTTCATTTATTTTCTATTTTTTGTGTATTTTTTGGATTTTTGTTTATTTTTTAAAATTTTTATACTTTTTTTTCTCGATTTTTATTTTTTATTAATATATTATTTTTTCAATTCTTATACTAATTTTTTGATTTCTATATTTAGAAACTATAAACCATACTAAACGTCTTCGTCTTTTTCTTTCAAAAGGTTGTTAAAAGCGAATACTCGTTTTAGGACTGTTGTTATTTGAGGTAACAAAAAAATTAAGAAGGCAACACTCATGGTATTCTTTTACAGTCATTTTTTAGTTTTTTGTAATTTTATAAATAAAATAAGGTAAAATTGTAAATGAATCCAAAGATAAATTTGTAAATTTATAAATAAATCAAAAGTAAAAATATAAATAAAATTAAAAAAATAAAAATTTAAAAATAAATTTAAAAATTCAAATTTAAAAAAGAGGTGGTCTCGTGAAATCCACCAATAACAATCTCTTGGCGGTAATTGTTCTTCTCATGGGGGACGGTTTACGGTTGTGGGGTCAACTTCAGGTGGTTAACTGAAACCCAGGTTAAACCCTAGATAACGAAGGTCTGATACACCCTGGAAGGGGGACTTGCTCATTTATGGTTGTTGACAAGGGACTGTTATGTCAAGTTCTTCTTTTCTGCTTTGATAAGAAAGATGTCCTAGACATGTACAAGCTCGACATAGCAACGCTGGAACATTTTGGTCCTTCTTGTCAACATAAGATAAAGGGGGAAGATAAGAAAGAGCCTCAAGACGACACTGTCACACGTGTGATGATTCAAAAGGAAGGGGAACAAAAATGATGTAAGATGAACTGGTTAAGCTATAAAATCAGTCCGTGTGTTTGTTAACTACTTCTATAAACTCTCTTTTCCTTCTATCTCTGTCTCTCTCTCTCTCTCTCTCTCTCTCGCTCTCGCTCTCGCAGGATTTGGCAAAAGAAAGTCTAAGTCTAACTTTGCTGGGTTTTAAAATAGTTTTTCCTCTTCCGTCTGGTGACTCTGGTAAAACTTTCGCTTCTCTCATCTTTCGTCTCAGACCATGACTTTGTAACAGCATCTGTCAGAGAGAAAGAAAGGAAAGGCATGCCCAGCAGGATTTGCGCTCTATATATTTAAGTGCATCGCCACATATCATCGTAGATGGCCTAATTTGTTGGGTCCTTGAAGTTTGAAGTTCAACTGATCCCTTGTATAACTTACTGTTCCTTCTAGCTCTTTGCTTCTCTACTGTAGGGAATGGCTTACTCAGACATTGGGTCTCTCTCGCTTGGACCTAAGTATGGAGTTTTGCCTTCTGTTTCTTATTCTTCTCACGAAATGGAAGATGGGTCTATAGCTTGGGGTTTTCATTTCATGAGCAAGTATAGTCACAGTGACGTTGTTGCGGAGATTAAGGGCCGTGATTCAAGTGATGAGTCCGGAAAGAACAATGAAAGAGATCACGATGCCATCTCAGATGAAGAAAACCCTAATGAGAACATTCATGTTGGAAAGGAATCAGACAGTAGTGGGCAGTCAAAGCTTTGTGCAAGAGGGCACTGGAGGCCTGCAGAAGATACTAAGCTGAAAGAGCTTGTGGCCCTCTATGGTCCTCAAAACTGGAACCTTATAGCCGAGAAGTTGAAAGGAAGATCAGGTAAAAGCTAATATCTTTCTTCTTTTATTTTCAAGTTCTTGTCTTTTGTGCTCCAGGAACACTAGTAGTACTACTATTGCAACATTCCCTGTGCTTCTTATACATTTACTGTGTGCCGTGGATTTGAAGGTAAGAGTTGTAGACTGAGATGGTTTAACCAGTTAGATCCAAGGATCAACAGAAGAGCTTTCACCGAGGAAGAAGAAGAGAGGCTAATGCAAGCTCATAGATTTTATGGTAACAAATGGGCCATGATAGCTAGGCTGTTCCCTGGAAGAACAGATAATGCAGTGAAGAACCATTGGCATGTTATAATGGCTAGAAAATATAGAGAACAGTCAAGTGCATACAGAAGAAGAAAGCTAAGTCAACCTGTGTATAGAAGAATGGGAGAAATTCCAAGCTTTATCTACCGACATGGGGGTTCAACAACTGGACCAGAACCCCAACAGTACTGTCTCAATATTCCAAGTAGTGTAGGGCCAAGCAGTTTATCTTCTTTTTCTGTTGGATCCTTCACCACTGATCCTAGTAACAGAGTGATTGATTATGGCTTAAATGTGTCAACCCACATGGCCAATGAAGCAGAAGCAGTCTCAAGCATGAAGGTCCCTCCAAGTGGGTTTTATATGAAGCGGACACCCTTTGATTTCTTCCCTGGTATGCGTCCGACATACCATACTGAAATCTTTTATCCTTCTCCGGTAATTTGTGCATGTGTTTCTTATTGGCTTGGTTAGTGGAAAGCACATACTGCCCAGTTCTTTCTTAGTTAAAGTTATATTGGTCGATTACCTTGTTCATTTAACTTTTTCTGTTTCATTGCCTGGAAAAAGAACAACAAACATGTTTTTACCTCTTTCGTTGTCTTAAGTTCTTATGGTCAATTCTAGTTGTTTTCATGTTTGTGATTGGTTTGTGCGTGTCTTTTGCAGGTCCCAAGATCAATGACATGGGCATTTTTAGTCAGACCAGATATTGGGATAGGTTAAATGATGAACTACCCAATATTTCTAGTGTCAATCCCCAACAGCAGGCATACATAATGGCAATGCAACAGTCAATCCACCAAAACTCTTATTGCTTACCAGATTCTACGCATCAACTTTCAGGCAATGAGCCTTCGGCTTCATCCTCGGCCACTGATGCGGATGACAACAAAGTGACCAACCATTTTGAGACCATCTCTCGACCATTCATTGACTTTCTTGGGGTTGGAGCCACATGAATTTAGAAGTAAAAGAGAAAACGAAAGCCTTTGATTTTTTTGGGGTGGGTGGGTTTTCCTTTCGTATCTCAGAATCATCGTCAGAGAGGGTATTGATGTGGATGTCCACCAATATAACTGAGGCCATTAGAGGTAAAAGAGAAAAGCGTTGGTGTAGTTTTCAGTTGTGTGACAGTATTAGTAGTAGTAGATAAACTTGCATCAGTCTGTTGTTGTCACGTCTCACCAACTTTATCCTTCGTAACCTCTCAACTCTTCTCAGACGAGACTCGTTCAAAAGCTGAAACAAATAATAAACTTCGATTATTAATCTTGTCACAAACGCCAATCTTTCTTTTATGTACTCTTATTCATCATTTTTGCTGTTTGTCTTTTTCTGCCTTTTTCTTCGTATGCCATTCAAAGCTTGAAATTAACTCTTTGGACTATTACATATGAATTTGTCAATTTTTGTCCGATACCAGGAGTAGAACCGAACGGTACTAATAACCATGTAAATTAAAAATTTTGAATTAAAGGACACTGGATAATGCATCTTTGATCATAACCAGTCAAGATTAGTATGAATTCCTTTTCGAGAAGGAGATTGTTATAAGTAATTTATTCTCATGTTAGTTGCTTTTTACTTGATGTTGAAGAAAGACAAAAAAACAAGGCATTCAACCTTTTATGAAAACCTCCTTTTCTCATGGGCCTGCAAAATTCAGGCACAAAACCTGCAACAGAAACACACACACGAACACACAATACCCACCACATAATACCATGTCAGATTGATCATGGAAATTGTAGAACATGGGCAGAATCTTCTGGTGAATTGAAGTCATGCCACCCACATGGAGAGATTACTGTTTGGAACTGTTCTTACATCAATCTTAGCTGTGTGAACTCATATGTTCCAAAGTTCCCTCTGTATAATGCTTTCCTAATGCTTTCCTGCTGATACAAGAAACATGTTTTATTTAGTCCTTGGACCTGATCTACGGCTTCACTGTTCCCACCAGGGAAGTCTACACGGCAGCCATAGTCAGATTTATATTTTAAATTATTTTCTTGTTTTTCTTTTTTTTCCTTTCCTTGTGTATATATTTATTATATTAAATTCAACTCACCGCTGGGAACCAAGTTTTAAACCCTCTTTGTGTTTCAATTGGTATAATTGTGATAATAGGTAAATGTTTTTCCAAACTAGTCTAAATAACTTTGTTTTCTTCTGTTAAGTTCAGACAAAACTGAAATGCTATTCACAAATATGTGAAGTTTTAGCATTTATTCTTAAATTTCTGTTTATTCTTTTTTTTCCCCCAAAACAATCTTCATGTAGCGACCCTTCATTTTTCATGCAAATCTTTTGATGAAAATTTACCAAATGTACTATTTTAACATAGTTTGATATATGTAAATGACCAGATAGCCCTATTGCTAAAAATATTAAAGCAATAATTGTCAAAAGAAGAAGCTTCATCTATGCAAGAAGATTCGTCTTCATCGTCGTCTAGGGTTGCGATGCTTGCCAACCTCTCATCTAGGGTTGCGATAGACGCTATAAAAACCTCTCATTTGTTGGTTTGGGTTCCGTTCTTTTGCCTTTATAGATTGGCTTGGTGGGCATCTTAATGTCCTTGGGCTAGCCCTTGAATCCTAGGCTCCTTCATCCTTTGAGCCTACACCCTTGCTCCAAAAACAAGTTAAGTAGAATATTACCCAGTCCATTTCTTTAAACCCAACACTCTATGATTCCTTAAGTTGTTGCAGATTCCTTCTAGATGTTTCTTTTTTTCGCTACATAGTTGTATCTTTGCCTATATAAAGGCATATGTTATTCAATAAAAAATTATGTCAAACCAAACTTTTATTTTTCCCTTAAAATTTTATCATGACATTAGAGCATATTTTCGTTTAAAGCTGTAATTGTTTTTTTTTTCTCAACTGCCGATATACCCTTTGGTTTTATATGTTTACATGTCCTTCCTTGTCTTGCCTTTACAGTCTTCTTCTTTGCTTCTTCATGTTCTCCTTTTTTGATCAAGTACTATCCATTCCTTCCTTTTCCAACATGTCACAAGGACCATCCTTCACTAGCATCATTGTTAACCAAAATCAAAACAATGTTAGACTAGAAGACCATCCAGCATCGCCTTACTACCTTCATCATAATGAAAACCCATTACTTATTCTAGTTTTTTCTTTATTGATTAGACCGAATTACCATTCATGGTCTAGATTAACGAGAATGACATTATTATCTAAAAACAAATTAAGATTCATTGATTGCAGTATCATCGTGCCAAAAAGAAATGACCTTATTCATGCCTACTAGGAACGATAGAATACAATGGTGCTATCATGGTTGATGAGTTCTGCAAGTGAAGCTATAGCCTAAAGTGTAATTTGGTTAGATTTTGCAGCTAATGTGTAGAAGGACCTCCAAGACAAATTCTCTCAAGTAGACTCTTCTGTAGTTTAGACCTTCAAGAAGAAATCTATTCACTCAAACAAGGAAACCTCTCAATATCCGACTGCTATAAAAATTTAACGATGTAGTGGGATGAATTTTTTAACCTAAGGCGAATGTTCAAATGTAGGTGTCAACCATAATGTACTTACAACGTCCTAACTATCATCAAATCATACCAAGAGAGTGGCTATGTTATACGTTTTCTGAAGGGCCTAAATGACTCTTATATTATGGTAAGATCCCAAATTATGTTGATAGAGCCTTTACTTGACATAAAGAAGGTTTTCTCTATGGTAGCACAACATGAGAGACAACTAATTTTCTTTTACCCACACACTTCACCCACTTTGTCACCCACGAATCTCAAGTTTTCTACACCAAAACAAATTCCAAAAAGACATTACAATAAGCCAAAAAACCTATATGTAGTTACTATGGTTACCAAAGGCATGTAGAAGACAAGTGTTATAGGAAACATGGCTTTCCTCCTAACTTTGCAATTAACAACATATCAAATACTTACCAGCCAAGAGATAGCCTCATATCCAAATTTAGGGTTGCCAACCAAGTTGAAATACACCGTGACCACTATCAGATGGCACTCTAGTCACCCTAAAAGTCTAGAAGGAGAGCCCTTAAACAAGTGATAGCTATAACCTAACCTAGGAAGAATCTTACCAATTAAAGGAATTACTTTACAAAGGAAAAGAACCTATAATCAGTCATGCACCTGTACCACAAATTAAAACTCTTACAAAAGGTAATAGAGGTACACACTTACCTGCCAAACAATCTTTGTCATCATCTATTTCGATCTTGGACTTAGGTGCCATGGATCACATTGTATGTAGTTTAGAACTATTTTCTGACTATACAGAGGCCAGTAACTTGATAATGAGGCTCCTTAATGGTCAAAAAATACCTGATCATGTGTTGAATAATGCTTTATATGTCCCCTTTTTTTCCTTTTAACCTCATTTTCATTAGCCAACTTACACATTCTTCTCATTGCAAACTAACCTTTACCAATGGCTCTTTTCATATCTAAGAAATTACAACCTTGAAGATGATTAGTTTTGCTAAGCAATTTGATGGGCTTTATTACCTATTTTATATAAATTAAGTCAACACTGCCTCCTCTCAACCAAGCTATATTTGACACCACATATTAGGACATATATCCAATTATAGACTCAAATTGTTATCTTACACAGATTCATCTATTCCCTTTCAACATATTTCAATTTTAGTACCTCTGTTGCTTCCTCTTGTTTTGATATAATCCATGTTAACATTTAGGGATCCTGTCATATTACATCTGTTCACAGACACAAGTTCTTCTTCACTATAGTTAATGATCATAGCCGTATGATCTTAGTATATTTAATGAAACACAAATTAGAAAAAAGGGAGCTAATTAAAATTTTCTTTGCTTGTGTAGAACGACAGTTTAAAAATAATTCAATGACGGACTTCTTCTTTAAGACAAAAATTCTGCATGTAACTACATGTATTAAGACACCGCAACAAAATTAAAGGTTAGAAAGAAAATACGAACACATCATATGTGTCACAAAAGCTCTAAAAATGAAAGCAAACCTACCCATTAAATATTGGTCAGAATGTATTCTACATGTAGTTTTTATTATCAATCGAATTCCCTCTGAACTCCTGTCATAGAAACCACCTTAATTTTATTTGACACTAATCCTAACTTTGCTCACCTCAAAGTGTTTTGTATCAATTAAAGAAGCAAATATAGGCAAATTAGACACTAGGGATACGAAAATTTGTGTTTCTTGTCTTTTCAACAGAAACCAAAGGATATACGTTGCTGGACTTGGACATAGGAAAACTTTTCCTATCCAGAGAAGTTCTTTTCTATAAACAAAGCTTTCCTTTTCAACACTTGCCATCTATTGACTCCTTTGCTCCTAGTCTAGTATTACTTACATTAACAAACTCATCATCTTATGAACTTATGCACCCCTTCTCTACATCAAATGAATCTTCACCACCTTCCTCCTTACCCTCCCTATCCTCTAGTACATCACCTATCTCATCTCTGTCCCCCCTTTTACTAGACATTCTAAACCACCTTCAAATCTTAAAAATTATAACTGCCCCTACCATTTCTTATGTCTCGCCTTACACAATTTCATCTATTCTTTCTTAATAACACCTATCCCTTCATCATCAAGCTTTCTTTATAAGCCTCACCACATATAAAGAACCCATAACCTATACTGAAGCAATAAAACATAAAGAATGGCCGAGCATAATGTAAAAGGAATTACAAGCTCTAGAAAAAAATCAGACATGAGACTTTACTTACTTACCACCAGGTAAAAACATTATAGATTGCAAGTGGCTACACAAGCTTAAATACAATCAAATGGCTCTATTTACTGCTACATTAGCAAACTTATAGCAAGAGACTTCACACAATAAGTAGGTTTAGATTACACTAAAACCTTCTTTATAGTGGTCAAGCACATTATAATTCGAGTATTGTTTGCTCTCATTACCTTCTAGAGCTAAAACCTTCACCAACTTGATATCAATAATGCATTCTTACATGGTGATCTCCATGAAGAGGTCTATATGAAGCCTCCATTTAACCTTTCTCTACCTGACTCCAGCATGGTTTGCAAACTCAAAAAATGTTTTTATGGGATCAAGTAGGCTAGCCAATAGTGGCATGCTAAGCTAATAGCCACCTTGACTTTTGACCACTTTTCCCTATCCTCCTCTGACAATTCCATGTTCACAAAAAAACAAGAAAGCAAATTTTTAATACTCGTAATCTATGTGGACAATGTGCTATTAGTAAGCAATGATCTTAAATTGATTGAATTAATAAAAGAGTTTCTGGACAATACCTTCTAGATTAAGGACCTCAAGCCAGCAAAGTATTTTCTTGGTTTTGAGTTGACGCAATCTTCCATCTACATTAATCTATCGCAACTCAAGTACACCTTGAACCTTTTAGCAAACTTTGGTTTTCTCCATTACAAACTTGTCTCAACACCAATAGCCCCTAATATGCGCTTGATAGCTTGTGGAGAGCCCTATCCAGATGTTAGTAGATACCAAAGCCTGATAAGAAAATTACTTTATCTTACCATCACCAGACCCGATATCAGCTTCCATGTACAACAACTATCCTAATTTCTTGATAAACCAATTGAAGCACATTTATAGGTAGTCAACCATGTATTAAGATATCTCAAAACTGCACCTGGCCAAGGTCTCCTCTTCAAGAATAGCTCCTCAATACAACTTCACTCTTTTTCAGATTTTGATTGGGCTACTTGTCTAGACATTCGTAAATCAGTGATTATCTTCTTCTTTTTCCTTGGTCTTCCTTAATCTCTTAGAAATTAAAAAAAAATATAGGGCACCATCTCTTGTAATTCCTCATAGGCTAAATATTGGACCTTAGAGACTATGACTTAGGAACTCCAATGGCCTGTTTACCTCCTCCAAGACTTCGACTTTACACATAGTGGGGCAGCTTACCTCTACTTTCATAATAACTTGGCTATTTACATTGCGAAGAACCCAATCTTCCATGAACAAACCAAGCAGATAGAGATCGACTATCATATCATACGTCCCAAGGTTCAAGTTGGAATCATCCATCTACTTCTAATCACCTCTCACTCCTAGGTAGCCAATATCTTTATGAAAGTGTTGCCTCGACCTTCTTTCTAAACCCTTTTGCTTAAATTGGGTATACATAATGTGTATACTCTAGCTTATGGGGCCTTGTCAAAAGAAGAAGCTTTATCCATGTCGGAAGCTTCGTCTTCATCGTCATTTAGGGTTGCGATACCTACCAACCAAGATTTTAAATATCATTTCGTTCTAGCCATTATCGGCTAGAAGGTACCATACCGTCCAAAGAACAAAATAGTAATGGATACCTACCATATTGGAGGTCAATATCGATCAGTATTAGTTGGTGTTGGTCGACACTTACGTTCTTAGTACCCTATTGAGGACTTACATGGAAAATGAAATTTTTTTTGACAAAAACATAGCCTCTCCACCTTCCCCCTTCTTTCTATCTCCTGCTTCTACAATCTGTGTCTCTTTCCAGGTCTCCGATGCCTTTTGGGTCTACTGTGCTGCTCCATCTTTTATATCAGCCGCTTCTCTTCTCTCTCTAGTCTCCCTTGGACACTTCTCTCTCCTAATTGAAAATCCCAAATACACAAGAATAGGTACAAGAATTTTTTGTATTTTTTGACAAAAAATATGTTATACACATCAAAGCCAAAAGAAGAGAGATTAGTAGTAAAGAAGAGCAACTTCATTAAGATTGAACTCTTCGAACTCATCGTCTTCTTCGAAAAGATCAAACTTCTCGTCCTCACTTACAACCTTTACCTAAATCGCCATAAAAAGATATATCAGACCCAAACCGTAAGCTTCTTTTCATCGATATAATCACATCAAATTAGTATGCTCGTTCAATGACTAAAATCAAATTCACTAAAAGAAATATTTGCTTCTGTAATGGTACAACATCGTTCTAAATCTATGGTGTATGGAAAATTATTGACATATGGGACGCGATGTGTCGTGTTATGACTAATGGACCGTATGAAGGATACTCCTTGTCCAAGGAATATGAAATATACTAGGATTTGGACATAATTACTTACATGAACTAACATCAATTATTGTTCCTTTAATATGTAGTGTCAACACAATCACTGTAATATTAGTTTTGTCCTTGTTTTTTTTATAATTTTGATATAATAGTTTTGTCTTGCTTTTAAAATATTTATAAGCCAAATTCCAAATTATAAATTCACAAAAAATGAGACAATTGTTGTTATTTATATTTTAAAGCATAAAGTATAACATAGGTTATGGTATAATTAAATTGTAATGGAAATAAATTAGAATAGTTTGTTAAAGTTTCAAGCAAACCAATACCGCTACTGTTTCAGATAAGTTTTTAAAACTGTAAAGTAGTCTTTAAATTTTATAAAATTTACAAAATAATTCTCCTATATATTGTACTATATATTTTTAACCTAACTTCAATCTATCTTAAAAAATTAATATACAATATCATACCAGAACCAAGATTGGTATCGTTATTGGTATGATATTTAAAATATTGCTACCGACCTCTCGTCTAGGATTATAACAGACATTGACGAAAATCTCGCATCTGTTAATTAAGGTTCCTTTCTTTTCCCTTTATAACTGGGCTTGCTAGACGTTTTTGTGTACTTGGGCTAAGCCTTCAACACTAGGATCCTCCATCCTTTGAGCCTGCACCCTTGCTTCAGAAACAAGTTAAGTAGGATTAAACCCAATTCATTTCTTCCATCGCTCTTTATGATTCCTCCAGCTATTGCAGATTCTTTTTAAATGTTTTTTTTTGGTTACACGGTTGTATCTTTGCCTGTATAAAGGCATATACTATTCAATAAAAAATTATGTAAAACTATACTTTTATTCTTCCCTTAAAAGTTTATCAATAATTATTATTCTAGTCACATAATTATTGCTAAAACGATCCAACCTAAGTGAGAAATGTGGCATGTCATTGGTTGGTACGAGAAGTTGAGAGAACACAGAAACCCACCTTACGAGGAAAGCATAACTTTAGATGACTGTGTGGCCTAGCTCAAGGGTTCTAATAGGTTTCGTTTGGGCTTATCAAATTTTTAGTTGGGAGCTCTAACAATGTCAGCCACCCAAATCTAGATAAAATTGCTTATCTGAGAATTTTAAAAATATAATTAGGCAGTCATTTAAGATCTTTTTATATTTACTAGAATAAATATTGATTGTTCTAATATAAATTATTATTTTTATATGTGATGGATGATAAATACACCCATGAGGGGTTTGTTGTCATCGATCATGTATTAACCACCAAGGGTAGCTAATATTTGTAATTAACTATATAAGGTGCTTAAAATTCAAAATGATGATAAGAGAATCATTCAAAGCACAAAAAACTCTATGCAGAAAATATTTTCTATGTTCTCTAATCAGTAGAATTTAAGACATCAATCCAAGTACGTGATCATTATTGATTATGCATACGCAATGATCCTGTTGTTTATAATCTATGTGATTGTATCTTGTCTTATAGTTTTCTAATATTGGTATCAGATCCAGTTTTAAATATGCATGTCGATAATGATGCCTAAATATTATTTGTCTTCTTCCATATTATGAATATATAAGTTTGTTTTGATTCTATTGAAAATGATCCGTGTTGTGAATCAAATTGTTCTTTCCATACATGCTATAAGTTTTTTTTGTTACATGACCTTGAGAAAGATGTTCTCTCTTCTTAATGGTTAAATTGTTTTTTTCCAATAATAGATGGTTTAATGGACTATGTCTATGAGTTATCCTATTGCTTACCCTTAGTCTGCTATTTAAACGAAATAGTAATTCAATGTGTTTCTATTTTTTACTGGTCTTCAATGTACTCTCAGAAGATCACTTTTAACACCCACATTCAACATCATAGTTTCCCATTTGAAACCCAATTGAGAGAGTCAGCGACAAATGGGTGTGGTCGGTGGCCAAAAGAGAATAAATAAACAAAAAGGAGAGAGAATGAACCACAGAGAATAGGAGTAAGAAACCTCTTCTTGAAACATCAAAAGGCACGTGGCCTCTTAAAAGTTAAATGTTTTGTTATAGGTTTGGATATATGTGTCATAATAACCAATAATGGGTTAAGGCTTTGGGCTTTGAGATCCAACATGTTAATAAGCTTATGGCTTTGTGATCTATAATGTTACTTAGTTTTTTGGGCTGTAATGATATGAAGAAAAAGGGTTAAGGTTTTGTGATCCAAACTGATAATAAGCTTTTGGGCCAACAAATAATGAATGGGTCATGTCCATGTGATATCTTATGGGTTATGACTTGGACCCATAATATATGACTTTCTTTCATTAGGATTGAAGGCTTAGGCCTTAATAACCAAATTGATGTTGGGCTAGACCTTAATATCTATATTGATGTTTTAAACTAAATGTAACATAAAGAATTAAAAATAAGTTTTTCTAATTTACACAAACTAATTAGTTTAGTTAAATTAGTTTCTCAATAAAATAAAAATATTAGAAATCAGTTTTTTCTAATAAAATTAAACTAATTTGTTTAGTTAGAAACAAAATTAGAATAAGTTTCTAAATCTAACAAAATT
>JAOXYD010000003.1:10060169-10070482 GCA_028565735.1 Pinacopodium congolense | reverse complement strand
AAATAGATGTAATTAAATTTTTAATTCTATATTTATTCAGTAATTCAATTGAATTTTATGATTATGTGATTTAGTCAAAGATCAAACGGATTAAGACCATTTCCTTATTCTCCTGGAGTGAGGATTCAGTGTACCACTCTCAACTATTTAAGTCCAACATTGCTGCTATTTTTAGCCTAGCTTCCGTAAGGATATGAATGTTAAGTCGTTTCAATGAAAAATGAATTAGACGTGGCATCTTATCATAAATGAGTTGGTCTTAGCTGAATTATTTGGGGGAATATTTTTGCATGATTCCACTTTGTCTCTGTCAATCAAGTCATGGAGTATTGGACAAAAATGTTGTGCCCTTAAAAGATTCCAGAAATTGGACATCACTTAACGAGCTAAGTACCGGCACTTAAATGCTTGGTTACGATGGCAATTGTGTGGATCATATGGTCATTTGACTGTTTGTCTAATTGCAAGACGTCACATGAATCTAAATCATGAATGATCTTACATTTTTGCACTCTTAAGAAATGGATCGAAGTTTAAACATTCTTTAGATTTATCATTAGCTCTGAAAATTAATTCATTTAGCTTATTCTTACATTTTTTCGCTCTTAAGAAATGGATCAAAGTTTAAACATTCTTTAGATTTATTATTAGCTCTGAAAATTAATTCATTTAGCTTCTCCGACCTGGTTGACATATTTGGAATCTGCATAAGACCGGTTGGTGTTTGATATTCAAAACTCCTGATCCTTGATTACAATTCTGAATAAGGGGGTCTATGGCTAAGTGGACCACTTAGTTGACAGGGATTTATATATATATTGTTTTTGGAACTCAATAAAAATGAAAGTTTTGACACCATGTACCTTGTTGCCATTTGAAATGGTTCCATTTTCCTCATCTTCTGTTATGTTTGAAGAGACTATGCAGGGGCACTTGAGAAAATATCACATCAAGATGGAGTTGGTAGTGTGTAAATGAACAGTGATCCAGATGCAGTGAGCAATCTGCATGATGTGCATAATCAGCATCAAAAAAGCTCCTGCCTCTACACTCCATCTCCTGATATGTAATGAAATGCTTAGTGGCTATTCTGTTATATTTGGAAAAACTAAGTAGATTAGTGACACATCGCTCACGTCATTTTCAACACAATTTTGACATAAAATTGGAGCCATTAATCTTTGGTGGGATGGTGACTAGTTCCTTTTGTGTCCCTTTTCCTGATTCCTGAGGCCATATTCTTCTCATCTTTCTTACAATGCTTTCAGATTTGTGAGATCTGAATATATGGGACCCTTTAAAGAATAATAATTGATGAAGAACCTTTGCTTAAATGACTTTTGATTCACCGGACCTTCTCCTACTGACCTAACCCGGGCCATTCAGCATCATCCTAGAATCTCCTTTACCTGTTATGGAATATAATAAAGCAAGAAAAGTAGCCCTCAAGTACAGCAGCTGTTTAAAGAGAAAGGTACTTCAATAACTCTTCCTTCTTTTCTTGTTTTCAAACATTCGAGCCTCATATGATCTGGACTCATACATGATTTATATTCCTTTCTTTGAACATCAACAAAGAGCATGCCTCTGAGGGGTTACATTACAGTTCCCAGGACAGAAAGTAGATGCTTGCTTAGGAAGAACTTGTGGACCTACCATTTACTGGTCCAGTTATACTATTTTTCACTCCTAAGCTTTTATCCAAGGATATGATTATCTAACAACAACCTGATCAGGAGAATTTTTTTCACTCATTTAATCACTGTACATTATCCATCCTGCAGCTGCTAAACTTGTTACCTGTGCCTGAGTCAACCCAATCTCTTTTATCTTTTCGTAATAACAAGACAAGTACATTTTCTTGTAGACTTAAATACAAATAAGATCATGCCTTCCAATTCCCTGTTTAAAATACTAATTGATATCTAATCTTCTCCATTTTAGTTTTTGTGGAGTATTTGCAGCAGACCAACTGAATGTATGGCACTGTGATAGCAAATGTTTTTGGAGATCAATCATTGGATTTTGATTCCAGTGATCAAAGCTCTTGACCGCAACCCAATAAATCAGAAGATGGATTTGCTGCAATTGACTTTTCTGATTTCTTGTTGGCCATTTTAACCTCTCCTTTCTCTTTTCTGGGTGTAAATTTCTTTTATCAGTTTCAGCATAGAAATGGCTTACAGAACTAAAGTTAACATCCCCTTTGGCCTTTGGAATATGTTCTTTAATGGACTTTTTATGCATAGTTGATTGGTTTCATACTATTAAAGTATGCAGCCAAAAACCCATGTGAACCTTTTATGTTGTTAGTGTGAATTAAGTCAGATATACACTGGACCAGCCAATCCAGTTGCTTCATGTAGCATCCGTTGTTAGATGTGTTGCCCAGCATCACAACTACCATAAGATGCTGTTTCTGTTTCAGCATGTGTTCTCCTGTTGCTTTGTAGCAACATCCATCATTAAATTGCTGGTTTAGCTTGTTACTTACTCTTATCTTACCATAATGTTGATAGGCCACTTTAGTTAGTTTTCATCTAGAAAGATAAATCACTTGCGAAGAATTAAAAAGCAAGTTCCATGATTATTTCTCAAGCATGATGAGTAACGGAACAAAAGAGGGTCTAAAGCAGGGGGGGAATCAATTAATATACAAGGAAACTTGGAACCTCAATTGCTAATGGAAGTGGGAAATTTCACATATGTTTAATTTCCTGGAAAAGAAGGCGCGACATAGGAAAGCTTATCTTATCTTCATGTGTATAGGAAGGCTGATTTGATTCACTTTTTGTATAGTACTTCTTTCTATGGAAATAAGGTAACTTATTTAACTGTCCTACAATCTAAGGTTAGATTCTTTGATTCCTCCAACACTACAAAGAACAAAAAGAATCTGCCAATGGCACTACACCCTACTCAAAATAAAAATAAAAAAGAAATGAAAAGGAGAATAAATATATTTGAAAAAGAAAGCAAAACCCATATGGTTATCTCTTTCAATCACCTAAAAGAAATATCCATTATAACATTTTAGGATCACCTCATTTAAAATTTTTCTTTCTTCAAAGCTTCTCCTTAGTGTTAAGAAAGTTGCACCCATTATTCATCATGGTGGGGCATATCAAACACTGAGCAGGGAATCAGGTACATTGAGAAAGAGAGGGATAGGCAAACAGCAAGATAAAACAAACCATACACTTTTTCCTCTTTTCTCTCCTTTTGAGAGACCTAAAATTGAACTGTTTTGCTTTCTCTGTTTTTGCTGCATCATAGATTCTCTCCTATCCCTCTTTCAAGTCAAAGAAGAAAGAAGAAAATTTTAGAGAACCAAAAATAAAAATAAATAAATAAAAGGAAAAGTTATTATGAAATGGGAAGCTTAAGAGAAAGGAAGAGCCACAGCTCATGGCATATATTCCCTTCCCAACATAACCCCACTTAAGTTTCCAGATATGGAGTGAGATCATCGGACACCCCAATTACTACATATTTATAAAGAGAACTACTCATCTCAGCTGCCACAAATTCAAAGCATTAGCTAGAAAAAGAATCACAAATTCGCAACTCATACTTATGTTTCAATCTTCCACTTGTCTTTCATCCTCAAAACAGAAATGGGTATGCAAAATCAGAACATGAACTTGGTCTTATCCACTGATGCAAAGCCTAGGCTAAAATGGACTCCGGAGCTCCACCAAAGGTTTGTTGAAGGTGTCCATCAACTTGGAGGAGCAGATAGTTGAGTATAAGATTTCAACCTTCATCTTTTCCGTTGATCATCTGTTCTATGGGAATCATCCGTAATATTCGGTGTGCTTTTGGTTTTTTTTTTTAATTTTTGCATTAACAGAGGCAACACCAAAGAGCCTGATGAGGGTGATGGGAATTCCCGGGCTTACCTTGTACCATTTGAAGAGCCATTTACAGGCATTCTCTCTTTATAGTGCTTTTAACAGTTTTTGTTAGCTTTTATCTTCGTTCAAAAGCAATTCTTTTTATCGTATTTCTGCTTCTTGTTGCATTGCAGAAGTACAGGCTGGGGAAGAGCCAACAGTCGCAGACCAGCATTGATAACAAGCAAGAAGGTGACTTTCAAGGCAAAAAAACTATATATGTAAACTTTATGGTGATTGCTTTTCTCATATGTCTCACTGAATGATGCTTATAGTTCTGATCGATACAGATTATAAAGAGATTCAAGATAGTGATGATCATTTCAGTGGGGGAATCGATGATGGAAACCACAATCCAATTAACGAGTAATAATCAGAAATGTTCTCCTGTCTTACGTTTGGTTATTATTTATTGCAAAAACTTTTCAACTGATTTTGATTGTTGTGCACAGCAGAAGTTTGCAGATTACTGAGGCACTCGAAATGCAGATGGAAGTGCAGAGGAAACTTCACGAACAGATTGAGGTATGAACAGGAAAGGAATCCAATTCCTATTAGACGTTAACTGGCGTATGTCTAGCAGTTCATACTATTCCAATTTCAGGTGCAAAGACACTTGCAGCTGAGAATAGAGGCTCAAGGGAAGTACTTACAATCAGTATTGAAGAAAGCCCAGGAAACACTCGCTGGTTATAATTATTCACCTATGGGTATAGAGCTTGCAAAAGTTGAACTCTCTCGATTAGTCTCCATGGCTAACATAGAGTGTCCCAGTACACCAATCTCAGAATTGACAGAAATTGACGGTTCAAGCTTGAAGAACACAGAAAGGAAAATTTTACGAAGCACTGTGTGTTCAGTGGAAAGTTCCTTAACATCATCTGATAGCTCCGGAAGGAAAGGCGGGGCACAACAAAAGAATGATGCTGGTGACACTCACAAGTTCAACTCAGCTGCTGATGAGCTTCCTTCAATGGACGTTCACCCACAAGACAAGACATCTCATAGTGGTGGTTTAAGCAATCACCTCAAGAAGAGAAGTGGCAGTACCATTTCCGATAGCACTTGCGCAGAGCAATCAGTGGATAAAAGATCAAAAAGTGGCGACCAATTGAGAAAATCTTCTATACTGGCTACATTCGATCTGAATACGCAATATCCGAATGACATTGAACCAAGTTCAAAAGCATTAGACTTGAACCTTAAGGGGATTGAACAAATCAATGGGAAATTCTAGACTTATGGGACATTTATACAGGAAGGGCAGCTTAGTGGTTATAGTCTATGCGTTAAAGTTAATTCCTGAAGCAAATCTCTTGTTTATAAACTATGTATATTGGTATAACTATGGACCCCCAGAAACTTTTGGAAGTATATCCATATAAAAAGATGGTATAATGTATATGGTTTAATTCGTCTATCCCCTCTATCTCTCTCTCTCCAACTGCATTTGCACTGGAAGTACCTGCCACTGATAAGGAACCTGCCTTTGTTTACGGTTTTGAAAGAGGACCCATAAGGAAAGGAAAGGTGATAGTTCACAACAATAGGTTGTTTCATGATTTTTTAAATTTCTATTGAATACCAAGAAGGGTCCATAATCAATTGAGGAATCACCTTACTAAGAAGTGCCCAAATTTTATCCTAGTGTTGCGGCACCAGCCAACAATTATGTATCAGATTGGTGGAATCCTGCTAACTAAGTTTAGTTACTCAAATCCAACTTGATCTCTCCTCCACTTCACAAAAGTTGAGACATTGCTATGATGGTGGTGAAATCATGGCGTCCTAACAAACCTTAGCAAAAGGAATTGGCTAGTGCTAATTGTATTAATACGCAACGAAATCATGAATACATGTGCTGCCTAGGCCTGCGAACTACAATGATTAGACGAACCACATATCGTAAAACTTTCTCTCTTCTTAAGCAAAGCCTAACGGACTTTGAAATTGGAAGTGCTTTCCTCCATGTTTTTCCTCTTAAATAAGCGTGGTGATAAGGAAATTGTCAGTACAGGAAAATGGATGTTTCGCACATTATCCGTAGTTACGCTTTCCTCGTAGTTTTCTCTTCTATACTCAACAGCTTGTCACAATCTGCTGCAATAGAAGCACAGGGTATGCTGTTTCAACACTTGAGCGGAAATGTTGTCTCCATAATGCGATTGCTTTCATTTGAAATACTGAACTTTGATTCTAAAACCATTAGCTTTTCCTTTATTTGTTGTAGGGAAAAGCCTACCTTACATGACTTCAGATGTCGAAGAGATTTCAGGCAAGTCCTTTGATTATATTGTTGTTGGAGGAGGAACTGCTGGCTGTCCCTTAGCAGCCACTCTTTCTCAGAGGTTCTCCGTGCTGCTGGTAGAACGAGGAGGTTCACCTTATGGAAACCCCCTCGTAACAGAAAAGTTGTACTATGGTTATCCGTTACTCCAAACCGACGAATTTTCATCTGTAGCTCAAAGCTTCGTCTCTAAGGATGGGGTCACAGGCCACAGAGGACGAGTACTCGGAGGATCATCCGCCATCAATGGAGGATTTTATAGTAGAGCTAGTGAGGAATTTGTGACTAGTGTTGGATGGGACAAAGAGTTGGTGAAGGAATCTTATGAATGGGTTGAGTCCGAGGTTGTCTTCAAGCCAGAGTTGACGATGTGGCAATCTGTTGTCCAGTTTGGCCTACTTGAAGCAGGGTTTCTACCTTACAATGGATTCACCTGGGAACATGTTGAAGGAACAAAGATCGGGGGAACTGTCTTTGACGAATTTGGAACCAGACACACCTCAGCTGATCTTTTATCAAAGGGGAATCCAGAGAATCTTACTATCCTTTTAAAGGCGACTGTGAAAACTGTTATCCTCCATAGTGACTGTATGTAAACGCCATTGAGCTCCCATAACATTTTGCATGTGAAAAATCTCTTGACAATCATTCTTTTAAAATGTTGCAGGTAACGGAAACAAGAGCATTGTTCGGGGTATCAGATTCATCAGTAGCCATGGCAGTATCAATCAAACCTACGAAGCTTACCTTAACCAACCCAACGACAGAAGCTCATGGGGTGATGTTATTTTGTCAGCGGGAGCATTAGGCAGTCCCCAAATCCTAATGTTAAGCGGAATAGGGCCCAAAAAACATCTACAGAATCTTGGCATACCACTCATGCTAGAACTAAAAGAGGTCGGGCAAAAGATGAAAGACAATCCTTGTATCGCCACTTTAGTAGATGCCAAAGCAGTATACCGGTTTCCAGATTCACCCCAAGTTGCAGGCATTGCAAAAGACTTCAAATTCATAATTGAAGGAGGAATCTTTCCAATAAGCTCAAACACAACAAGGATGCCCATTGCAGTCAAGCTAGCATTTCCTGAATCCAGAGGGGAACTACAACTTAGCAGCAAGGACCCTAGGCAAAACCCGCTAGTGGAATTCAACTATCTAGCAAAAGAAAAGGACCTGGAAGGGTGTGTGGAGATGGTTCAATTGCTTCATCGAGTAGCAAGGTCTCAATCTGTCACTTTCTTCTTGGGAACAGAGCACCAAGATAATCTGATATCCGATCTTAGCGATCTTACAAGTTTCTGCAAGAAGAATGTGAGGACTTACTATCACTATCATGGTGGCTGCACCGTCGGATCAGTAGTAGATCCTGACTACAAAGTATACGGGGTTAAGGGGTTGAGAGTCATAGATGGATAAACCTTCTCGGAATCTCCAGGCACAAACCCTATGGCTACCCTTTTGATGCTAGGAAGGTATCAAGGAACCAAGATTATACAACAAAGGGAGAGCCGGAGCCAAGAGCCCTAGTAAAACTTCCAGACCAACCTACCAAGCCCATCTATCGGGGGGAAAATTACATTAGTTTAATGTAACAAAGTTATGTGCTCAAAGCCACAAACAAATGCATCTTACGTGTCCTCGCCACCTCTTCCCATCTTTTTCGAGTAAAATATTTTCATTTAAAATGACAGAATAGCAAAGAATATCAATAAGAAAACAAATGTAACGTTTATATAATTGAAGGGCAACGCATGGATGCTGCGAATCGTTTCTATGCAAGTCATTACAAATTGAGGAAGATAAAAGGAAAAAGAATCCCTAAAGAATATTCATATTTTCTAACCCTCTGTCTCATGATCAGCAACTGGACTTGAAGAAGATACAACGTTGGAAGAATCATTAGAAGACGTTTCATTAGAAACCCCGTTTCCCCGACCCAACAACCTAACCCAAATCTCTCTTCCAAGTCCCCTCCTCTCTGCTTCATCTTTTTTCTCCCCCACTTCCTCATCAGCAGGCATCTTATACCTGCAAACAGGACACGATCCATGTATTCCCAACCACTTTTCTATGCAATTCGCGTGAAATCTATGCTTGCAGGGCATTTCCTTAGCCACAACACCAGGTTCCCACTCCTCTAAGCATATAGCGCACTCGTCATCTTTACCATCGGTCTCCCCAATCTCCACACTTGGCATGGCCTCTATTGACGCCTTTGAAGCGGGTGGCTGACCATTCTTTGTAGCCAAATCTCCAAGCAGGGACTCCAAACTTTGAGCTCCTTCGATCACCATCATGCCCCGAGTAAAAGGATTTATCAAGATGATTCTTTCACTTGGGGTGGTTCTTCCCTGAGTTTCTTGAACTGGATCTTCTGGGTTTAAGCTTTGGTTCTCTCCTACGGCGGTGGTGGCTGTCTCCGGCGAGGCAGTGGCACCAGCAACGGTGAAACCCAATATAAAGGGTAGAAACTGAGGCAACTGTCTATGCGTCACCAGCCTTTCAAAAAGGGAAGAAAATTCAGCAAATTCAGATGCTTGATCCGTTGCAGAAGCCATGAGATTGAAATTTTAGTGAAAATTCTTGCAGAAAAACAGAAGAGGAAGAGAATTTTGGATGTTATGAGGGAAAACTTGGGCTGTATTGGATGGGAAGACGGTGCATGGGAAAGCATTAAAAGGGGGAAAATAGAAAGTTGTGGAAAGATCTAGAACTGGCGTATGTTTCTACGGTAGAAGAGATATCGCTTCAGTGTCATCATACTGCGTGTTTTAAGATTGAATATTTTAAATTTATTTCATATTTTAAATATCATAACTTAAAATATTATTTATTTTAAGCCGCGGTACCCCATGTTGGAACAAAATCGAGAAGTTGGCGGAAAGTTTACTCGATGACAGCCAGACGTCTTCCTGGAGGTTTCCAGATAAATCCAGAGCTGGATTACTCGTACTCGGACTAAATTCTCGACAAGTCCTATGCCTTATTATTTACAGAACAAAAAAAATAGGGAATCACATGTTTGATGGTCAGTGATAAAAACGTAATTTTATAAATTAATTAAAAATCAATAATAAATATATTAAAAATAAAATAATAAATTTATAAATAGGTTTAAAGTAAAAAAATAAATGTACATTAGAGATAATATAAATTAATAATTATATCTTTAAATAAAAATAAATTTAGAATTTCAAATTTAACAAAAGGTGTATGTACGTAGAGGGTAGCCGTGGCTCCCCAACCGTTCTCTTTACAGAATAATAATGGAGTTGGGTACGCCGGTTGAAGTCGAGCAGCTTTAACGCGCATATTTTGTGAAATTCCGAAAATTCATGTCATAATTACAAAATAATTTATTTTAATTTTTCATATTTTTAATCACATTATTCTATAAATACAAAAATTGGAGTCAACCGAAAATTTAAAATTTTAACAAAAATTTAAACTATAAATTTCATAATTTTCATGTAAACTAACAAATCATAAGCTTTACTTGAAAATTTATACCTGTACTTTTACAAAACTTACTTTCATGTAAATTAATCATAGTTTAAGAAACTGAATCAAATCGTTCAGTTTGAGTTAGTTAAAATTGATCTGTTTATCGTTTCGATTTCTTTTAAAAACTGTCAGTTTTAAAAATTATAGGGTTAAGAGTTGGATCGGTCGATTCAATCAGTTCAACCTAGTTTATTCTGCGATCTGACCCGTTTCAACCCAACTCAACCTAACTTACCTCTCTTCACTTTTTTTAATTTTTTAGTTCAACTCCAATCTTTCAACCTTTTTTCACTTTTTTATTATTTTTATTATCTATTAAATCTATTATTTTTATTTTTATTTTTATTCATTCTTATATGAAATTATTTATTTTATTTTATTTTATTATTTTTTATTTAAATAATATATATTAAAATAAATTTTTTAATATAATATATTTTTGATATTATAATTTAGTAAAAAATTAAAAAAATATAGATTAATAATTTATACATCTTATTATTTTATACCAGTTCAATACCGATTTTATAACGATTTTATGCCGATCGAACCTCTAAACCTTTAACTCATTTCTTTACTGGTTCGATATCAGGTCCAAGTTTTACAACATTGAAACTAATAAAACT
>JAOXYD010000003.1:10034381-10056385 GCA_028565735.1 Pinacopodium congolense | reverse complement strand
AATACTAAATATTTTTTTATATCAGTAAATTTGATTAAGTATAAAACAAAATAAGTCTGTATAAAGAGCAAGCTCTACCAATTGCTCTAAAAAGGTCCTTCATATTTTAGCCTCTAAAGCTCAACCTATGCTTAATCTTATAAATTGCTTACGAAGTTAAATTACTTAACTTGTCTTCCTCTAACATATTTTGTACATTTAATATCAAAGATGTGAATTACCTCACATTCTCTCCCATCGAATCGTCTTGCTTTAAAAGCTTTAAAGCTTCTCTAGTGAACTAAGAAGTATTGACAGGGAAGAACCGTTGTGTTAACTCCTTGTTCATTTTCCCCTAATTATCATTTAGAGGTCTGCCCACACCCATGTCATTATAGTTTCCTGTTATCCACCATAGTTTTGCATTATCTACTGTATATATAGTTATGATTGATGGCTTTACAAGTTCGAAGCCATTGCCACTGTAAAGTATCACTTTATATATCACAATAGATTTTCAAGCTCTTTGACACTCCACTTACCATAAAAAAATATGTGACTCTCGCTTCTTCACCGAAGTGCTTTCTAATCAGACTCCTAGGTCATGCCTAAGTAACCAAAGCACATTTGAACAATAAAAGATCATAATTCATCTTCCCTTGAACTTTCAATTGTTTCTCAAGTGCTCTCTTTGTTTATTGAAGATCCATCACCAAAGCTACAAATTTTTCCACAAAGGAACCGTATGCTCATCTATCAAAGCTAAAAGACTAATTATATTTATCTTATACATTTTATCCCTTGAATAAAAATAATGATTTTATCCCATAGGATTTGCCACATCCTTCAAGCTTTATCTGTCATATCACCCATGATCTCCATCAAAAGATGATGGTATCGAAGTTTTAAGACTATTTGCACGTGGTCTAATTAATGTACACCCATTGTTAAGTTTGTTAGTATAGTTCATCCGAACTCACTCACACTACAATCACATCGCTTCATAAATAAGTAAAGTAACATTTGGAGTCAAGTTCTTTTACCCACGCTTGGATTTAACATGACTTAATTATGTCAGTTATCTTTAATATCACATTTAAATCTCGTTCCTTACTAAATATTTTTGCTAATGTACACCTACGCATGTCAACTCTCATTGCTCATGAGATTTCATCGATAATGCACATTTTGCTTACCTACTAGCAAATCTTTATCTTATGCCTTTGTCACCATACTTTCTTTATGTTGACCCGTGTGTCAATTATTGACCAAGGTGCATCAATACTCTTCAATAATTTGGATTTAAGAGTCTGACAATATGATCATTATATGAAAACTAAACATACAAAAGACACATGCTAGAAAATAAACAAGAAATTGACAAATTGGAAACTGACTTATCCGAGTATTGATTGAGGAAAGTTATCTAGCAACTGAAGCTTAAAATGAATCAATAATAGGTGAAAGTGGTTCATTAACCAAAGATCGAATTGAATTAATTCGATAATTGATCAACCAATTCAACATCAGTAAAAGTAGCACATGAATTGACTCTAAGATATTTCTTGTATGTATTAAAGTTAACCTGAAATTTATTAGTTATTAAGAAATTAACACTGTGATAAGAATTGCATTACTAAATATTTTTCCACACATTATGAATTTCAAGATTTGAGATTAGGAAAGATAATTGACATTGTTAAGAACATGGATCTATTTCTTAAAAACAACATTTAAAAAAAAAACAAGTTCTCCCTGTACGCATCCGAGTGAACTTTGATAAAGTCAACTTGGACAAATCAATTTTAGAGTCAAGTTCCAGGTGAGATAAAGGAACTATAATCACGTTGTGGAACTTTAGATTAGGGCATGCTAGTTTCAACTACCTATAATGTCTATTTTGTTCATTATTTAATAAAATAAAATTATCACAACTACAATGTGAAGTGTGTCACTATTCCAAATATGTTTCTAATTTAGTTCTTTCTCATGATTATAAATCATCAAAACCATTTGTAATAAAACATAGTGATGTTTGGGGTTCTTCTAGAGTCAAATCTATTTCTGGTTCTCTATGCTTCGTTTCTTTATTCAAACTAGAATTACATCGTTATTCATTATAAAAGAAAGTCATCTTTAAACAATTCGATTATATGACACAAGTTCAATTCCAAGCTCACATCCATATTCATGTACTACCTAGCAGGTAGATTTTTCTAATGGCCAAGGAGTATGGAAGACTCCCTAAAGCTTTCCAATGCCCTTTCTTTCAAATTTTTGAAATAGGAAAGCACTGTTAATGCCCTAATTCCTCATATCTTTGGTCTGTGTCCCTTTCTTCTTTCCGAAGTTCTGATGAGAAGGTTAAATATATGTCAAGCATGGACTTGCCGTGTACCCACTTATTCGTCAGTGAGATACCATCACTTGTCGATTTTCCTGTTATCAACTTTGCTAACTTTGGATGAGTTTGTTTTTGAACTCTTGATAGTAGACTGGTGTTATTTGTCGACTATGAACTTAGTTAGCACTTGACATCGTGAATTAAATCAAACTGTAATACTTAACAATGGTCTGAATGTTGGGTTATAATAGACACAAGGAGACAGTAAAAAACTTTTGTTTTTTTTATCACTTTTGATTGGTAAATCTTTTGTTTTTTTATTGTTTTTTATTTTTATCTTTTATTTATTTGTCTTTTTAATTCACATTTGTAATAAATAATTAAAAATAAAATTTTGTTTGATTAAAATTTGTGATAAAAATTAATTTAATAATAATTACTAAATATGAGATAAATTTAATTTCTTAAACTAAATCTCTTATACAATTTAAAAATATATTATTAGTTAATAAATTGTCATTTAATGTCAAAATTTTTATTTATAAAATTTGTTTTTAAAAATGGAAGTTAAAATTTTTATTTTTCTAATTATATAAATAAAAATAAAATTAAACAAAATTAAACTTTTTTTTCTCTGTTTGTCTGTTTAAAAAAATAAATGAAACCAGGTATAAGAATTACATGTACAGTACACGTAAACCAATTACATGACGGCATGTATAAACGAACTGTACATTGAACTATAGCCATCTCTCTACATAGGACGTTTCTCAAAATCACAGAAGTATCATCAACTCTGTGTAAGCTGCATTCTATGACGTTAACACCTACTCCTATATATATATCCAAAAAAAATTAAATACCATCTCCATCTGATATCATCTGCTCAATTTTGGTCAGGAAAATCTCAATTAGTTCGGGTTAAGGAGATAGGTTTCTTCAAGCCTCCGGTTACAATAACCGCAAGAATCTATTTGATTAACTTGGTCTATTAATCACCACAGCATTTAGCTCCAGCTCCTTCTTGAATTTTCTGCCAGAGACAAAGCATCTCCCTCGGGCTTTGGTAGTGTGCAATCATGTACCCATCCTTGCATCCCACATTATGGATTCTCTCGTCCTTCTCATAACTAACTTTTAAGCCCTCCTTCTGCATGTCTGCAATCCATATACCCATTGCTACATCTTCCAGCTTAAACATCTGCCATATTGAGTTCATGGGATTTCAGGTTGAGAAATGAAGAGCTGAGTGCATGTTTTTACAGATTCACATTGTTAATATGTATCCATGTTAAGACTTAATTTTTATATAAATTACCTTCAAGATCCCTGCTTTATGTTTCTTGTAAACTGCGTGCGCTATGTCACGGGACACCACATAACCAGGACCATGTGCCCACGGGGGATATTTCTCTTCAGGCCATTCCTATTTTCAACAGAGACAAAGGAGGAAAAGATATAAAGGGACTGTCTGAACGAGAGGGAATAATCAAGGCTGATTTATAAAGAGGGCCACTTTCTGCACATCTAAACTTGTAACTGAAATGAACCAAGCAGAAATTTGCAGCCCTTGCAATATGTTTAGTAACATTTTCAATGAGTTATTTGCAAGTTACACGTGTTTATCTGAGTCATGTTTCTGAGTACACATTGTTTATCTACTAGTCATGTTTCTGAGGACATATTGTCGCGGACTCTAGCGTCAATTATCTTTACCTTTTTTAACAGCTTAGGATAAGCACAGTGCTCCAGTATGATTGTTTCAAGTTAGACACGTCATTTTAATTGAAAGAAACTGGTAAATTATATGTGACAGTTGAACCTGATAAGATACTGTAAACTGAAAAGTATTACCTCATTGCTAATATACCACTTGCTATCAGGATTTCGATGAGGTCGGGAATCAGAATTGATAAGCCCATAAAGTAAGCCATGATTGACTTTGATCCTCTTCAAAGAAGATACCACTTCGTCAACACGAACAAATGCATCGTCGTCAGTCTTCATGACATATTTTGCCGGTGCAACCTCTGTCTGTTCAATAAATGAGGTTAATAGGTGAAGGTTTATTCATCTATAACTTAAAAGGTGAGACAAAATTTTACCCCAAATATGCAGATGGCTAAGGTTTTCCAAGTGATGAGATTGTAGTAGTCAACAAAAGGCATTAGCTGTATGTCCCCATACGTCCTTGCTTCATTCCATAATTCCTCATTGACTAATTGATTCTTGTGCTGCAATAGAACTAGACAGTGTAAATAACCAAAAAACATAAGAGCGGCCCAAATGAAGGGTCTTTTTTTTTGTTTTTGAATTTGGGACCTTAGATTTTAGTGTTATAGAATTAGTTATTACCCGTCACAGATTATAATTTACCAAACATAAATATAGAATCCAGAACTGAGACAACCAGACATGGCCCTGGAATTTCAGTTTACAACCATAAATATATGCCTTTGATTGGAAGACCAATTAAATCATGATTTCACCTACATCACAAATCCCCTTTCAAATATGTCCTTGCCTTCTCCCTTCTAAAATTCATAAAGAATTTGCATGATAAGCTCACCAAACCAACAAAGAAGCGAACTGCAACTGCCCCTGACCGCACTTCAGAATACTGCATCCATGTTCTTCGAACAGCCATTCTACGTTTAAAGTTGTTTGCTGTAGAGAAAACACCAATAAAGAGATCCATTGAACTGTTTGGAGAGAGAGGAGCTGATTTCAGTGCTTCTAAGTCAACTGCATGCTCTGAATCCTCTGATGTTGGAAGACCACTAGCAACAGCTGATATCAACTTCAGGTCTCCAGAGATCCTAGCTTCACTAACCAGCCAAGGCTCCAAAGTCTACGCAGAAAAGAAAACAATTAAATTCAAGGAAACAAAACATTGATCCAAAAGTTCCTGCAAGTAGAGCAAGTCAAGAAAGTACTTCACGGTATGCAAAAGATGTTATGTGCTTTCCATCAACTGTCATCTGGATTCCCTCTGATCCAACTCTAAGTGTCGCAACAAATAATTGGCCTTGCATAAAAGGAAAGTATCTTCTGATTTTATATCCTTCCTGAACCACTCTATGCCTCCCTGAACCTTCAGAATGCTTGCCAACCGTCTGAGTAGCATTTCTGCCCACATTCTCGTTGCACTGTTCCAACTCATCCACTGACATACAAAAACCATGAGGCAATTGCCAATTTGCAGAACTAAGAACCGAGTTAAAACCAAACTCAGGCCAAATACATAAATAAAATGAAGGGATTAATTTGAAAATCGCATTGTTATGGGTTAACACCAGAAACAAGGTATGGCTGATATGCCAGAAGCACATCAAAGACCAAGAATAATTCAAAGCTTCTCGTCATCATAAATAACGACCTCCTTCACAAATACGCATTAAAAATGACAAATAGCAAGGTATTAGTATTGAGTGCCTAGGTAAGAGTTTTGAAGGTCAAGTGCAGAAAGAAGGTCTCCTACAAACTTTGAGAAACATGATAACAGTGTTAGTCAGGTGGGTCTCAAACTCTAACAAAAGAAAACCCTATATAAACGTGAACATTACATAGATTGATCCATGAAGATTGATCATGATTTTCATTTGTGATGCACTCTGCCGCCAACATTAAAACCAATAGTGCATCATAAGATCTATTGCAATATATCAAAAGGTCATTTGAATTTTGTACCTTTCTTATTTTTTCCAGGATCAGGAGAAGGACAACGCTCTTCTTCACCCCAATCATGAGCTATAGTCCAGGTGTTCTGCACTATTACAGGATTCTCAGTGATCTTATCCCCATGAAGCCTAACATTGTAGTGCAAAATAATGGGTGGATCAGGTTCTCCCGGAAGTGCTTCCCCAGTTAAGTCAATCCGAAAATTACCAAGAAGGCCATCTGGAATGCCAATAATTGTGATGGAAGAACCCTGAGTTAAGCCACAAGGAAGTCGCAACTTAAAACCTGTATTTTCAAGTCCAGTTGCATTCATTTTGTTAAGAAAGTGAGGGCATTGCTTCTCTTTTCCTCTTCTATTTGAGCTTTCATTTCCATGACCAACCTTTTCTGCTTCCACTGAAGCCATAAGGATATTCCATGCATTTCCAGCTTCTTTCATTGCTTCTAATCCATTTGGTAAGACCTGAGCACGATGAACCAAGTGTTTCACAAGATACCATGTCTGCAAAGATATTTTCTCTGCATTGGAAATATTCCTCTGAGTAAACAGATCAAAGACAATGGTATCAGTGGAAATCACTTGAGAAGATTTCTCTGGATTTTGAAGAGCAGGCGGAAGTGTGCTTTGTACCCATTCAAGAGGATTACTAACATTGGAGAAAGGGTTCATCAGGTAACTTTCTCCAATAGGATTTTTCATAAGAGAATACCTCAGGATCAGCAACATAAACAAGGATGCAATAACCACACCACCATACCATTTCTTCATTCTGCTAATTATATCGAACTTCTTCAATTCAGTTTGTTTTCCTAGAAAACTAAGCAGAAGATAAGTCTCCTGAAAGTAGTTTCTCTAAACCATGCCCACAGAAGAAGACTCTAAAAAGGAGGAAATACTTGATGTATCTATGCCAATCTATTGTCGTATTGTGCTATATAAAGCAGACTCTGATGTGGAAATCTGGAAGTATCATTTGAATATATGCTGATTTGAGATGCAATCCTTCCGCATCAGATATGTGATTATGTCAACTACTAAGTTATGCATGCATTTGGTAGTAGCCTGACAATTTAACACACACATACTCAAGGAAGAACCTCATGAATGTCACACACAAGACTGTCAAGCCAAGATTTTGATCCCGTCAATCTGCAAAAAGGCAAAATATAAATTTCATGAAATAATTTGCAAAATATAAATTTCATGAAATAATTTGAAGTAAAAATTCATAGTGCATGTATAAGTAGCTGATCTTAGCTACAAAAAAGATTCTGTTGATCATCACTGAATCAGAACTATTTTATGCTAGTTAGCACAGCAAGAGAAGCATTTCCTGAGTATGACCATCCTCAAACCTTAACAATCCATATCACGTTCATCCCAAGGAAAACAAACAATATACATGTGAAAGCATAATCAAGGATCACAGTGTTCCTTATAATTGAAAGTCGAAAACTGACATGTGATCAACAGAAGTATAGTTCACAAAACTCTACAAATAAAAAAACAAGTCAATGCACCATCTAGCTCCTCACTAGCTCAAATTGAGGTGAGCAGTTAATCTTTCGACTTTTGGTGGCCGTATTACATCCACTGGTGACTATATGATCGATAAAAAGCTTCTATAAAATCAAAATGACGACTTCATGAACTGGAAGACCTTGAAAGCAATCAAATGTGTGCTATATTAGGACAAGGACCTAAGGTTAGATCGTTAGATCACCAAAACTTCATCATTCAACTTACATAGTTAATAATTATAATAAAAAAAAGAACTAACAAGAAATCTAAAATTAAACCAAAGAAAGAACAAATTTTGATCCGTAATTGATTTCTCAACGATAAGATGACGAAATTACGTACTTTCTCATCCAGTAAACTTCATAACATTATCTACTTTCCAATTCTAACAGTTAATTTACACAAACTTGTCCGAAAAACACGTTCTTATTTTATTTCGATTTTCGACGCAAATACTGAAAATTGGTCCTGGCTACATGTTGACCAGAATAACGGGTCAACAGGCCGCCATTGAAATGAAACTAAAACAGAACAAGGAAAAAGAACAAAATCGAGTAACCGCGCACATCCTGAGAACTAAAACGCGTGCACTGTTGAATTTCTGATTGGTTGCCAAGATAATGCGCCAAAAGAAAAGAAGATTGGCATCACCTCCACACATTCAAGTACATCACATGCAACTTCGCTAGTTTTTCAGCTTCCAAATTAAAGAATAATAATTAGAAGAAAAGAAAACCCTCCAAAGTTCTCATTTTTGTTTCCGTTTCAAAGTTATTTCAGAAACTAAGACACAATTCTCAGAAACTCCATGAAAAGAAAAAAAAAACAGAAAACCGAAATCAGATCCAAGCAGGATCAGCAAAAGGTAACCAAACAAGAGAAGCCACCTGAAGAATTCTCCAAACCACAAAATTTACAAAGCAGAGGAGCAGTTAGCAGCAAGAAACTGGTGAGAATGTGAAGAAAGGAATGTGAAAGTAGTAGAGAAGAGAGATGTTGGAGTTAGAAAACCACCTGTATGGCTAGTGGGAATCTGGAGGCAAGAGAAAGAAGCAACGAGGAAGGGGGGGAAGCGAAGGAAAATTTTTAAGCGAGAAAGAAAATGTTTCGAAAAGTTTCTTCGGGCAAGTGCTGTTGCCTGTTGGACGAAGAAAACGAGAGGGTGTTGTGTGGCGTTTTATGCTTTGGATCTCTCTCACTCTTTGTCGTTTTGGTCGGTAATTAAAAAAAGTTTCTCTTTTAATTTTCTTGTTGGTTTTGTTATAAGTTATAACAATTAGTGGAAAAACTAAAGAAGCAAAGCCGCAAAAGTGAAGACATCGATCTGATTGTCTAAATCTGACCCGAGACCGAGAGTCTATATTTTGGAGATTTAAAAAATTCACATAATTGTAGGGTGAAGGTTAAAATGGGTAAGGTCTTAACTGTTGACTATAAAAGCCAAAGCGGGCACGAGAATCTAATAATTCATGTGCTTGTTGTGCACGTGTCAGCTTTTGACTGGTACTATTCAGTAATAAATATTTCTCGTTTTTTCAAGGATAACTCGGTTTGATTTTCAAAACTTTTAATTTCGTTCCTTTACTTTTAAAACTATTAAATAGGTATTTATGGTTTCAAAATATTACACTTATTAATCTTTTGTTAAGTTTTATTGACGTAGACTAAGGTTTTGTGAAATTGACGTTACGTTTAATAAAAGAAACAAAATATGTTTTTAGTAAAACGACATCGTTTCGTCTATCGTCAAAGCAATGTCACTTTGCCTGTTGCCAAATTCTCTCCTCCCTCTTTCGCGCTCTCTCCTTCTATTGGACAACTAAAACAACACAAAAATGGAGAGAGGCAAAATACAAAGGATAAATACAGGTATTAGAAGCCAAAGTATAATCTTATTACTAATAATTACTTTCCGATATGAATCAGTAACTTGACAATATATATATATATATATATATAAAGAGAGAGAGAGAGAGAGGTTAACAAGATCAATCTCTAAACAACTAAATTATCTAGTATTTAACATAAATTAAAACTTTAAATAATAATTTTGATTATGACTTCTTAATTCTATCTTTAATTAACTACTATAATAAAGACAAGTTTATTTTCTAAAACTTCCTTTTAAACATTTTTTTTTTTGGAAATTAACTTTCTCTTAAACTTTTTATTCAAAATTTTTAACTTCAGTTTCGTCAGAATTTTTGTCATCATTATCATTTATTTTGAGTCATTTTACTTTATTTTCAATCAAAATAGATGGATCTTTTCTACTACAAATTTTGGGTAGTCTTTGATTGTATAAACAATTCTCCTATGAAGATATTTATGTTGAGGATTTCTTTTTTGTATAATTGTTGGTCTTACTAATCAATTTTCAATATTGCCACAACTACCATTTAATTCTTTTGACACTTATGATGTATTTCTTTAACTAGCTTACTTGCCTCCTCCTTCACTTATATGGCAGGTTATTTATGGTGATCTTCTACTTTTTCAACTATTTATTTAAAAGCTATGGATCCTACATCCCCAAATAAATAGAATAGCGAAGAACTATTGATTTCTTCCATTACTTCTTAATTTCATTTAAACTTTGCATATGATGCAACTTTCTGATGAGCTTTGTGGAAACATGACTTTTAAGTTATTTGAGTTGTGCCTGGAGGAGTTTGTAATATAAACTCAATAATAATTTGTTCCTAGAACTTATGTGCATTAAAAAAAGTTGTAATTTTCATCTTGAGGAATATTATATTCCCAAGAGCCTTCTTTATCGAATTCAATATCTTTACTAATATTAATTTTTTATTTTAAGGATTGTAAAATTTATACCCTTTCTAGTTTTTTTCATAACCAATAAATACGAATTTCTAACTTTTATTATCTAATTTGCTTCTTAACTCATCAAAAACATGAATATATATTAAATACTTTCAAATACTCTCAAACATGAAATATTTAGTCTTCTTTCACTCCATGCCTCTTATGAAGTCATTTGCATCAGTTTCTTTATGGGATTTTGATTATTCAAATACATTGTAAATGCTACTGCATCAACCTAATACGTCTTTAGCATACTCTTGCTCTTTATCATACTACAAGTCATGATGAGATTGGTTTGATTTTTACGTTCTACAATACCATTTTGTTGAAGTGATATTGAAATTGATAAAGAATGTCAAATATCTAGATAGTTGCAGTTTTGATTAAATTTATTTTATGTGAATTCATCTCCTCAATTAGTTTAAATTGTTTTAATCAAAACTCTACTTTCATTTTCAACTCACACTTTGAATTTCTTAAAGATTTTAAATGCTTTAGATTTTTTCTTTAAGAGATAAACCCAAGTTTTGCAAGTATAATCATTAATAAACGAAAAAAATACATGTTTTTTTTTTCATATGAACTTAGTTCAATAGGATTGCACATATTAGTGTGTACTAATTCAAATAGTCATGAGACTTGAGAGAGATACTCCTTTGGAAAGCTCTTTTAAATTGCTTATCACATATATAACCTTCACAAATCTAATTAGGATGTCATATGAAAGGTAAACCATACATCATCTTTTTATTCGGCAATCACTTCAATCCACCAAAATTCAAGTGATCGATCTTAAGATGTCATAACCATGAAGAAATATGTTGCAATAACCTTCAAACACTTGGGACTATCATTGTTAATTTTTTGTATAAACATCTTATTCTTCAATATCAACTCTTTTGCTATCAACTTCTCTTTTCCATTTGGCATAACCAGTCTACTCTTACTAATCTTTAGTTCATATCCTTTTTATAAAAGGCTACTCAACATTCAATATGTTTGTTTTCAAAGTTGGAACATAATAGTTATGAGATATAAACAGATGATCTTTATTCTTTAATCTAACCAAATTTTCTTCTTTGTCTATGATTGGAACTTTAGTTTTTTTATCACAAAAGATTATATTTCATTCAATATATTTATTAAAGTTGTAAAATAACTTTTTTTTACCAGTCATATGATTACTAAGTCTCAAGTCAGGATACTAAGACTCTTGATTTCTTACTTCATTACCATTACAAGTAAATTAAAAAAATAGATCATTATCTTTTTTAATATCAATACAATTTATTTTTCCTCCTTATTTGAATTTTATCTACAATCTACTATACAGTAACCAAATCTTTGATAATTGTAACATTTTATATTAGATCTTTGACTATGACCTAGTTAGAATGAGCTACTTCTAATATATCCTCTTAAATTTTGTTGTAAAAAATTTGGCTCTTCATTATTAGAAGAAGTATTTCTGCCTCCCTAACCTCTTTCATGGCTTCTATGAGTCCAACTACCACCTCTTACTCTTCCTCGACCTTGCTGTTACATATCTTTTTGATTCATTCAATTTAACCTGCTTTTTAATACTCAGGAAACTAAATTTTCTCTTTTCTTTAATCTTTCTTCATGGGCTTGTAATAAACCTAATAGTTGATATAAAACATAGATTCTAAATCATTTGACTTTTTAATGACAGTTACAATATAATCAAATTATAAAATCATTGATTGAAGAATTTTTCAATTGCATGAACCTCTTTCAACATCTCTATATATCTCTTTAATTGATTGATTATACTAAAGACTTTGTTAAAATACTCTTCTATAGATTAAGAATCCTTCATCTTAAGGTTTTCACATTCACATATTAAAGCCTACAGTCGCACTTTAATTACTTTGTCTTTCCTTTTAAAAATATTATGCAAAATCTCTTATGCTTCTTTTACCACAGTTGTAGTAAAAACATTTTCAAATTACTTTCATCCAAACACATATGGATAAGAATAAGTGCTTGCTGGTCCTTCTTTCTCGTCTTTTACAATGCTTTTTTTTTTTTGAAGTTGTCATTATTTCCTCATACTAGGTGATTCACATCCCCTCCCTATAATTTCTCACATATCTTGTTATCCCAACAATTTTTTATTCTAATGAGCCAATTATCATAGTCCTTCTTGATGAGTTTTTAAAATTGGAAAGGAAACATTCCATTTATCATGGCTTTCTTTCTTGTGTATAAATAGAAATTTCTTTAAAATAACAACTTTTTATTTTTCTGCCTTTTTTGGGTTTGTATTCTAATGGTTAAAGCAACATTTTTTCTTCAAGAGGTCCTGATTTCAACTCCTAGCAAATGCATTAAAACACTTATGGGTACAAAACAAGTTAGTATGATAAGTATGTACATCGTCAATGATTACCTTCTTTATTCAACACTTAAAATGTTTATAGTGCTTCTGGATTGACATTGTAGTTAAGTTCCTATAGGATCTAAGAAAGAAGAACACTTTTTTTTGGACAGTGAAAATAATCAACAAAAAATCTTTTTCTTCCATCCAATGTACTTTTGAAAAAATTAGAAAGTCAATTGTTAACTCTCCTCTCTTTTTCTCTACGTGCCTTTCTGTATCTCTGCACTTTGAAATCATTATAAAGGGACAATCTTGACAAGAGTTAGTCAGAAGGAATTCCTGTTACGTGTAATAATGTGTGAAAGATAATTCTTAAAGGAAAAAAATTTTATAATGCTAAAATGACAACGTTAGGATGGATTGATCTAGATCCCTTAGAATTGGTTATAAGTGTAATAGAATAGGCATGGGAGGTCAGCCAATAATATAGTGAAAATTTGTTTTTGGTTTATCTTCTTTCTAGAATCTCCTTCTTCTTCTCTCTTTAGTCTGATTCCCTTATGCTGTCGTCGTAGTTCCATTTTTCATGTAACAATTAGTATAAGAGCAATTAAGCCTAAAAATAAATGGATGTTGGAACTGAGAATGTGAAGCTATAATGGTTAGAGAAGAATATAGAGAACTTGTTGGAAGCGTAATTTAAAAACGAGAAAATTTTGCAAGATACTCAGAAGAGGGCAAACAGACATGAAATAGAAATAGATGAGCTGAGGTCCATATTTTCTTAGCTTATGCAGAATTTTGGAGACATCACCAATGCAAACGCTTCTAGCAATAATGATTTGTGCTCCATATTTGCCACAAATGGCGGCAATAGCAATTATAGTAGTGTAAGTGATGGTTTCATCGGTATTGTTTCATTTACGTTAATCAAGCACTCTGTCTCTCATCTTGTTTTGTTAAAATTTGTTTCCAAAAGTGTCATAAAGCAACCCATTGTCATTGACAGCTCAATGCAGAAGTTGTCTCAAGAGCTAGAAGAGTGGGAGTTCGATGATAGAGGAACTTTGACTATTTGCACTAAACATGAAAAATTCGAGAGAAAGAAACCCTAGGCAAATATCGTCAACATAGGTCACGTGGACCATGGCTTTAACTTCTATAGGCAACAACTCCCACACAAGGTACGATGAAATTGATGCCAACCCTAAGAAGCGAGCCCATGGCATTACCAAGAACACTACAACCATGGAGTACAAGATTGAAAATCACCACTTCACCTATGTTGATTTCCCAGGCCACTCCGATTACATATATAACATGATTACCAGTGCTATTCAAATAAATAGTACCACTCTCTTTGTCTCGGGCATCGACGAGTCTATGGGCCAGACTAAAGGACACTTCATGCTTACTAAGCAAGTGGGTTTTCCTAATAAGGTTGTGTTCTTGAGCAAACAGGACCATGTAGTTAACAAAGGGCTTTTGCAATTGGTTGAATTGGAGGTTTGTGAGTTATTTTCTTCTTATGAGTTTCTTGGTGATGATATTCCTTCTATTTTTGGGTTTGTTCTTTTAGCTTTAGAGGCTTTAATGTCTACTCTAACTATTAAATGTGGAGAGAATTAATGGGTTGCCAATATTTATGAGTTTATGGATTCAGTTAATAGTTATATCCTTATTCCTGAATGATAGATTGAATTGACATTCTTGCTTGCTGTTGAGGAAGTTTTTAATGGTAATATTAAGCTTAACTGCTCCAATCTTGACAAGCAATTTGCTGTTAAAGAGATTTCTGCTTAGATCCTTAGGAAATTTATGGATGATGCCTTAAAGATAACTAAAGTTGTTATGACGGTCCTGCTTATTTTAATGATTTCCAAAGAACAACAACAAAGGGTGCTGTTTGTTTTGTTGGTCTGAAAGTTCTTCGAATTATTAATGGACTTGCATCTATTTCATTTTCATATGGGTTTAAAGAGAAGAGCAATGAAACCATCTTGGATTTTGACCCTGGTGGTGGCACATTTAAGGTATCTGTGCTTGAGGTTAGTGATGGAGTGTTTGAAGTTCATTCAACCTCAAGAGATACACATTTGGGTGGTGATGATTTTGACAAGAGAATTGTTATTTGGCTCATTGCAAAATACAAGAGAGATTAAGTTATTGAAGTTTTAAAGGATAAACAAGTACTTGAGCAATTATTTGAGACTATAGAGAAGGCCAAAATAGAGCTTTCTTCCTTGACTCAGACCAATACCAACTTGTCTTTCATTACTGCTACTGCTAATGACTCATAAAACATTAAGACCATTTTTGCAAGAGCCAAATGTGAGCAGTTGTGCTCCAACTTATTTGATAGGTTTAAAACCCCAGTTGAGACCTTTTTAAGGGATGTTAAATGCTTATTAAAAGATATAGATTAAGTGATACTAGTTGGGGAATACACACGCATTCCTGCTATACCAAAGATTATAAAGAAGATAACAAGGAAAAAAACCAATGTCACTATTAATCCAAATAAAGTTGTTGCTTTAGGGGTTGCAATTCAAACTGATGTTTTAACTGAAAATCTCAATGATGTTGTTCTTTCATATGTTACACCTTTATCTCATGGTCTAAAGACTTTTAGAAGTATTATGACCATGATTATCACAAGGAATAGTACCCTACTTACATCCAAATTTGTAGTGCTCTCAACTGTTGCAAATGGAAAGACAAGTGTTAAAATTAACATCCTTCAAGGCGGTAGAGAATATGGAAGGGACAACAAATATCTCAAAAGTCTCTACTTGAATGGTATCCCACCAACACCACGTGAGATTTCTCAAATTGACATTATAATTGAGATAGATGCCAAAGGTATCTTCTATCACAGCCGTAGATAAAAAGCACCAAGAAGAATCAAAATATCACAATTACAAGTGCCAGCCAACTGATTACACAAGGAGAAATTGTAAGTAGAAAAGTAAAAAAAAGGTTTTGATAGAATGAGAATTTTGACATTGGACTTGATGATGTATCAAAATTTACTATTACAATTGAGGACAAACAAGTAGAAGCACAGGAAACAAAAATGACTAAATTTATCTTGGAGAAAGCTGAACAAGGCAAAGGAGTATTGATGATTAGAAGGTGCAAGATTTGTTGCTTTGAGGGGTCATACTTCTGTATTTTAGATTAGAACACAACAAGAAATTTTAACTTAAAGGAACACTGCTATCTTCATAAGAAACATACGAAAAATAAACCTTGGGGGCAAGGTTTCAAAAAGAGGGAGCAATTGTTATGTGTAAAAGTGTGTGAAAGAGAATTTTTAAATGAAAGAAAATTTATAACACTAAAACGACAATGTTAGGATGGATTGATCTAGATCCCTTAGAATTGGTTATAAAAGTAATAGACCAGGAATGGGAGTTCAATCAAGAATATATTGAAAAATTGTTTCTCGTCTCTCTCCTTCTTCTTCTACCTTCTCATTCTCTCTCTAGCCTGAATCCTTTGTACTGTCATCACAATTCCATTTTTCATGTATCAATTCCTGCATGAGGGAAACAGTCTATTTCTAACATTTGCGAGAGAAGTGTTCAACATAATGTCTTAATGAGCTCCTTACTTGAGAAGGTGAGAAAATCAAGTTTCGATACCACTATGTTGGATAACTAAAATAACACACACATATAAGGAAGGTAAAAACAAAGTATAAGTATAGATATTAGAGACTAAAAATATAACCTTGTTACTGAAAATTACTGTCTAATATGAATCAAGTAACATTCCTATATATATAGGCTTACAAAGTTAATCTTTAAACAACTGAACTATCTAGTATTTGATATAAAATAAAATTTTAAATAATAATTCTAATTAGAACTTCTCCATTTTGTCTTTAATTAATTGCTATAAGAAAAATAAGTTTTTCTTCTAATATCTCTCCTCCTGTTTGCTTCACATGTTCTCTCTTTGCCTCCTATTTTAATTCACGAAAGCATAGAGAACATTATATTAGACTCTTTATTTATACCCATCAGCTTCTCTATTAGTTCCACGCATGGTTCCTGATGATTGTACGATAGGAAATTATACCATTATAGAAAGAACTATTTTGTTGGTAAATGCATGGGCCATACATAGAGATCCTACACTTTAGGACAAGCCAATATGTTTTGTTCTCTAGAAGTTTGATAATGGGGATGGAGAGAGTCATAAGTTAATGCCATTTAAGTCATGGTAGAAGATTAATGTGCAACCTAGCCAATACCAAAATTAAATTGTTTGATCTAAGTAAAGGTAGATTTGGTTATTTTTTGAATAACAAAAAAGAAAAATGATTAAAGTAAGAGGTAGAGAAAGAATTTTTGAATCAAATAGGAAGAGAGGGAGCAAGTACAAAGTAGGAGGAAAGAATTTAGTAATAGGCAAAACAAAATCCTTTTAGTAATGAGCAAAATTGTTTCCTTCATTAAGTGAAACGACATTACAACATTGTTTTCTATCATGGTTTTCGTTAAGTGAAACGACATTGCTTTTTATCAATGTCAGAACATCATTGTTTTGTCCACTACATAAAATGACATTATTTTGTTACATATACTTGTCACATTATAAGTCTTAAATAATTGTTAATCCACACCATTAAAGTTTAATAGATGACTAACGAATGAATAAAATTTGAAACTACATAAACCTTTTTCATAATTTCAAATTTACAAAAATTGAATAAATAACTTTTTAGCCATGATTTTAACCCATTCTTCTTACATTTTTTAAATATAGAATAACTACGCACCCCATTCCAAATGGGATGCGGTAGCCCCAACCATGTATCTTACGCAAGATTTATGATTTTTCTGTAAATTTTTTAAGAAAAGAGGAGTATTATAATATTTGTGTAATAGATTTTTTAATATAATTTTAAAAAAAGGATAAGAGTATAAATAGAAACATATATTTAAAGAAATGTAAATTAAAATTTATACCCTTAAATAAATAAATAAATAATAATAAGACAAATTAAACATTTTATATTTTAAAAAAATATAACCACGATCTCTCGGTGCTGCGAGTTCTTTTTAATATTGCGGCAATTTTGTGTTAACCTGTCGTTTGGTAACAGACACATTTCATTGGACTGCGGAAATCCTACAATGAGGAGGAACAGATGGAACTACCGTGCATTGCCGGCATATCATTTTTGTGATATTATTCTTTGTTTTTTTAATTTCCTTGATGGTGTTAGATCGTGAACAAGACTGGCTAGTCGTTGCGTTATGGTTAGATAACTTCGAAGCTATCGTTGTGGCGTAGTAGTTGATTTTTCTTGACAGAATTTCAATTTTTTATCCTTTTTTGTGTTAAAAAATGAGAAAAAAGAGTGTATTTTTCATTTTTTCTACAAGATTGTTATCCTTGAAGCATAGTTGAATATGATATTATGATAGGTGGTCTTTTGAAAAGTCTTCCTATTACGTTCTTCAACTATTTTTAATATTACCTTTTTCTTTCCTTTAAATTTTAATTTTATACCATTCTTATTGAGAGCGTGGTCCACAACTATCTACTAGCCATAGGACTGTACACAGTTGCTTTCGTTAAAAATTTATACCCTTCTATAGACAAAAACATGATTTAAGATGAAAGCTAGGTTTGGGATTAAAATAAATTCCATTATAATTAACCTTAAACACTTACACAATACTTAGGAATATGTTTGGTTGGGATTTCTGTTTTTATTTTGGTTTTTATTTTTTAAACATAAAAATAAAAAAATAATATAGAAATTAAAAATGATACAGTATAAAAATAAAAAATATACAAAAAATAATGAAAATAAAAAAAACGAAAACTAAAACAAAAAACTAAACCAAACATTTCCTTAATTTTTTCAAGATATTATGCTTTGATCATACTAATACATTGAATGAATTTTTTATATATATTATATATCTATATCTTAACCACCTAACCTTTCAATCTTAGATCTAACAGGACCGCAGCCAGTTGTAAGCAGTTAGATGTGTTAATGGACAGGTAGTCATTATAAATTGGTTTGATAATACTAACGTGGGATTAAGTTAACGGCTTTGACCCTTAAATTTAGGCTTACTGACATAATAAATATCAATTCATCGCAAACCAATGGCTTCATTAAATATCCAACTTGCATCTGAAATTAATTAATTCAAGTCAAGCACGCAAATTTCGATACGCTTTTATATATATATTTTTATATATATATATCATAACTTGTTTAAACGGAGCATAGACAGCTGTTTAATATATAGGAAACAATTTCGATGCTTGGTCTATTTTAGACAATCTTGAGTAAAATTTCAACTGGAGAATTAGTTTTTAAGAGGAGAAGCTTCGATCTTTCCAGATTCATTAGGAAAAGGCACGTTCTGGATATTGTTGTGAGAAAGCACCTAAAGATAAAGCTAAAAATTACAAAAAATGAGAATGGTGGGGGCATGAAAATGACAGAACAGCTATTTATGAAGGTTTCTTCATTCTAAAGTTACTTAAGGTTAACTTATACCTATCTCAAATTTAGGTATTCAACAAGGTTCCTTTAATTATTTGTAGATTTTAATAATTAAGATCATTTGGTTTTTTTTTTCTATTTTTTGCTATAATTTTTAAATTTTGTGTCTTGTATTTGTTTTGTATTTTTTAAGAAAAATAGAAATATATTTTATTGTTATTTATAATAAAAAATTTGAAACAAAAATTTGTTGGTTGAAATTTAAAATAAAACATCAGCATAATAGTAATAATTAAATATGAAATAAATTAAAAATTTTAAAGTAAAATATTCTTATACACTTTAAAAATATATATTAATTAATATATTATGTAAATTATTTAATGTAAAAATCTATTTTTAAAAGGTAAAAAATATAATTTTATTTTTCTATTTATTTTTTTATTTTTCTAAATTAAAAATACAAAGTAAAATATCATATAACAAGTAGGTGTTTTCCTTAATTTTTGTGTTAAAAAAAAATGATAGCAAACATTCTCAAAGTATTACCCTATTGGTGTCCCAATATAAACCATCAAATAAATATACATGTATTATATATTCCATAAGATGGTATTTCACCCATGGTTTTTCTGCATTATTTTTATATAAAATAACAAAATAATCAAATAATCAAAATAATTTTTATCTTATATGAAAATGATTATCGAAGGTTACCGGTATAATATTATATAGTTTTTTACATTTTATAATTGTTTGGTATTATATGTATATATAAATATATGTGTTGTAGGACAAACTTGATTCGGCAGTTTGAGGAAACGCTCCTTAGGCTTCTTCTTTCCATTTTTTATTCCTAGTTTTGATGATTGACATATAAGCATGTAAAAAAATACAATGTCCATGTCATACTATACATTTTAATTTTTATCTTTTTTTCTGTCAATTCTGAAATGCTATTAATGTTTTCAATTTTCTTTTTTAACTCCCTATTCCACTGAGTCTTTTTATTAAAAAATCCACTAAAATTTAAATGCTAATGAAGAGATTAGCGTGGGTTATAATATTTTAATTCAAAATTAATATAATCAAGGTAATCCATTTGGTTTATTATGTAAGCTAATTAAGCATAGAGCAACTGCGTTCTGCGTAAGACCCACTTGAACTATTAGACAGGTTCGACATCATGGGCTGCAATAAAAGGACTGCGAAGTCATTGACTCAATGGGCCCCTTATATCCACTAAGCTCAAAAATGGAGTGGGGTTCATTTGATTCATCTTCTATATTTGACCAGACCACTTTGTCAGGCTCCACATCAATCAGGCTCACAAATAAAACACAGGAGAAAGAGATGCCGTTTATGATTTTCTTCTTAAATATTTTTGTGTGCTTTAATATTTTTTAAAATTTTTATTTTTTAAAATAAACATGCATCGTGTGATTTTTTTATTTTGTGATTTTTTACAGAATTGATATGCAACATATTTTAAATCATGTCGTTGTATTTTTAACAAAAAAACTTTTATGAAAATCTTTTTATAACATTACTTTTTATTTTGAAAAATTGAGTAGAGTACAAGAGTATACAGTCCTTTGCCCATAAAAATAGATATCAAAATGGTAATGAATATTATTGGTATTCACAGATTAAGCACCAGAAGTCGGCTGAATTTCCTGCTGGGCTCCCATAATCTGGGCGTCAGGTTTCCAAGTCAAGGGATAGCAACAATTATGAGCTGTTTGAAAATGATTTTGATTTTGATTTTGGTTTTTGAAAATTTTAAATATAAAAATTGATAAAGAATATTATAGAAATAAAAAAAATACACATTAATAAATATAACACAAAATTTTATAAAAATACACAATTTAATATTAAAATATAATAATTATAACTAAAAATTACAGTCAAAAGTTCAATCAAATGACCTTACGCTTTGGGAGACTCACATGTTATCCTGTGTCATCTAAGACATTTTTTATCTATCATCTTGAAGTAATTGAACATTCTAGTTGACCTAATAGACAAATATGTATTCAACAATTACAAGATAGTATTAATGATTTTTATGAAATAGAACAAGAATTAGAATCACCTCGAGCATTTCAAAGAGACATCCTATTATTTCAATACATGATTAATGCCTTTAGAGCAATGGATATTTTTGATCCTCCATCTGCTCCTCCTCCTACATCTCTTAACTCTCCAGATTGAATGGCCTCATCTTCAACATCTTTTTATCCAACAACTACCTGTGAACAATGTCAATATTTCTTCAGAAAGCTACAAAACAATCTTTATTATAAATTATCAATATACATATCACATTTTGAACAAGCACAATCTAGAAATTTAAATCATGCTTTAGAATATTTTCAAGTAAGAATTACTAAAACACAAGATATGATAAAAATCTTATGATCAAGACATTCAACATTATACATATAAATTTCGTAAACATTAAATAAAGGATCATACACAATCTTCTACAATTAATCCAATTGAACCAAATTTTCCTAATAATTAAATGATGACCCCTCCAGATATTCTTGAATTAGATAATTTACAAGTAAAAGAAAATACAGGCTTTTTTCATCTCGATGCAATTATCTCTCATGAAAAACTAGAACATATAGTGAAAGCACAATTAGATTTAAAACATGGACAAGATATCAAAATACCTTCAAAATTAAAAACATTATTTGATAGACAAAATCTTATTTATTATGGTAAATTTTATCTGAAACCCCTATACAAATTGAACAATGTCAAGGAAGCTTTCATATCAATCTCATAAATGAAAATCAAATCTCTAGACATT
>JAOXYD010000003.1:10000939-10021373 GCA_028565735.1 Pinacopodium congolense | reverse complement strand
AATAAAATTTGAATTAAGTTGGACTTAATTGAGAAGTTTTAGAAACTTTAAGGATCAATATGTGATATTTGATCTTATAAGGACTAATTAAAAAATTTAACTAAAGTTTGACTTTAGTTGTAATAATAATAAAGTTCAAGGATATAAAAAATATTATTTTTCATATAAAAGGAAAAATTAGAAAATTATGAAGCTATTACTTTATATTTTTTTCCTCTCAAATTATTTAAGTTTTCTCTGAATAAATCTGTGGATACCATTAGAGGTCGAACAATTGAACGACTTGTGGTTGACGAATTGCATAAAGGATATGTATTCATTTCTATTACATCACAACAATATTCATTCTAGTATTTTCCAATAGAAAAAGGCACTCTGCACTTTCTTTAACCCATGTGATAATCATCCAAGTTTTATTTTAAGTGTTCCTATAATCATCTCTGAGCTTTTGTGTGATTTTTGTAAAGTAGTGTGAAGCTTTTATGTTCATTCATTCAAGTGTTGTGTGAGCATTTTTTATACATTAAACCAAGCTTGAGTAAAACACTTTAAAAAATTATTTTTTGTTAGATTGTGAGGTTATTCTTTAGCCTAAGTAAAATGAAGATAGAAAGTTATCTTTGTGCTATAAAAAAGAACGTGTAATACTAACGTTGTATTTTTGGTTGCTTAAGTACAAACATCTTAATAAGTTGTGCTAGGAACAAGACGTAGGGGCAAGTGGACCACTCTAAACTATTATAAGTCAATTGTGTATCTCTTCCTTACTCTTTTAATTTTATGTATTTACTTTATATTGCTTATTGAAATTGAAAGAATTGCTTCCGTATTTCATCACCTAATTCAGCCATCCCCTCCCCCTTTTAGGTGTTATATAGGCCTAACAAATGACAACTGAAGAAAGAGAAATGAAGAATGGACCAATACCCAGAAGAAGGCAAATGAAAAGGTTTGAAACTAACATCAAAGATCAAATATTTCTTATTTGGAATGTTACTTGTTAGATTTAGATGAGGAAGTATTGTTTTAATCATTACACAGTTACACTCCTAAATAGATAAAAGTGATGTGAGAATAAATTAGAGCACTGTGTACTACTTTTTAATTGAACTCTTGGAGCTCCCTTCTTGTGGACGATATGGACAAGCATGTTAGTTCTCCTAGTTTGGACTGTGAAATGTTATAAACTTAAAGTACGTTAAGTGTATCGCTGTGTTTGTTATGGATAAATGCTTTAGTTGTCTTTTTTACTTCTCGATGCCACCACCATTAGGGAGTTTTGTGAACTTGTATTACTTGATTTATTTTAGCATTTTCAAAATTTACTAGTGTAAGTATAAGGTAAAAGATTTGAATTACACTTAGAAAATTTTACAAAAGTTCTAAAGTAGTTCATTCATTATTTATAGTACCATTCTAAATAATGTTATTTGTATTTTAAATTTTAACTCCTTTAGATTTCTGTCACTTTCATGAAAATGAATTGTTAATATATAGCACATTATATGAGATATTGTCAAATTGATCTTATAAATTGATGAAGTGATTGTTGGGAAACTTATATTGATCTAATCAAAAGTATAGTGAAAATTTTTAAGGTTTCCTACAGATCTCTTTAATAAAAATTTAACTTTAAGTAAAGACAAGAAAGTAAAAGTTTCAGATAAACCTAATTAAATCTTTTCGTTGAAGTATATTTCTTCTCGTATCCTTAAATCATAACCATTCACGTGTTCGGCATCTAATGGTATTCACAGGTCTATCGAAGGAGAACTCAAAACAATTTTCAGAGGAAGAAAGAGTCATGCTACCAACCCTAAGGTTGCCTTCGTTATATAAAGGAAAATTCATATTCACTATTTTTAATTAGTAAATGATTTATAATTAAAATTTAAAAACTCTTTTTCAAATTTCAATTCACTCTAGCTAGAGAATTCCCAAATTATCATTCATTAAGAACAACGAAACATTCTCCCTAATTACTTTAGGGTGGTGAAACTTTTCGATTTTCAATTCACTTTGGTCAGAAAATTCCCAAATCATCATTAATTAAGAACAATGGAACATTCTTCCTAATTACTTTAGGGCGGCGAATCCTATATTGATTCACACAACTATCTCCTTATAGTTCATACTATATCTAAATACTACTGATTGGCTCACTCTGTAAAGTAAACCATAAGTAGTATCAAAACTTAATAATTCCTATATGAGATAACTTTAGTAATCTCAAGTCCAAAGATTAATTATATAACTATCATGATGAGAAAATATATAGACGCATAAGTAATGTTCCATTTAGGATCCCTATTATTGAGTCAGTTTAGTGGACTTACTCTATAATAAGCATCCACATATTTGTTTAAATATCTTCACACTTTAATCTATGAAATTGATTACTTTCTTCATAAGAAAGAAGTATAATATGTGTTAATTTAACTGCTTCATTAATACCTCATCTTAATGAAACTATAACTATGAACGCTTTAGGAATAATATAAAAATGCAATATGAATCTCGTAATTGTAATTTCATTATAATTTCCAACTGTATAGTAATTATTCTAGGGATTTCATATTTATGATTAATTATTGAAAATAATTGACAAAATGCATAAAGATAAAGAATGCTTTTTATTAAATGGAAAATCATAATGTTATACATTGAACTAAAGGAGATTACACCTTATTTTGATGATGACAAAACATCTTTTCTATTAATATTTTTGATTACGTGTGTATAAGGATAGGTATGATTGAAGAGAGGCACGTTGAAGTATATTTATGTAAAAAGAATGCTAATAAATTTTGATTGTCTCAGATGAGGATAGATCAGTCAACTGAATGGACAAATTGAAGAGCTCGGTCGATCAAATGTATATCGATCCAAAGAGTTAATTAGCAAATGAATGCAGGAGAATTCGCAAATGGCTAAATTAATCCATACTTACACTATAAATAGAGGATTAGCAACATCTTGGAAACAAAAGTGTTGAGAATGAGTTTTCTATCAAAGTGTAAGAGTTCTGTGTTCAATTTGTGTGAGATATAATTTTGTGTAATGTTGGTTTGTTTGATTTTTAAGGTTATTCTTAAGATTTTAAAAAGAGAGTTAAGAGGTTATTCTTAAGCTTACAAAAAGAATTTGTCAAAAGGTTATACTTAAGCCTTTGGAAAAGTAGAGACGATTATCTTTGAACCTAAAAGAAGGTTGTAAGTTAAACTTTATATTTGAATTGCTTATTTCATATTCAATAAAGTGCAAGTCTCTTATTATTTTTATTATTTTCATATTTATTTTAGCTTCCACAAATTTTATTAAATTGTTTTTTGTGTTTCTTGGATAAATTTCTTAGAACCTAATTCACCCCCTCTTAGGTGCTATTTAGGACTAACAATTGGTATCAAAGCGTAGGTCTTACATAGATCTTTAATTCTAACGAATTAGTGAGGAAAGATCAAATGGCATACTTCATGAATTCCATAGGTTCTTCATATAGATTAGATGGGCATAACCTACATAAAACACCCTTTTTTATGGTAAAAATTATATGTATTAGAAGAATAGGATCAGGTGTTACTTAATAGGAGAAAATACCAATTTAAGGATGATGTTAACTAAACCATTTTCTATGCCTACCAAACTCATAAGTAATGAGGTTGTTTTAAGGAAAGAAAATGAATGGAACGTTGAAGAAAAATATCTATTTCCTTAAACTGTAAGGCTATGCATATTTTGTATTGTGGTTTAAGCATGGAAGAGTATACTAGAATTTTAATGTGTGAAACTACATATGATATATGGCATACTTTGGAAATCACTCATGAAGGTACAAATCAAGTCAAGGAGACTAAAATTAGCATGCTTATAATTATGAGAAGTTTAGAATGATATATGATGAGATTATTTCTACTATGTATGCACGATTTAACAATATTATAAGTGCGCTAAAAGGTCTAGGTAAGACCTATTCTAGTGTTGAACTTATTAGGAAAATCTTGATGTCACTACTAAAGACATGGAAAATGAAAGTAACCACCATATAAGAGGCCAAGGGTCTTAACACACTTCCCATCGACAAGCTTGTTAGGTCACTATTGATGTACGAAATGAGATGAAAAATACTTAAGAAGAATAAGATACACCTAAGAAGAAAATTGTGGCCTTCAAAGCATCCAAAAGAGAAAAGAGCGACAATGAAGAATCATCACTTAGGAGCAAAAATGATGAACTAGCATTTATCACAGGAAGATTAAAGAAGTTCATGAAAAATGTCTCAACACATTGAAAAGATACGACATTTTCTAAAAATAAATTTTCTAATATAACTTGTTATAAATGTGGTGAAAAAAGACACTTGAGATAACAATGTCCATGATTTCAAGAAGAAATAGAAAAAGATGAGAAGAAAGAAAAGGATATATGGAAGAAAGATAAATCTAAGAAAAAGAAAGCATTAAAAGTCATGTGGTCCGAATCTAGTGATTCTTCGATTCTGAAGAAGATGAAATGGACAATATTTGTTTTATGATACATAATGAGGTATTTTCTTCTCTTAATGAAGATTAATATGATTATTTCTATGATGAAGTGTTAGAACACATAGAAGAACTAACCAAGAAAAACAAGGAACTGCATGATAAAAACAAAAGTATATTAGATGAGTTAGATGCATACAAAACAAGAAATGAGAGTCTTAGAAAAGGCATAAGTTCAGTCAACAAAGATAATGATGAACTTGTTAATGAAAATAAATCCTTAAAGAAAGAAATTGAGTCCCTTCGAAATTCTCTAGAAAAATTAAATAAAGAAAAAGGAAAACTAGAGACATTATAAAGTATTTAGAAATATGGAAATGACAAACATGGCTTAGGATACAATAATGAATCTTCTACTAGTAAGACCATCTTTATTAAAGGGAAGAATCTAGAGGATGAAAGTTCATCAAAATTTGCTCATAAGGTATCTAGTAAACCTCAATCTAGACATCATGCATTTTTATATACTCAAAAGCCTAAAAAATTGGTTTAAAAGTAAATGAATTACAGAAAATCATATGTGCAACCTAGACATCATTTTCATAAAATTTACAATGTTTTTAGACCAAGAAACTATACTCTTCTATTTTGTTCATATTGTGAATGGCATGGACATATTACTTAGCTTTGTTTTGATCGTTTGAATAATTTCTCTAAAAGTTACAAATATTACAATTTCAGAAAACAAAAACAATGTTGATTCTAAAAATCAAATAGATTTTCCCAAATTCTATTTACTATTTCTTATTATTTATTTTTTACTATTTTTTGACCTGCTAAAAGTTTAATATCATTGTACTTATAGTTTCGGTCAACCGAATCACTGACATCGATCGACCTAAGGTAGTTTAGTTCACTGATGGATGGGTCCAGTGGACTAATAGATCAAAGTTTTAGTTTTCATATTGAGTTCGATCGATTGATATGTCAAAAATCTCATTTCTTCTCCGTAATTCATAAATTGACCTATGTTTTAAACTATATGTGTGGTTTAGTATATGTGTATTTTAGTTGTATGTGTTAAATCTTTAGCCATATTTTCAAAGAACTTATTATAGCTTTTCTAACATGTATTTATAATTTTTTTCTGTGTAATTTTTATTCAATTTTATAGTTTAAAAAGATATGAGTTAGGGATACTAACATCTAAGGACCTTAGATAAGATGGGTACTTGAATTGTTTTTATTTTTCTTGTAGGATAAGAGAAGAAACAAATGGTACATAGATAGTGGCTATTCACGATATATGACTTTGGACCCCTCAAAGTTTATCACCTTCAAAAGCAAGGATGGAGGAAGGATGGAGGATTCATCACTTTTGGGGACAATGCTAAAGGTAAGGTAATTGGCATTTGAAAAGTAGGTAAGGATAACTTTCCTTTAATTGATAATGTTTTACTTATTGAAGGCTTGAAACATAACTTACTGAGTATCAGTCATTTGTGTGATAATAACTATAAGGTTAGTTTCGAACAAGATGAGTTTGTTGTCTCTAAGATAGATAACAATAGTATCGTGTTCTTAGGAAAAAGCGAAAGGAATATTTACATTATTGATTTATATTGTGTTACTAATATTGAAGATAAGTGTTTAATTTCCTTGAGTGAATGCACTTGGACTTGGTACCGAAAGGCTTAGACATGCAAGTATGAATCTTTTCTCAAAGCTCAATTCGAAATAACTTGTTAGAGGACTTCTAACTATAAAATATAAAAAAGAAAAAAATTTGTGGAACATGTCAAATGGAAAAACAACTAAGAAGTTCTTTTAAAAGTAAGAAATCGGCAACATCTTTTAGACCCCTTGAACTACTTCATATGGATTTATTTGGTCTTACTAGAGTAGCTAATTTAGGAGGAAAATCATATGCTTTTGTTATTGTTGATGATTTCAATCGTTTTACTTGAGTTTTAGTCTTATGTTTGAAAGATAAATGTTTTAAATCTTTTGTTAGTTATGCAACAAAAATTAAAAATGAAAAGTCCTTATATACTGCATCCATTAGAAGTGATCATGGTAGAGAATTCAAAAATTATATATTTGAATGTTTTTGTGAAAATCATGACATTATGCATAATTTTTCTTAATCTAGGACACCTTAACAAAATTGTGTAATAGAAAGGAAAAATAGATCTTTACAAGAATTATCACAAACTATGATAAATAAATATGATTTGCCAAAAGATTTTTGGGTCAAACTGTTGCATCTGCATGTCACATCATCAATAGAGTGAACATTAGACATAAGTTAGATAAAACAACTTATGATTTTTTAAATGACAAGAAACCAAGAATTAGTCATTTCAAAGTTTTTGGTTGCAAATGTTATATTCTGAATACTAAAGATAGTTTGAAAAATTTTGATTCTAAAATAAGTGAAGGCATTTTCTTAGGATATTCTTTATCTAGTAAAGCATATAGAGTTTATAACAAGAACTCTCATATCGTTGAAGAGTTCATGCATGTTGTTTTTTATGAAACTAATCCTTTCAAAAGAAAGAAAATACTTGAGTTTGATGATGTAGATTTATCCAAGGGATTAGAAAACCTTTCACTTGAATACAATGGATTAACATCACAAATTGTTGAACCAAGTAGAGAAAGAGGACATGAAGAGCTACCAAGAGATTGGAAACATAAGAAGGATCATCCTGCCAATCAAATTATAAGTGATGTTCACCAAAGGGTAACCACTAGATCTCAATTTAATTTATCTCATATTGCTTTCATTTCAAAGATTGAACCTAAAAAAATAGAAGAAGCTCTAGATGATGAGAATTAAATTTTAGCAATGAATGAGCAATTAGAATAATTTTAACAAAACAAAGTATGGATATTAGTACCTAGACCCGTAGATCATCCTATAATAGGTACTAAATGGGTTTTTAAGAACAAACTAGATGAATGAGGTAACATCATTAGAAACAAAGTAAGATTAGTGGCTAAAGGGTATAACCAAGAAGAAGGAATAGACTATGATAAGACGTTTGCCCCCGTGGTTAGGTTAGAGGCTATTAGATTACGTTTTGCATTTGCATCTCACATGGGTTTTAAACTATTTCAAATGGATATCAAAAGTGTGTTTCTGAATGGATTTATTCAATAAGAAGTGTATGTTAAATAACCCCCAAGTTTTGAACACCATGATGCATCCGAACATGTTTATAAACTTTCTAAAACATTGTATGCCTTAAAATAAGCATCTAGAACTTGGCATGATAGATTAAGTACATTTTTACTTGACAATAGTTTTGAAAAAGAAAAATTAGACACCGCCTTAGTTATGAAGAAAGATCAAAATGCTTTATTAATTGTTCAAAAATATGTTGATGATATTATTTTTAGTGCTACTGATAAACGTTTGTGTAAAGAATTTGTTAAGGGTATGAGTAGAGATGAGCATGATGAGAGAATTGAATTTCTTCCTCAGACTCCAAATCAAGCAATTAAAGGATGGAATCTTCATCAATCAATCAAAATATACATAAGAACTCCTTAAGCGTTGCAATATGGATCAAACAAAGCCCTTAAGCACTCCTATGAGCACATCTACCAAATTAAATAAAAATGAAGATGAAAAAAAGGTAGATGAAAAATTATATCGAGGTATAGTAGGTAGTTTGTTGTATTTAACTACTATTTGTCCTGACCATTATGTTTAGTGTTTGTTTGTGTGCACATTTTCAATCTTCTCATAAAGGATTACATTTACTAGCTGTTAAACGTATTTTGTGCTATCTAAATGGTATGTTGCATTTAGGACTTTGGTATCTTAAAAATGATTGTTTGGATTTAGTTGGATATTCTGATGCTGATTATGCGTGTAGTTTGCTAGATAGAAAAAGTACATCTGGTGCATGTCATTTCTTAGAAAGTGTATTAGTTTCATGATTTTGTCAAAAATATAATTTTGTTGCATTATCTACGGAGAAGGCTAAATATGTGGCTACTGGTAGTTGTTGTACTGAAGTGTTATGGCTTAACAATTTAAAGACTATGATTTGCATCTTCATAGAATTTAAATTCGATGTGATAATACAAGTACCATTTGTTTGATTAAGAATCATATTAATCACTCCAGGACTAAACATATTGAAAATTTTTATCAACTTATTTGCGATCATGTGCAAGATAGAGATATTGGACGTGAGTTTGTTAATAAATTGCATCAATTAGTGGATATTTTTACTAAACCTCTATCTAAATATTATTTTTGCACAATTAAATGAGAAATTGGTATGATTGATGGACATTTTATATAATCTTTTTTGTTGATTCCAAGAAGGGGGAGAAGTATGTTATATTAAATATTCTTTGTTTATTGTATGCATAAATTTAGGGGGAATTGAGTTTTTGCATATTTTTATGAAATCTTGAACTCTTGTATAATCTAGGGGAGTTTATATATGTTTTATATGCCTTAATATCACATGGTTTTCTCATCACAAAAAAGGAGGAGATTATTGAATCAAAGAAGGTTTCACTTTATTTTGATGATGAAAAAATATCTTTTCTATTGATATTTTTGTTTAAGTATGTATAAGGATAGGTATGAATGGTTACATATGAAGAATGTTGATAAAGTTTGATTGTCTCAGGTGACAATAGATCGGTCGACTAAATGGAAAGGATGTTGTCATTAGCAAAAGAATGTTGGAGATTTTGCCAACGACTAAATTAATTCATTCTTACACTATAAATAGAGGATTAATCAAAGTCTTTAGGAGACAAGTGTTGAGAACGAGTTTTCTGCAAAAGATTAAGAGTTTTTATCCTGCGTGAGATATAAACTTATTCGTGTGTTTGTTTTTGTAAGATTATTCTTGAACCTTTAAAAAGAGAGTTAAGAGGTTATCCTTAAGCCTACAAAAAGAATTTATCAAGAAGTTATACTTGAACCTTGGAAAAGTAGAGAGGGTTATTCTTGATCCTAAAAGGAGGTTGTAAGTTAAACTTTATATTCATATTTCTTATCTCATATTCATTAAAGTGTACATTTATTTTTAGTTTATTTGTTTCATATTTATTTTAGCTTTTGAAAATTTTATTGAATTTTTTTCTGTATTTATTGCTTAAATTTTTAGAACCTAATTCACCCCCCTCTTAGGTGCTATTTAGGAACAATAATGATGATTCAAGGCTTTAAGTAATGTGTTAGGCTTGATGAAGAAGGTTACACCTGCTGTATAATTTGGAACAACTCATTTATTATCATTGTAATGTTTTAAGCATCTTTGGGCTAACTACTTAATCTTTGCATTTTAGTTATTTAGAAATCTTATTTATACTATCTAGGACTTAAATAAGTGGATTCTAGCTTTAAATAAACCTATTACGTATCAGGTTAGTTTGGGCCTAATTAGCTTGTTTAAAGCTTATTTGTTAGGAATTTTATTCCAAAATCCAATTCTTACCCTTATGGAATTCTGCTAGGTCATTAGGATTATTATAAAACACTTTATTTTGTGTTATATAGACATGCTTGTTTAAATTTCAAATTCATCAAATACATAGAGAGTCCTTTTGCATTACTTTAGAGAAAATCCTTTTTTGATGTTTTTTGAAGATTTAGTTTTCATTCAAGAAAGTGCTTTTGACGATCAATCCCATTCCTTATCACTCTTAATCCTTCTTAAATTATGTGAGTGTGGCAGAAATATCTTCTAAGTCATTATTTCAACTCTTGTATAATATTGAACAATTCTTAGATTCTAGATTCATGACTTGTGCTTCATTCAACCTGAGGTAAAGAGCTTATCAAACATCATCAAAATCTTTACACTATTTACAAGACATTTACATCATCAAAACTCAAACTTATCATCATATAACTTAAACTCTTAGGCTCCCACTAAATTTATGCATCACTGATATATGACTTGATCAATTAACAAGCTTATATATATATATATATATATATATATAAGACCAAAATCAAACATAACATATACCCATTAGAAAGAAGCTACCTTAATTTTGTAAATTCTTATTTTCATATATGAAAAATAATATAACATCATCAAACATGTCAAATCTCTCCTAAAAGCAATTTAAGATGACATTAATATGAGAAATGGTATAAATGTGCAAAGCTATAATCATCCAAAAGTTAAATGTCAAGTACAAATCTATAAACATTAAACGTGAATTATTCAAATTCAAATGTTATCTATCCAGATAACATTATAACTTAAGGAATTTAATAAGGAGAAATATTACTAAAAATGCATCAAATATTGCACACATAGTCAAAGATATAAATGATGTCTAGTATCCAACATATATATGAAAAAGAAACTCATTAAAAATATCAAAATCTTCAAAATTCAAGGTTCATAAAAATTATCAAATATCCTCCTTAAGTTAACACTTCTAGTAAAAAAATTCACTTTTTTTTAACATAAATCGGAAAAACATTAATGTAAAATTTTTTTTTTTTTTTTGGAGAAAGTAAAATTGTTACCTCTATTAGTTATTAAACCCTTATAGAAGAAGATGTCTTAAACATCTTCTGTCAATAAGTTACAAGCTTATTGATATTAATGTCAAAAATCCCCCTCAACAAAACTAATAATTTCTTTTCCTTTTTAAAAAATAAATACGCAAATTTATAAGCATTAAAATCAACAGTGATCATATGGGAGATTCAAATATCATAAATACAATTCAAATTTCAGCATTTAAATTAAAAAATCACCATCAACATCTAATATCTAAATATGCCACAATACTTCTACATGCTTCCTTATCCAAGGCATCCAAGAGCTCTCTCTACAAAAAGCATATTTACATATAATTTTACATAAATTCTAATTTTCTTCTTGCAAAATTTGGTCATATAGGATTAATATTTTATTCCTTTTATCTATACAACATGTACCAAAAGCAAGTAACTGAGATTATTCTCAAATCACATTAAACTTTATGACTTTAAATTATTTAAGCCATTTTAAGTCATCAAATGCCACTCAATATAATCAATCAAAATATATAAAAAAAAGAATAATCCGATTTCATTTCTTATTAAAACAAAAAATTGAATATATGATTATTAATTTTATGTTTTTCATGATTAAGTAATCAAGTCTCATTGTGAGTATCAAATGACATTGTATAATTTTTTAGCACTTGAACTCTTTATACTTAAGTTGAGACTCAAATACCTATGATTAGACTTAGCATGGTGAATAGAAAATATTATCTGAATTTGTTTTTCTAATGAACTATTCAATTGATCTATAAAAGTAAGGAACTACTTATTATTATTATTTATTTTTGGTTTTTTTTCTTGTTTTTTAAGTACAGAAATCAATGATAAAAATGTATTTGTTTTATTTTGTTTGTAAACACAATTTATTCATTTATAAAAATATAAATAGGAAACTATAAATAAAAAATATGTTTTTTATATATTTAATAAATATTTTTCATAATTAAAATTTTATATTAAATAATGAACATAATTTATTAACTAATATGTATTTTAAGGCATATAAAATGTTTTGGAATAATAATTTATATTTATTTATTATTATTAAATTAGTTTTTTAATGATAAATCTCAACCAAATAAGTATTTGTTTTAAATTATTTTATTTCAAATCTCGTCCAAACATATTTTTATTTTTAATATAAAAAACATAAATAAAAACTATAACAAAAAACAAAAATAATACTAAATGATCGTTAAGTGTCCAATTTTATCCTTAAATGATAATTGAAAAGAAAAATAGTAATACAGAAAGAAAGCATGTAATTAATAATTAAAAATAATATCACATAATAATGATTTGTTGGTGTGGGTGACAGTTATCTTCGACTTATACAAGTTTATAAAGTGCTTCTTGTAGGCCATATTTAGTTTAGTTTTAGTTTTTAGTTTGGTTTCATGTTTTTTAAAATATAAAAATCGATAAAGAAAACACACTAATACAGCACAGAAATAAAAAAAATATAATTATAACAAAAAATCACAACTCACAATCTAATTAAACATCTCCATATTGAATCATCTTTGGAATTTGAACAATGGTGTTGACTTTTGATGCATATCACTAGGGATAACCAACAGGATATATGAAGACAGTTTATAGCTAGCTCTCCGTTTGATTCCCTGAGCATTTCACAATCTATCTTTTATGTCAAAGCAAAAACAACTTATTTCGTGATGGATTTATACCTAAACAAGGACCTATGGTTATTGCTGTACATGAATGGGTCATATACAAAGTGACCAATGACATGCCTACTGGAAATTTACGAAACTGTCAATGGGAAGTAAACTTGCTTGCCCTCCCTGGGTCTATACCAAAGAAATGTGGTACAAAATAGTAACATTTAAGACGAAGATACTGGATGAAATATCATGTAAACTCCATACACTTGACTCCAAAGGTGAGACCATTGCACGCTTGTCTTTGCTCGACGAGTTTCACTACCAATAATCTCCACATGAGCATTTACCATCTTTGAAGTGATGAAATCGTTGGACATCTCGAAGAATTATTTCCCTATCAAAGATGGTCGATATAAATTTGGCAGCAGAATGACAATCTCCACATACACGAAGATTCTTCACCACGCGGATTGTTGTCCCAGGTGGAGTGTTAATGAGCCCAAAAGCAATGGCCAATTTCTCGCTATGACATCTAAGAATCATTTCCTTCTCTTCTTCCTCCAGACCAGCATGAAAGACTAGAGAAGTGTCAGGCACATAACCAACCAATTTTAATTCCTTGACCAGCTCATCAAGTGCCCTGTGTAGATCTGTAGAAACATAATGTACTCCTTCCCCAGAGAAGAACTCATGCACTACATTGTCTATTTCTATAGAGCTACACCCAGGAATTTTTACGACCCCTCTTTCAATCATTGATTTTCTTAAGGAATCGACATCTTCCCAGCTTCCGGATCTCGCATATAAGTTCGACAAAATGACATAGTCTCCACCATGAGAGTCATCTAGTTCAAAAATTCGATCTATAACCTTTTTCCCTAGTTCTACATTTCCATGGCTACTACAAGCAGATAATAGAGTTCTCCAGAGTATAGGCGTGGGCTTGATTGGCAGTTCATCTATGAATTTATAAGCTTCTTCTAAACCTCCAGCTCGACCTAGCAAATCAACCATACACCCATAGTGCTTGATTACAGGAGAGATACCGTACTTGTCTTTCATACTATTAAAATATTGTTTACCTTCCTCTACTAATCCAGTATGACTACATGCGTACAATAGACCTATAAATGTAACATCATCTGGTTTCACTCTTGCTACTTTCATTTCTTCAAACATAGACATAGCTTTACGACCCTGTCCATGTGTTGCATACGCCACAATCATTGCAGACCACGCTTGTGTATCTCTGACGTCCATGTTTTCAAAGACAGAGATGGCATCATCCAAACTTCCACATTTCGCATACATATCGATCAACGCAGTGCTTACTTTTACAAATCTATCAAAACCATTCTTCTTCACATATTCATGAATCCACTTCCCCAAATCCAAAGCTCCCAACAAAGCACAAGATGATAAGGCACTAAGCAAGGTAACATCTGTAGGCTCAAGTTTCCTTGCCTGCAATTCACGAAACAATGACAAAGCCTCAATAGGTCTAGTATTTCGAGCATAGCCTGTTATTATCGCGTTATATGAAACAACATCAGGTTCCACTATTGCATCAAACACCCTACGAGCCCCATCCAGATCACTACACTCGGTATACATATTTATCAGCGTAGGAGACACATACAAGTTATCATCAAGACCAACTTTAATAGCAAGACCATGCAATTGCTTCCCTTGGGACAATGCTTTAGCGCTGGCACAAGCCTTAAGTTGAGAAGGGAAAGTGTATTTATCAGGAAGGAGACCGTTTTTTAGAGCCTTAACAAAGAGAGAAACAGCATTGAGTGGGGCGTTTGAGCGTGAATACCCACGGGCCATGCTGTTCAAAAGCACAATGTCCGGTTGGGAAATTGTATCGAACAGCTGGTAAGCGTACTCCATGGACGACTCTGTTGGGTGCTTAGTGCAGAAATTAATGAATTTGGTAAGTAAATGGCGGTCATTTTGGAGATGGTTTTTGATGGTAAAGGCTTGAATTTGCTTGAGCTCTCTCAGAGAGGTGCACTTTTGCAGCAAAGAAACGGGATTGGGCGAAAAAGCAGCGTCGGTACTGTCCCGGACAGAGGGAGAAAATTGAATTGCCTGTAGAGATGAGTATGCAGCCATTAGAATGGCAACTGAAAGCTTGTGATTTGGATGGAGGGAAATTTGAAGCCATGAGTATAAAGATAAGAACTTTATCTAAATGGTGCCTGTTTTGGCCCATTAAAAGTACATTAGAAAATCCACTTTCTCCAGAAAATTTATTGTGCCCCAGTTTAGAGTTTAGACCAGATAAAATTCAACATGTGCTTTTTATCCTTAATAAGAAAAATTCAAGATCACTTAATTAGGACTTTTAAATTTTAATGTCTTACGCTATGATTCCTTAGGATTTAATCCGAAGAGACTGATTAATATGGTCTGTATTTATTGGAAAATTTTAATAATAGAGTAATTGTTTTTAACCATTTGCACCGCTACCATAGACGGACTCCCAATCAGAATTGAAAGCCAAGAACTAAGGCGAGTGGCTCAATCCTTTTTCTTATTTCATGAAGTCCCACTTCCCGATGGATAACTGGGAGACTTCGATTAGGGTTTTTTTTAAATTTATCTTACCAGACAATTTCGTCCTCTTTCATGTTCTTTTACTTAATATACTACTTACTCTCTGGTAAGTCACTCGGAAATGTAAACATTCTTGTCATCTTTGTGGCCAGTCTTTATATCTGCTTCATTACTTATGAATGTTTCTGCATATTCTTTAACTATATGTCCAATATAGTGTATGTTTCCCATGTGAATCTAGATTACATCGTTCAGTTGGTGTTTAATAAACGGAACATTGCCGTTTTTGTGGGATAGAAGTTGACAATGATATTTATGTAGCTAATTCTGAATTTGATTGACTGAAAGTTGAAAAGAATGTAGGTTGCTGTTATCTAATTGACAACTTGTATTTGAAACGTTCAAGTATCGCAGTGAAAACACACATTTTTCCACGTGTATGTTTTATTTATTTCGCATATTCTTAATTAGAAGGGATAATCGAACTTTTATTTCCAAAATCGATAGAAGTGCCATCAAGTCTTCTTAATGGCAATAAATTTGATGTTTTCTTTTTAAGCTGCAGATGGTTTTGTTTGATGAATTTGGGTAGTCCAATTATGTTAATTGATGAGTCTATTAGAAGCCTGCACGTTGGCTCCACAAGATTATCAATTTAGCCAAAACATGGAGAACCCTGCTATTTGGCAATATTTCTTCCGTTTCTTTCCAGTAGATCCTTCTATAGTTGATTCACTGACTGAGACTTGATATGAACTCTAATGCTCAGTCTTATTTATAAATTTCCCTCTTTGTGTGTGATATGCATATACTTGTTTGGTTATAATGAGTTTGTTTGTGATCTTCTGGTTACCAAAGCTATGAAAGGAAAGTCAAAGTTAGAGGTTTTCCCTTTTCTCGTGAAAAAAAAAAAGAAAAATTTCAGCATGAATGTCCTTCCTTGGTGTAACATTTTCTATTTGTACTTCATATTTGCCACTTTTTCTCAAAATGATATCGCTTACTTTTGTTTTGGATTCAGCATGTGTTATGTTCTGCACACGCAACCGATTGGCTATGAGTAGTTAGAGCGATTATTTCATGATTTCTCCTAGCTTCACGTACTGCTTACGATGACTATCAAACATAGAGGACAAATTGGAGTTTTTCCACGACACAAGAATGAAGCAATATTCCTCAAAAATAATGAAAATTTCACAGAAGAAGAGTTGCTTCAGTTGTTGGACATGCAGCAGAAGTTGTTCGTTACTTCGTGTCATGATGCTGCATATGAAAAGCATGTTGACGAGCATAACCAATGCGTCATAGAGCCTATGTGGGAAGTGAGAACTAAAGACAAAGAAATATGCACAAGTGAATATGATAATTTAGACAAGGAGCGTGGTAAAGTCCATGATTGTTTGTTGATTCTTGCACATTCTGCAGAACTAATGTCGATGTCTGAGAACAAGTACAATGATGCAATTAAGAACTATCAAATACGTGGAGGTTAGTGGTCTAGAGTTTGTGCTGCCTGTTTGAACATGTCTGATTCATTAACTAGTTGGATGTTTTTATGACATATGTGCACGATCAGGACTGCATACCGATCCAGAGAAACAGTCATTAGAATACGAGCATAATACTGCAACGTCAGGTCAGTGCTGTTCCCCAATAAAAAGCATACATTGGCCTTTTGATTAAATGCTTATAACCCAACAATTTTTCAGATAAGAACGCTCTTGGGAGACAAATTGATGGAATATCAATAATTGATCATGTTGGCAAAGCGTATGAATCACATAAGAGAAAAAGAACCCTACGCTTAACTCAGATCAAGCATCTAGCTCGATTGAAAAAAAACATATCTGCACAACAGATGATTGAGGAGTTTAGTTTTAACCATTTGGATAAAAATCAAGCGTTGTTGTCACAAATTCTACATCTAACGCTGTCTAGAAATCATTCACAACAAGAAGAGAAAACAGATAGTTATCCTTATGGCAATCCCCAGAGGAGAATAATTCGTTTGAGCAAAGTGAAACATGTAGCTCGAGCTAAAGGCAATGCACCAGTTGTTGATGCAATTGGAGAGTCCGTGCAAGGTTGTTTGGAATTCCAAGATTCTAGAGGTAAACTTGCCAAATAAAAATACTTGGGTTGCAGAATAAGCATATCTGAGAGTTGGGTATTTCAGAAATTTAAATGGATACTCCTTTTTACCTTATAACATTCCTTTTTGACAATCAGTCTTGGATTAAATGTTCTGTTCCAACTTGAACTTGTTCACTACTATCTTGGATAAGATATTATTTCCATAGCATCCTTTGTCCTGATGAGGTTTGAATTTCTTATTTTTCTGCTTTCTTAATTGTATCATGAGATCTGCTGTTATGCCAGATAAGCGTGCACGAAGAATCATTGCTGAAATATTTGGAGAAGAAGACATCTTCCAAGAGGGTAATATCCTTGTTCTTTATAGAAATTTCGTTAAGATTTTTGCTTCACAGAAAGTGCGTTGGATTAATTTTTTAGTCCTTTTTATGGCTCAAGTGTATAGTTGCTAGATCAGCCACATATAAAGATGAAGTTTCCTTGTGTCTGAAGAATTTATTTGTTGTGGCTTAACCTGCGTAGAAGAAGAATAGGGCAAAGTTGTTCAAGGTGAATATCAAGTTTCTAGGCTTCCCAGTTTCACTTAGCTAAAGCCTTCACTTCTACAGTTGATAGTTTCAAAATGAGGGGTTTTGTCTCATTTTCTCTAGAAGTTACTTGGTTAATGAATGATTGTTTGATCCATCGTTTACTTCTATATGTATGCTACAATTCAATTCATAATCTTTAAGGTTGTTCTTACATAATAGTTCAAATTTAAAGGAAAACGTTTAGGGTATTTAAGAAAACTAAATGCATGAATCCTACAACAAACACTACCTCCATGGTGCCAATTCCACTGGTCTATTTCTTGCAGCCATTCTTTATATTTGCCATCAAATAGCAATTATCCTAAAAAATTTCAATTTGACTGCAGGTTCATGGTGAGCAGTTGATAAATTTGAACTTACTATTGTGTGTTCCGGTGGATGTATACAACAAGACCACCCAGAGTTCTTTTTTGTTATTTTTAATTGGTAATTTTTTTATGTTGCTTGAAATTACATTTGACTAGCTTGAAACAATTCAAAATGATAAACAGGCACTGAAACATTCACAAAAGTAAAGTGGAAATCTAGTTGCCGAGCTGAGGAATCAGACTGGGACATAATTATAGATGTGCATCAACGACACAAGCTTGGTTACAATTCAGATGATTTGTTAGGTTCACCTGAAGTGCATGTGGCGGATTGGAATTTGGTTTTAAGTGTCGCAAATGGCTCCTTGTTAGTGCTTCCAATAGCCTGAACGGAAATAATTGTGCAGCACAGAAGCTACATAATACAAGAGGAGAAGATATAGGAGGGTCCTTGCTACAATTTATCGAGTATCCTGTTACAACTTCACAGAGCAATGGAGTATTGTTCTATACCAAGAGAACTGAACTTTTGACCACTCATATTATTCCCCATTTGAAAGCTATTTGATCAGCTCTTCCTCTGATCAGAGATGGTTTACGATTTCTTTGACAGAAGCGTAAGTGCCCACTATAGCAACGCAAATCCCTGCCACTATTATCATCAGAATAATGACCAACTCGAATCTAAAGCGTGGAGCAGCTTTGTTGATCCTGAGGTAGCATAGCCATGGAAGTATTACAGACACGCTGACGCTTAAAACGCACCAATGAATGCCATAACGTACCCAAAAAACAGAACAGTTAAGGTGACGACTACTGTGCTGATCAGAATGGTGGTTCTGATGAGAATGCTGAATAGTCTGCTATTGTGGAATAGAACTGTGGTCTCAATTGCTTCAGCAACTAGAGTGATTATAACTGCATACTTGATCAGGGGATTCAATAGAGTTGTATAAATGGCTATTATCGTAACAATTTTCTTGGTGGGAAGATTTAAGGTCACTTGAGATTTGACATGTTAACCATACATAAGGCAGCCTAAGACTGCCGTTGAGCCGTAAGAAATGGCACTAATGATGTAGCAGACAAATAAAACCTGCAATAAGGTATAGATAAGCAATAGTAGTACTCTTTTTTTATTCAACAATGGTAGATATTGTACCTTGGAGAATTGGGTTCCATCTCTCATGGAATTGCACAAGGTGGGGAAAATTCCGTGGCCACAATAGCAAAAGACGTACAAGCTTATAGCGGTAGGCAATCCTCCCCAGTTTAAAAGCAACCCTTTCTCTCTAAATCCTGCACCATCAACTGCACCAGCCCATAAACACACAAAATACCAGCATCATTGAAGGACCCCACCAACAGACACATAAGCCAGAACACCTAAACTCCTTAACCAAGTGGTTGGCAGAATTACAAGTGCTGTTAGCAGAACAAACCCTTTCTTGCCTCCCAAATTTAGGTCACCAAATTTAAAAGCCATATTTGGAAACAATTTGTCTAGATTGTCACCTTCCAATATCAGAAATTCTACGGCTACTAAATATAGCTCAAGATACATGAAAATGGACACTAGGACCCTTCCCCTGTATCCATTAGCTCGCTGCCCTACGTCAGGATAGGATTTAATAGCTGGGTCAGTGATCATGCAGCCTTTTTGAAGTAAGCCGTGTACCAATAGAGAACTGCTGCCATGGTAAGGAAAATTAGGCTCAGCCAACCTCCTTGAGAAAGGGCAAATGCTATTGAAAGTATGCCAATACTTGCAAATGAAATTATTAGGAATAAGTCCCTTGACAGTTAATTTAAAATAGGATAAGGATAATGGACCAATATAAACAGTATGCTCATGTTCAAGTTAACAGGATAAGGTGCTTGTTAAAGCATGAGGCTGCTGTATGTTTGAAACATTAGTTCATGAAAGGTCACAGGTAAACGGGAGGGAGAACAGAAAGCAAGTTCCATGGCCAGCTAGAGAAAAACGAGGTTATGGGAACAAATTGTTGGGAGAATAATACCAATAATAGTATTATTACAGTAAAATATCACAAATAATTCTTTCGAAAAATATTAAGTATAGTAAGTATAAAATAATTTAATCACAAATGCATAATAATATTGGAAGAAACCAATTGTACGTAGGAATGTCAAAAATTGACCCGACCCGATAACCTGACCTGCCTGACCTGGACCATACCCGACCTGACCCGAATTGACCAAA
>JAOXYD010000003.1:9978774-9994323 GCA_028565735.1 Pinacopodium congolense | reverse complement strand
ACTTTAGAAGATCCTAATGACCACTTGCAAAATTTTTTGGATATGTGTGATCACTTCAAGAGCAATGGAGTCTCTGATAATGCTACTTAAGTTGTAAGTTTCCTTGATCTTTATCAATGCTTAAAAGAGCACTTACATTGATGTGTCATATCATGTTATATTTGCATGAACATTTTCATATAAGTTTTGAATTGCAGTTTTAGTGATTAGTTGAATTTGATTATAACATTTATATATTGGAAATTTTCTTAGAATATTTCATTAACATAAAATAACATAATAAAGAGCTAATATGATGATTCATATTTTATACCTCTTGATGTTGTCTAAGTATTTCTAAAATGTTGTTTATGTGTATTTAAATTTGTTGAATCCAGTTAAGATGTGAATTTATGGTTTAAGAAATGTTTGAAAAGTTTTAAAGTAGTTTAAGAATGAAAATTTTTCATAACTAAGGCATTCAATGTTTTTTATTTTAATTTACATGTCTTGGTATCACATTTTACTTAGGGAACGATGTATAAGTTGTTTGAATTGAATTAAAATTAGAAGGATATGTGTTTTTAGTGTTTTGGATGATTTTTATACAATTTTTTAGGGGTTTTATCTACCCATGTACAATGATTTAATCGGCTTATGGTCTGTCAACCTATGTATAGTAGTTCAGTCGATCGATGTATAGTGCCCAACAGTAACGACTAGTTTCCAAAAAATGCAGCTTTGGGTTCATCATCGTTTTTCACACTTCTAATGTCTATTTTTCAAATCCAATGACTACATAACCCTCATAACACTATAAATATCATTCCTAAACATTTCTATCAAAATTTTACACTCACAAAACAAGATTACAAACTCAAAATCTTTTAAACACCCAAAGTTGTCTAGATTGTGTTTTTCATTGGTTCATCTTTCTTTCTCTTATTTTAAATCCATTTCTAGAGCTTCAAAATTTATGTTTTCATTTTGTTTAGATGATACTTATGAGTTTATTTGATCTTCATAGATCATATATTTGAACTTTTGATTATTTATTTCGTTTGTTTAAAGTTCTTAAACTTATATACACCAAAATTGTTTCTATTTTTATTCATCTATTGTGTTCTTCAATTTTCAGTACTTGAATATACTTTTATTGCTTCAAAATCATCACATAGATTTTGTTTAAGGTCTCAAGAGTGCAATAGTGCTTTACTTCAATTTTTAAGCACTTTAAACTTTGATTGAAGTTCCAAGAATACAAATTACTCAAAGTTGTCTCTATTTTTCATTATTCTCTGCGTTTTTCGATTCTCAATGCTTAAATCCATTTTCATTGTTGTAAATTTGTTATTTTAGTTTTTATAAAGATCTTAGGAGTGTGCTAGGGTTTTTGTTTCAATTTGAAGCTCTTATATTCTTGGTTTAAGCTTAATTTTACAGGGTGCTCTAAAGCATTCTAGGTTTGACAGTTCTTGTTTTATTCTTAATTTAATCCATCCTCTTAATGCTCTAAATTAGTTTTTATTATTGAAATTTGTTTTTAAATTTTATATTAATGTTTTAGTAGACTTTTTGAGTTGAGTTTACATTTTTTAGTAGATTAAAATTGTTGTTTTAGTGAGTTATAACCTAGGTGTTGCATATTTTAACAGCTTGTATTCATATTGTTTAAATTTGAATATCCGATGCTTTAATTTCTTTTTTAATCAACGTATTTTTTTATAATTTGTAGAGGTGTTAGGATACTTGTCATATTGTTTCTTTACCTCTAGAAATTGCATAATTAATTTTATTGCTTGAGCTTTAGAGAAACATCATTTAAAGTGTGTTTTGATTACATAATTGGAGGACTTGATTGTGTTATTTGTTAATTTTGATTAGGGATAATTTTTACTATTAAAATAAAGTTGATAATTTTCTCTTAACCTGCATTAATGAATTATGTTAATCATTGAATGATTATTGGAATGATTTATGCTATGCACGAGTATTAGAGAAAGCATAAGGTTTAAACATTGCATTGGTTGCATTTGACCTATTTATTAGATTAATTTTGATAAGTTATATAAGCTTGAATTGAGGCTTGGCTAGCCTGAGTTAAAGGGTTGTTTTTGTTGATTAAATTATTGTAGATTTGATTTGTTATAAGAGTTATTCTTCATCCATATAAGGAAGATTGTATTGGGTTCTTCTTGAACCTTATAATTCAAGATTGTTATGTGGGTTCCTCTTGACCCTTGTGAACAAATTATTGGGTTATTCTTCACCCTTAAAGGAAGATTGTAAAGGTTACTCTTCACCCTCTTTGTAAAAAGTAAGATTGTAAAGGTTATTCTTTATCCATTTAAAGTAAGATTAAATTTTAGTGGAATTTCCAATAAACAGTTAGAGAGAGGACGTAATCTATCTTTGAAGTAGTAAACTTCTATAAATCTATTTATTCATCTCTTCCCTTATCTCTTTACTTTTACGTAATTGTGCTTTTTTAAATATTGATTGAATTTGATCAATTTGGGGATAATCATATCATTTCATTTAGGTTGAATTTTGTTTAGATATTACATTTAATTAAAATTGGCCTAGGTTATTTAGATTGTTTAATTTAGCAAGAAATTTTTAAATACCTAATTCACCCCATTTTAGGAGACATAAGACTTATAATAGCATTAGAGTTTGTTATTAGTGGACACCCTCCTTGCAATAACTAGCTCAGGCATCACAACCTAATGGCAGAAAATTTGTTCGAGGAGACTATTGGGAACTTTTAGGTATATAGCAGCCAAGTATGGCACTTAAAGGGTAGGAATATAAGCCTATAAATACTTAGTGTTTAGTTGTAAGTGCTTGGGAGGTGGTGGAGTTTGCTAATAGAAATCTTATAGTTACTGAATGCGTCAAGGATAATTTATTGAATTCCATAAGTATGCAAGTTGTAAATTAGATGCAACAAGTGGATATTATTACTTTAATCCATGAACAAGAGGTAGAATTATAAGTAATTGGAAGCTTATCGAATAAAGTATAAATAGAACTAACCCTACTGGTAACTCTGAATAGGTAACTTTTAAAAAAATATTTAAGTTGAAATAAGGCTTAGATGAGGAATTAGCTTCTACTTCACAGGAGTTAAATGCTACCTAGTCTAGTTATCTACGTATGGGTGAAGGATTGACTCAATCTATAGCTGCAGAAGGGGATATTATAACTCCATTCCATGCAAAGGAGATAGTCTTATAAGAGTTGACGACTTACCAGTATAATCCAGAATCTACAGATGTAGGACTAAATCAACCTTTGATAGAGGTTTTTAAAGTGCAGAAAAGAAATCAGGGAGAAAGACAAATGCAAAGATCGGTAATAAGTATTTCCTCTTATGTTCCTCTTAACATAGAATGTTTAGGAGTTAAATAATCCCAAAAAACAATAAGCTATGGATGATTTCATTAAATCAAAGAGGCCAAGCATCTTATAACTGTTGGAAACTCAAATAAAGGAGAAGGCTCTTGACAAGCAATGGTATATTCCAAAGGGTTGGAACTCAGTTAAAAATCACTCTTGTCATTATAATGGGAGGAGTTTTGTTGAAAATGATTCTAGCATAATTCATCTTTCATTGGTAGAGATGTCAGACCAGCTAATGCACTTGGAAGAGGTGCTACCAGATAGAAACATAAATTGTTGCATCTACATAGTTTATGCCTCTAACTTTGCTTTTTAAAGAAGGGTGCTTTGGGATAAGTTAACATAAATTAGGAGAGGAATGACTAAGCCTTGGATCCTTTTAGGGACTTTAATTGTACACTTTTGGTTGAAGAAACTAAAAGTCCTAATGCTAGCAGAAGTCATTTCCAAGAATTTAGAGATTTCATAAGCAAACTAGGGATGGTGGATTTAAAAAGTGTCGATAATGACTGCTCTTGTTGAATTAAATAGCAAGGAATTTGTTCTGTCAAAAGGAAATTGGAAAGGGAAATGGCAAACTGCTTATAGTTCAATACTTTCTAAAACTTTTATGCAAGCTTTTCCAACCTTTACATATTGACCATTCTCCAATTAAAGTGTTAGATTTTTTGGTCAAGTAATTTTTTGGTCCCTTTCATTTTTTCAATAATCTAGTTTAGTTAGAAGGGTTCAATTAAGTATTTCACAAGGGGATGGATCTATAGGTAGAGGGGTTTCATCAATTCAAATGTGTTAAGAAACTTTAAAAGGTGAAAAGTGAGATAAAAGAGTTGGTTAAGCCCTATGCTCATCCTTTTTAGGTTAAGGTGGTTAAAGCCAGTGCAGATATCCTACATTCTCAACAAGTTCTTGTCGAGAATATAATGGATGATGGTAAGTTAAGCCAAGTGAATACTAACCTTAATGTTTTTTGTAGAGCTTTGAAGCTTCATCATTCTATCTTATGATAGAGATTTATAGTTTTTTTATTAAAGCGTGGTGATAGCAACATTGCTTTTTTCCGTAGAACAGTTCTCAATAGAAGAAATATATATATATATATATATATATACAATTAACTAACTTTAGGATAGTAATAGTATAGTTGTCAAGGGGTCCCTAGACTTAAAGGAAATGAAATTCAGATATTTTAAGCAATTATTAGGATTAGAGGCTCCTACTCATCCTTTAATACAGACCTTGGAACCTTTATATTGTAAAAAGATTTCATTATAGCTGGCTAATTGGTTGTGTAGACCAGTTATAAGGGATGAAATTAAGAGGGCAGTGAAGGCTCTTCACCCTGAAAAATACCTAGGTTTGGCTAGTTAGAATGCAACCTTCTTTTAGAAATCTTGGCAGATTATTGGAGACTAGGTGTCAATTGCAGTTTTAGAATTTTTTAATTATAGAAAGTTACTCAAAGAGATCAACAAAACTCATATATGTTTGGTTCCAAAGATATCCAACCCTTCTAGTATTAAGGATTTTAGGCTCATCTCGTGCTGTAATACTTTGTACAAATTAATTTATGAAATCCTAGCACAAAGGCTCAAACATGTTCTCCCTTCTCTTATCTACCAAGCTCAAGCTGCTTTCATATAAAGAGATCCATTAGTGACCATATTTTGCCAACTTAATAAAATTTTCAAGCTTACTCCAAGCTCAGCTCATGGCAGAATTGTGCCATTAAACTTGAGTTATAGAAAATCAATGATTGTCTTAGTTGGAAATTTCTTCAAGAAACCTTGACTTATAAAGGGTTTCCTTCCTAATTCTATAGTTGGATCATGGAGTGTGTTTCCTCAACATCCTCAGTATACTACTTAATGGTGAGCCTACATTGATATTTAAAGGAAAGAGGGGCATTCACCAAGGTGATCTTATATTTTCCTATCTTTTTCACTTGTGTATGGATACTCTTTCAACCTTTATTATAAAGAATACGAATAACAAGCCCTTCACCTCTCATAAAAAGTGTAAGAGGCTAGAAATTCACAACATGATATTTTCCAATGATATAATTCTTTTTTTTTTTGAGCTAATGAGGAGTCTATTAAGCTTCTCCTGGACACTACTCAATAGTTTTATGAGATTTTTGGTCTTAGCATCAATAAGGAGAAGAGTCATTTGACTTTTTCAGTTGTTGCTTTACCTTTAGCTGATAGATTTGCTAGTTTTTTTTTTGTTTTCAGATTCGAGAGCTCAATTTATATATTTGGGACTGCTTATAATTTCAAAGAAACCTTCTTTTGGTGATTGCGAGTCATTGTTGGATAAGATTCATAAAATAGTTTTTAAGCTGGTGCAATAAAGTTTTATCTTTTAAAGGTAAATGCCAACTGGTGGTTTCAATTTTTGGAAGCCTTCACTGCTACTAATCCTCCCACTTGATTCTTCCTAAGAACATTATGAAGGCTATTGAAAGGAATCTCATAAATGTTTTTGGAGTAGAGATGACACAAAGAGAAAGGTTGCTAAAGTTAAGTGGCCAGAAGTTACGTTGTTAAAGGATGAAAGAGGTTTGTGAATTGCTTCTATTACTTTCAACATTAAAACTAGCCTTGCCAAAAAAATTTAGAAACTATTAAATGATAAAGAGGCTCTTTGAGTGAAGTGGATCACCCAAATCTATCTGAAAGATACTAGTTTATGGAGTTATAAGTTGCGGTGGAATTCAACCTAGACAATGCAGAATATTATGAGGCTGAGAGCCCCCTTACACAGTAAATTCCATTACAAGATTAGTGATGGTCTATCAACCTGGTTTTGGCATGATAATTGGTCTTTACTTGGACTATTACTCTCCATCCTTGAGGCCTAACAATTAAGGAGCTTTATATAGCTCAATGCTACAATAGAAATGATCATTAGAGACTGTGTTTGGCATGTGAACTTTCGTGGTCCAAGTATTTTTAGTCGCTTCCTCCTAAATGAGAATTTGGACCCATCTAAAGAGGATCAAATCCTTTAGAAAATAAATAACTTAGGTGTCTTTATGGATTCCTCTTATAAAGACTTGTTCAAAATCCATTATCTTAAAGTTTCTTAGAGTAACCAAAAAATTTCTTTCATCTTCTAGTTAGTTATAAGGAATGGACTGAACACTATGGATAGGATTAAAACAAGACAACTCCTAGATCTTAATTGCAAGATTTTTTATTTGGAGTTAAAGAGCTAAAATCACTTATTTTTTAAATGCCAAGCTTTTTCTTTGTTATGAGATAAGGTTCAAGACTTCTTTAATATTCTAAGGCAAGGTTACTCATGGGAATTTATCATTTAGTAGGCAAGTTCTTTGAGTAGATTGAGTCGTCTTTCAAACGTAGATTATAATGCCTATAAGATTGTTCATGGGTGTTTAATTTATGTAGTCTGGAGGGAAGAAATCATATATCTTTTGCAAACTCTTCTTTACAGTCATCACAGTTGCTAGATAATACCTTACACTGGGGAGAGGTGTTCTCATAGCCATGACTGATGTTACAAGTTTGTCACAGTTTATGAAAATTCTTTTAAGGAAATGCTTAGTTGGCCTTCAGTCCATAGACATCCATGGAGTATAGGTAATAAAATAATATATATAATATTTAAATAATAAAAATAAAAATATATTTATTATTATTATATTACCTGCAGTCTATAGATGTCCATAGACTGAAAGCCTATTAGTCAATTCCTTCTTTTAATATGTGAGAAGTGTATTAGTGTACTGTTTGATACTATGTGGAATGTTAGGTAACTGCTATTCGGTGAATCACTTTCAAAGTTCCATTAATGATGATATTGAGTCCTCTCGCTTTTTGGTTCTTGCAGTTGGAGTAGTATGCTTTGGTTCTATTCATTTTGGTTAGTTAGTTTGTCTTATGCTATGTTGTGAGAACTTAGAGAGTTATTGCTTCAAGTGTTTGCTTTTGTTCTTAGTTTCTAATTGCTCTTCTTGGTAATTGTTTGGAAGGTTCCCTTGTATTGCAACTTAGCCTTTGTGCTTATTAGTTTCATTTATTTTAATTTTCAAACAAAAATATTTGATTGATATGATCAAATATTCTACATATCTTTGTATATACTAGAATCCAAGGAGGATCTAATTAGTTACTTGATTTTTTCATTGTCTATTTTCTTTCTTTATTTTATATGTATCATGACTATAAATTATTAGACCATATTAGAATACAATTGTATTGGATGTTTTACCCAATCTCTTCTAAGTTTGCGAATTGCTAGTAAAGCACCAAAGCATATGTTCTTACGTGTTATTGGTATGATTATGATTTACATCAAACAATCTTAAAGTAGTACAGAGAAGCATCTCTTGGCTCTCCCTTTTACATGTTTTTCAACATTCTGTTTGCAGCTTACTCGTCTCGCCCCTTTAGACACGTATACTAATTCCTAACCCAACAGCTCCATTAAAAAACATATACAAATTATTCACCTGTCTTTCCAGCCAATGACACCTGATTACGGTGAGCCACTTCCGCTTTTTGTGTCGGAAATATCTTGGGAATGTTGATGAAAACAAGGAACAATACTGGGATCTTAATGCCTCATAGCTAGTCAATTTCTGTGAACCAACATTTTCATTGTGTTTACCAATGAGCCTGCGGTTCACTAGTACAGAAGCTTGTAATTACCATTAAAATCTGTCTCACGATTAATATTTTTAATAATGTCACATCCCTTAAGAATCCCTTGTACATTTCGTCACAATTGTTTTTTATCATGGATTGGGGTCCGCGAACAGATTGATTATGATTTCAATGCAACAGAAAATGGCCTAAGAACGAGAACATGATCTGTAGCTATTACAACCTCTGCCTCCTACTTTATCTTTAACATGCTTTGATTCTTCTTTAGCTCTTGTTTTTTTTATGGCCTGTTTTATATTGGTAGCTTAGTCTTTTTCCATGATGTCTAGGGAGTAAATGCACTCAAAACGTAGGTGGCCCAAGCTCTTGGGACCCCTGAGTTTCACTTCTAAATGCAAGTACAGAAGAAAAGTTGCCAAGTTTAAAAGACCAGGCTCGAGAATCTACAAAGCCGTGATGTGCAGGTTTTTGGCAGCTTGCTTCAAAAAATTTTAGCTATACTCAAATTGGATTCCTGATATTCCAAATATATGACTGCTCGTCAGCATTTTCATGGTAACAAACGTTAACGTAAGATGAAGCTCTTCTAAAATAAGCCATCAACATTAGCAAGTAAAAATCCTAACCAGCCCAATTTGAGGAGAAATATCCCATCGGCCAATTTTGTTCCCTAATTTGGGGGTGCTTGTGAATTGTGATTATGCTTAAAAAATTGATAACCACAATAAGTTGATTATTTCAGTTTTTTTTTCACCTTTTTGTGGAAACCTACTAAGGATCATTACAGCCTCCTTTCTTGACCTGTCTACCGAGTAGAATCATTAAGTTTGAGATTTCATGAAACTCAAAGTGACAGGAGTTCCCATTGAGTTTTAACTCAACTACAGCTCCTTCAAAATTTTTCTCTTTTTCCTTATGGAATGAATTGCTAATAGAAACCCAAAAAATGATGAAGAACCAAACCTAAAGTCAGTAAAGACTAGAGTTGCATACTGCAACGGCAAAAACAAGAGGGAGACATGTATTTTTGTGCAGATACGAATATAAAAGAGAACTTGTGTGCGGAAAAAAGGACATGGGCGTGATGGTAAGTAACCTGTGGGAGAAGCTTTTAATTGTAATCTCATTCAAGAGATTAGTTATAGTAGTAGCCAAGGAGAAAATAAACTGGGTCATAAAAATTTTAAAACTAGTTTTCCAATCAATTCCCTTTGCTAAAAAGCGACTAGGAAAAGAAATGAAGTTCTCTTTGGCCGATTCAAGCGTTTGACCGGTCAATGACACCGACTAATCCTGGAAAGCCACAAACAATGCTTGTATTTTGCAATATTAAATGACTTATAGCTACCCTTTCAGGGATGATATGTCAAGTTTCAACACAGCACTTTAAAAAACTCCTAAGCAACCATAGACTACAATTGCACCCTTAATTTTTGAGTCACTAATCAGTTCTGAATTTTCAGAGTGCAATGTATTTTTCTGCACATTCTGTATATGTGTTCGTATGATGACGTGATATTATCAGCTAAAGTTGTAGGAATGCTTGAATTGGGTATATATCATGGAAATAGTAAACTAGCCTTGTGTAAGGATTTAAATCTAGAAGCTAGGTAGGAGAATAAAAGTAGAAAGCAACAATTGGACTTACCCTTTTCACATCAACTGGAGGATAGAAAGCAGAGAATAAGCACATTAACGACACATTCAAGTTGAGGTTAAACCAGCATTAAATGAATCAGCAACTTTTGATAAAAGTGTGGAGAACTTATGCTTTAGAATGTTCCGAATTACATGTGAATAATATTATAACAACAGCAGCCAGAGTAAAGGAAAAGAAATAAAGAGAAAGACAGTCTTCATAAATAAATGGAAAAGTTTTACACTCAGAGATGAGAATGAAGGTGGGTCTCCACTGAATCATTGAAACAGGGTTTAAGAAGTTATGCTACTCTTAAACAGGGTTTAAGAGTAGCATAAAGAACACATTAGTCACAAGAATTCAAGTACTGTTTTTTTTATTTTTTTTTCCTTTTGGTTGCATAGAGAATAGAACTTGGAATCCTAAAGTGGAGAGATCTTACAATGGTATAAAGCAAGCGTTTGTTTCTTTTGGTGGGTTATTCTGTTCCGCAATTCTTTTAGCCTCTAATTTGATTCTTTAATATCATATTTTGTTTTTTGGTTTTTTGGTTTTTTTTGTTTGTTTTGATGACATCGGCCGTGCTAGCAATCTTCTAGTCCTACTAAAACTTAAAGAAACAAAGCCCACCTTTCCTTAATCCCAAAGGAATGGTAGTTTCCAACAATATCCTCACATACAGCATTTTCGACCCCACAAAGCAACGAAACATATTTATAACTACAAAAAGGGGTCCTGTTAAATCCCAGAAAGATCATGGTAAGGTAGGCTCCAAAATTAAAAAAGTAAAGTTTCTCAATGTCAGTCCTCCAATAATCTCCTAGCCATGTCCAACTAGGCATCTGTTTGGTGATATGGCACGACAGTAGGGGCTGTTAGTGTTTTGAATAGATAAAAGCAGTAACAAACAAATGATAGATAGAGATGTTGGGGAACAAATGAAAAAAGATGCTTGGCTTCTCAAGGGCTTTGTTTCAAACCTCCTTTATTCATCCTTGTCAGACTCTTCACTAACAGCCTTAACGACATGTTTTAGAGATTTGGGGTGAATCTCAAATTCCTCTAGGAGTTGTTGGGACCCTCTCATCTGCTTTTCTTCTTTAAAAGACTACACCAAATCTAGCAGGAAATAAATACAAGACCTCATGTCTACAGGGATGGAACCTGAAAATAGAAGGATCACACTCTCTTTAGACCCGTTCATCCACTCTAAACAACTTGTGGTTTGTTTCAGAGCAGAAGCAATGGTTTTGAAGAGTTCTCGAGGGTTACTCTTCCTTCTCATCTGTATTGGGTCTCTTGCACTTCAACCTGATAGAGCTTATTGCCTATCAAACGTAGACCTTGTTCTGAGACAAGCCCAACAGCCGGCGGCGGTGTATAAGCTACGTATTCTTCAAGATGAAGCCAAGCAGAGAATGAAGGCAGAGAAGCATGCATCAAATTCAAACAAGTCATTCGACCCTAATCAATCAAGCAAAAGAAGAGTAAGAAGAGGGGCGGATCCTATTCACAACAGGTCAGAACACACCTGAATTGTTTCTCATCCACTACTAACCGTACAGCAAGAACATGTGAGGTTGAGATTAAGGAAAGAAAGAGAAAGCTTCAAGCAATGCTCAACGCTGGATGGTGGCTGCATTGAACTGTAGTTGCATCTCAAAGAAATAAGCTAGGATTGATTGGTTTTTCTTTTTCTTTTTTGTTTTGTTCTAAAAAGTTCTTTTCCAAGGGTTTTTGTTGTAGAGCAATTGTATAGTATTCTAGAGAGTCTTTGAAAGTTTAGCCAGACAAATACAGTCATCTCTGAGAGAAGTACTTAGAAGAACAATCAACCTTCAAAGAGGAGAACGGTATAGAAGATGATGTGAGCTGAACAGAACGAATTTTTTTCAAGAAGACAATTTTCAATCTGCTTTGCCTTGGTATAACATGCTCTACTGTAGATTGCAGTCATATTCGATCCCATTCTCAATCATATTTCTCTTCAACAAGTTTCGCAGTTGGAAGAACTATCTTCTATTCTTCCGTTGCATCAATTTAAAGTGCCACAACAATATAACTAGTTATTTCATGTAAACATATAGCCGCGAAGATGGAATACGTAGGTCTGTTAAGCTTGCCCAACAATTCCAAAGAGTTTGAAATAGTAATTGGATGGAGCTGCTTGTGGCTTAACTTCATTACGGTAGCAGAGACTGGTATCATTATATAATCCTCCATAAACAAAATAGGGATAACGTTATGTGGAAGGAATATAATCTATAATTATAGTGAAGAGGCGTCATCTGCATGTTGGACTGAGTCATTCATCTTTGATCTCTAAACACAACAGAGCCAGAAATGCTGACTCTCATACTTCCATAGCAACAATTTCTTACAGAAAAACCATCATTAAAAGAAAGAAACATCTTTAGGGAACTATACCTTAGATTTCCATCCTACTCTTCCTCCTCAATCACCATAGTCACAGTAAGATGTCATTCCCTTTAATTGATTCCAATCAATGAATGGCATATCAATTTGGCCTGTTTTGATCATTTACGCACAAGACAGGCGACGACTAATTAGCTGGCCACAGGCCACGTATTCTTTGATTACCTTGCCTGTTCTCATACCTGTCTTCGTCGGCGTCCAGTTTAGATTCAGTTTTGGGATACACCTGGTGGTATAAATGTTTTACATGTTTGATCTTGGATTGAGCCCATTTCAGCCTTCACATATAACTGGGCCTAGTACTTGCAACAGGCTTGAATATTGCACTATACAAGTTGAGAATTCGTCAATTAAGTGCTTCAATACGAATAAACTAAAAAAGATAAGATGTTCTCCCTGGAAATCATAATCAAAGATGACATATATTTTCTTTTCTATTCTTCAGTGCTTCCTGAAAGCATTTTAATCCGTAGCAGTAAACTCAAGGTTTTTTGTTTTCATTTTTGTTTTCATTTTTTATTTCTATTTTCTAAATATAAAAATTAAAAAAATATTATAGAAACTATAAAAAAAAACATATTAATAAAACACAAAAAATTGAAAAAACAGTACAAAAATAATACATAAAAATTGATGAAAATATAAAAATTGAAAATTGAAAATTGAAACAGAAAGTTGAACCAAACAAGTCTCAGTTTTCTCCAATATTTTCTTAAGACATGATGATTATAAATCTTAACTCCTTTTCAGATATTTTTAATGTCAAGAATTTTTGAATTCTTCAAAATAAATGGCAAAGATGAAAATTTACAAAAAAAAGTTTATAATCAAATATTCTTTTATTATTCAACTTATATTGATTTGACTCCTAATAATCTTAAATCAAATATTCATGAAATAGTCAAATTTCTCTAATTATTGAATATAAGTATAAAAAACATTGAAAATAATATATAACATACAATGTAGTTAACCAAATTACTAATTTTAGTTTGAATAAATTTAAAACTTAATGTGAATAATTATGATTATCAAGTATAAATAAATAAAAATCATAGGTAAACATTAGAAAAAACAAACTTATATTAAAATAAAATGAGTTAAAATATAAAAAATGAATTTCAATATAAGACCTTTTTAAAAGGTGAAGATGAATTCATCCACTAAGAATATTGAATGATAAGATCAAGATTTAATGAGATTTTTTTCAATTATCTTTCTTAATCAATAAATTGTTGTCTTACTAAAATAGGAATAATTTATGTTTGTTTTTCAATTTCTTAATCTTAATTGATTCTAACCTAAAAATTCAGAATTAGTTTTGATTTTCAATTTGTTTGGAAATATATAAATTCAATATCTTATTTTAATAAAAACAACCTATTGAATAAATCCTATTACATTCAATAAAGTAATCAGAGTCCACTTCTTAAGGAATTGACATCCTTCTCCATACCTACCTTATCTAGCCTATCGCCCAAAATAAAAAAAATCATTTGAAACTTCCTATTTAAAACAAAGTCAATTGAAGCTTATTGCCCACAATAATACCAACCTTTTGAAAAAAAAACTTTTAAATGCTAAAATATGTCTACTTCCAGTACTTTTGTTACTTCCTCATCATAATCTTTTAATAGCTAAAATCATACTTTTTGAGTTACTAAGATGAAAATTTTCCTTAAGTCTCAAGATTCGTGGAGTTGTGTTGAGTTGGAGCTAATCCTTGCACCTTTTCCGGACTATCCAACCTGGAATTAAATTAGGTAAAATAATGAAGTAATTGTCAAACCTCTCAAAGCCTTGTCAGCAACTCACTCCTTTATGTTTAATTGAATTCTTGCAAGGATTCTTACCTGTCAAATGGGATAAGAAGCTTAGGATAGACTCAAAGAAATATTCCAAGGTACTATTAACAACTAAAGGATGAAAATTTTAAACCTTTTGAGAGAGTTTGGCATGCTGGGAATGAGAGAGTCTAAAAGAATAAAAGACTACATCGTCAAATTTATGAGAGTTGTTAACCAACTTAGGTTAATGTAAGATGATATTCAGAGAGAAGGATTACTGAAAAGGACAGGGGGATAAAAAGATAAAAAAAGTGAAGGAGTTTCTTTCCTATAGCTAATGTAGCAAAACAACTCACAATGAAACATTTATTGGTGTAAACCAGGCTACAAATTTAAGAATTGTGGCTTATATGGTCATTTTTACAAGTTTTGCAAAAAGAAAGGTGTTAAAATTTATTTGACTCAAGCATATACTGTTGCTAGCTTTAGAAAACAAGAGAAGTTTTTTTTTTCCTTTTAGCTTTATTTCAAATGGTAGTTAGCTTTGAGTAGTGGTTAGATGACAAATGTTGTATATATCAAATGACGCCAAGTCAAAACTATTTTGTAAAGCTAAATAAGTCTTACTTTATTAAAGTGAAAATTAATGATGGGACTTATCTGGAAGTTAGTGGTAAAAGTGCAGCAATGTTCCAAACTCTTTTAAAACTAAACACATTAAAAATATGTTGTTTATACCTAAATTATGTCAAACTTTGTTAAGTTTAGGACAGTTCCTTAAAAAAAAATTGTTGTACACTTTTAAGATGCTATATATACTGTGTTTGATAGCACTAGTAGTATGTTTATAGGGACTGAAATGAGAGATAGGTGCTTTTACATTAACTGTGATTCTAGAAACCTATAACTTTTTGCTAGTGATAATGAGTTTAAGCCTTGGAATAAAAGGTTAGGTCATTTTAGTGGAGCTAATATCATGAAAATTCATTAGAAAACATCTTATTAAAGATATTCTAGTTATGAAGTTTAAGTCTAATGTATATAATGTATGCACTTATGAAAAGATGGCAAGGTTGTCATTTGGAAACAGCAACTGGAGAGCTACCAAATAACTACAAATAGTTCACTCTAATGTTCGTGATCACATTTCATAACCTTCTTTGAATGATAATAGGTACTTTTTAATTTTTTTATTGATCACAACAAAAAATTTTGTTGGGTTTACTTCTTGAAACAAAAGTTTGGTATTCTTTAAGAGTTCATGAGTCTTAAATAACGTGTTGAAAATTAGTCATGGTTTCATATCAAAGCATTTAGGACCAACAATAGAGTTGAATACATGTCTAAAAACTTCAAAAAATTTTGTGAAAAGGCTGGAAGTCTACAACTGTTCATAGTTCCTAAAACATCACAACAAAATGGGATCTATGAAAGGAAAAATAACTCTATCACGAAGATTATTAGATGTATTTTATTTGAGAAGCATGTTCCTAAAAGATTTTGGGTAGAAACAATAAATAATGTTGCCTATTTATTAAATTTACTTCCTACAAGAGCACTAGGATGAAAAGCAGTAACTTAGGCATGGTATGATCAAATGAAGAACATCAAAAACTGGACAGTTTTGATGTCTTGACAAAATAATGCTCACAAATGATTAAACACTTAACTA
>JAOXYD010000003.1:9921188-9945051 GCA_028565735.1 Pinacopodium congolense | reverse complement strand
TTTCCAACAAGTAGTTGGAGAGAGGACGTAGTCTATCTTTGGGGTAGGCGAACCTCTATAAATCTTGGTGTTCTTCTCTTCCCTTATCTCTTTTATATTTGTACATTTGTGTTTACTTTATTATTGCTTGATATTGGGTTAAAGTTTGTCTTTCATTCTGGTTTAATTTTGGATTAAAGATTGTATATTGTTTAAATTGGCCTACGGTGTTTAAAGTGTTTTATTTTTGCAAGAATTTTTAAACACCCAATTCACCCCCCTCTTGAGTGCCATAGGGATAACAGTAAAGAGTAAGGTATTCGACATAAGACTGCTCCACTTAAGACACCTAAGTTAAATGGTGTAACTGAGAGGATGAACATGAAATTTATAGAGAGGGTCAGATGTTTGCTTTCACATGGAAAGTTGTCGAAGTCATTCTAGGCTAAAGCTTGAATATTGTAGTATATGTCTTAAACCTTTCTCCATGTATTCCTTTGAATTTTAATGTTCTAGAAATTGTATGGTCAGGAAAAGATGTGTCTTATGATCATTTAGAATTTTTGGATGCAAGGCTTTCATGCATATTCCTAATGATGAAAGGTAAAAACTTGATGTTAAGACATGATAATGCGTATTTATTAGCTATGGTCTACATGGATTTAGTTACAGGTTTTATGATCTCATTAAGAAGAAACTTGTAAGGATTCGAGATGCATTGTTTGTAGAGAACTAGAATATAAAGGATATTGATAAGGTTAAGAAGATAGATCTTTCAACTAGTGTTAATTCTGATATAATGCCTCCAATGATGGTACCTGAGAGAGTTGAGGATCAAACTAAACAACAAGAATTTAAAAATGCTCCCACATAGATAGATTCTGATAATGATAATGAGCTTTCAGCTCCTGAAAGCTTAAGTTTTGTTTCAACTATGGAGAAGTTCTAGAGTGAGAAATCCTTCCACTTTGTATTCTTCTTATACTTATGAGTTGAATTTGATAGATAGTGGAGAACCAGAAAGTTATGATGAAGCCATGGATGATGGCCATAAGAAGGAGTGGATTGAAGCCATGCAAGATGAGATGAAGTGCTTACATGGAAATCATACCTTTAAATTGATGAAGCTACTTAAGGGTAAGAGAGCTTTGAAGAACAAGTGGGTGTACAGAGTCAAGCTTGAAGAACACTCTTCATGACCACGATACAAAGTTAAACTGGTTATCAAAGGATTTAGTTAAAGGAAAGGTATTGATTTTGATGAGATATTTTCTCATGTTGTTAAGATGTAAATTCATGTTATGCTTAATTTAACAACCAGCCTTTATTCAGAAGTTCAGCAAATGGATGTGAAAACATCATTCTTAAATGGCAATGTAGAAGAAGAGATCTACGTGAAGCAGTCAAAGGGTTTTAAGGTAAAAGGGAAAGAGGACTATATTTGTATGGAAGATTTTATATGGTTTGAAACAAGCACCAAGACAATGATGTAAGAAGTTTGAGTCAGTTATAGGGGGAGCAAGGCTATAAGAAGACTACTTCAGACCATTGGGTGTTTTACCAAAAATTCTCTGATAATGATTTTATCATTCTTTTATTATATGTTGATGACATGTTAATTTTTGGTAAGAATGCTTCTATGATTGATTGTTTAAAGAGGCGGTTGAGTAAGCCTTTTGCCATGAAAGACTTAGGGCCAACAAAAGAAATCTTTGGTATACGTATTATTTGAGATAGAAAAGTAAAGAAGCTGTAGTTATCTCAAGAGAAGTACATTGAGAAGGTGCTTTAAAGGTTCAATATGGACTATGCTAAAGCGGTTAGTTCTCCTCTTACTAATCACTTTAGATTGAGTACTAATTAAAGTCCTTCTACTAATGAAGAGAAGGCAAGTATGCAATGAGTTTCTTATTCTTTAGCAGTTGATAGTTTGATATATGATATGGTGTGTACTAAACCGGATATTACTTACGTTATTGATGTTATTAGTAGGTTCCTTTCTAATCCTAATAAGGAACATTGGAATGCTGTTAAATAGATATTAAGGTATCTACGTGAGACTTGTAGAATGTGTTTGTGTTTTGGTATTGATAAGTCTATATTATTTAGTTACACATATACAAATATAGCTAGTGATCTTGATTCTAGGAAGTCTACTTTGAGTTACCTAATATCATTTGCAAGGAGAGTGATATCATAGAAATCTAAATTACAAAATTATGTCACACTTTCTACCACAGAAGCTGAGTTTATTGCATCAACCAAAGCTAGTAAAGAGTTGCTATGAATGAAGAAATTTCTGAAGGAACTTGGTTTCAAATAAGAACGATATATGTTATTTTGTAATAGTCAAAGCGCTATTCATCTTGGTAAGAATTCCTCTTTTCATTCGAGATCAAAGCATATTGATGTGAGATATCATTGGATTATAGATGTGTTAGAATCCAAGCAGCTACAACTTGAGAAGATCCACATTGATGAAAATTGTTCGGATATGTTGACGAAGTCTCTACCAAAAGAAAAACTTGAGGTTTATCGTTCGACTGTAGTGATGATAGTCCCTCCCATATTGGCATGTGGTGGAGTTTGTCATAGTTCCGCCAATATTACTAACAACATTTGTTAACAAACTGAGGTGGTGATCCATGGTTGATAGTTGTAGGAGTTGGAAACTTCAAAACTGTGTTTTGAAGTTATCAAAGATAATGGCTATAAATTCAATAAATAATAGTTGTTTTCTTACTCAACAAACACGATGCAGAAAGTAAAAAATTGTGGCTTTTAAAGTTGGTATGCTATTGATTGTTTTATGAAAAAAATCGTATATGTTTGTTTGTTTTTTGTCAATTTCAATGTGCTCAATTGTAACTATAAATATGTAGTTTGTAATAACTATGTGGTAGAGAGAACGGAAGAAGGAAAATAAAAAGAGACAAAAGGAAAAAGAAGAGTGAGAGAGTTTTCATATCCAAGAAGTTGTTCTGTCTTCTCAAGATCAAAGTGTAATTTGATCTTGAAGCCTGTTTAGTGTGTACCTTGAGTTTGGTATTTTTTCTAATTCTCTTATTATTATTATTTCATGGTTTTTACCTATATTTGTTATGTAGGGGAGATTAATTATTATACCCATTATTTTATATAGTGAAAAATTTATTAACTTGCATCCGTAATTTTTACTCCTCGATTTTAAAGTAGTTTTTCACGTTAAAAATTTTAGTGTCTTGTATGATTAATTTTTTTAAATATTATTGCACTTTTGTGATTAAATTCTTTTTAATCTCATTATACACAAAAAAAAATTTTAGGATAATTATTTTTATCATTCTATTGCGATAATATTATTATCATCGTTATTCTCTCAATATTTGATACATCTGCCTAGTGCCACAATTTATATCTGGAAGCATAATATTCATTTTCTTTATGATTTCTGTTACAATTATAAGCCACTGCACTACATCTAGCTTACTAAGAAAGAAGTAACAAATCTATATGTCAATGTAGGCCATAATTTTCTAACATAATAAACTTGCAGCTGCCAAATTAACTTCAGACAAGAAAATTTTATTGTCTTGGTTTTGAGCCATACGTCAATGTCCTCAAGTGTAACACCTGGCTGTGGAAAAGGTCGTCAATACTTCACTTGGAAATGATGAAGAATCCCACACCAAGTTGGCCTTCCAAGCATCAATACTACTCATATTCATCGGTGAGCTGAAGGGAAAACCAATGCTACGACCAGTATCCCACTGACTTTCCATATTTGCCATATTTAGATTCTTCAACGACGCAACTTCGTCTCCATTATTACTCACGCTTACTTGCATTTCTTGTGGTAAAGTAGCAGACGATAAGCCATTACTGCTATGGCCTTGTGATCCATCGCCAAGTATGTTTTCACTGACCTTGCCATATTCTCCAAGCATCGGGGAAGACATGTTTAACAGGAGAGATGAAACATCCACCGCACATTTTGCAGGGGTGAAGTTTTCGAGAGGAGAAAATAGGAAATTGTTGGTTAGTTCACAGTTCGAACTAGGAAGCTGAGAGGGTTTGCATGGGAACGGATCCATAGGCTTGTAGAGAGAGAAATCTAAAGGGCTAACAGTAGAAGTTTGATGAATATGCTCACGAGTGTTATAGTTCAGGTGCATGCTTGAAGTTTCTGATATCAATGGCAGGTTCTGTGAACTGAACTGACCAGAAATAGAAAGTATTTCAGAAGAATCTGATTCAGTTAATGGAGAGACCCAAGAGTGAGAAATAGCTCTATGTGCTGTGGAGCTGGTTTTCTTAAATATTCTGCATATTGCCCATAAATCCTGCAAGTTCAAGATCAGAAGAAAAACAGTTAAAATCCTATATTAACAAGGATTCTATGTACTAAACGTTTATTCCTTTTAACAAGGTAGAAATTATATCTCACAGATCTTGCACGACATTAAGATGTGCCAAGCACAAGAAAGGTTGACTTCACCATATGACGGACTACATCTATTTTTTAGTGTGAACAAATTGAATGTCAGATATTCATTTATGAAGTAACTATTAGCTATAAACAGAATAATAGGTGGATTGATATGGTCATTACAAGTTAATAAACTAAAATAACTCTACATATCATAAAACTCATTTCTTGATATGTATTATAATGGTTATAAAGGCCACCAAATTGATAATAATGTAGTTATTTCGCAAACAAAAATTTAGAGAAGATAAAAGTGCAGGTAGCCCAATATGAAGAATGGGTAAAAAGATTTTCTCAAAAAAAAAAAAAGATTAGGTTAAAAGTCGACATCTCTTTTCAACTAACCCTTTGGTATCATACTTCCCACCTTTTTGAAAATATTAGTTTATCTGTATTTAGTTAAGTTGAAGTAGATAAAAATGATTCAAGAAAGTTTACATTGGATGGAATAGTTTTGTCCATGAATCTCTTTGCAGGCCCAGAGTCAATGAGGGAAGGCAAACGAAACTCATGCATCATCCAGTCGGTTTTGATTCCTTTAGCAGCTCTACCTTTGTAGAAAACAAGGGATTTCTTCAACCCTATGCACTTGTTTCCTTCTGAGGAGTAGATAGGTCTGTCTGTTCCTGTAGCTTTCCAAAACCCCGCTCCTGTAACCCTATTAGGCCTTGCACTGTTCCTGTATTTTCTGTCCCTACGGCAGAAGAAATACCATTCCTTTTCCCCTGTAGTTGCCATCTCTTTTAGATCAAAGAATACACAAAAATACTCGTCAGCTTCAAGTGCTGTAAATATTTAACCAAAACTTGGAGAAGTAGATAGAAATTGTATTGCGAATAGGGTTCATATAAGGATAAAGTATATCTTACTTGGAAGATCCCAGGGGTCATATTTATAGATGTCTAGTTGCTTGATAAGCTCAATCGAGAGAGGTCTCTGTTGGATCTTCCTCTTCAGGTAAAACCCTACAAGCTCTTCATCAGTTGGATGAAACCTAAACCCTGGCAACATAACTTCGTCTATTTTATCTACTTCGCTTCTCTCATCCATTTTCACAAAAGCTAGCACAGTTTCCAGGTGAAAGGCTTTGACAGTTCTCAGATGAGGCTGGTCTGAAGCAAGTCTCAGAAGTTAAAGCACCAGAACCCTGAAAAAGATCACAAACCCTAGAGAAACAAGCAAATCCTAGCAAGGACTTAGAAGAAGTGAACTTAAAGTGAGACCAGGTGTGACACTGGAAATTTCTCATGTGTTTAAACACGATTTATGCTTCCTGACAAGGGGTCTGCCCCCGAAGGATCAGCCGCCTTTTCTGGTGACTTTAAAGCAAGAGTGTGTGGTTTGCGAGGATAGCTTTAGCTCACAGCACAGAAGCAAATTAATGGCAAAGCTTTTAAAATAAACCTTAATTAGTATAACAGCAACCAAGAAACACTAAGTCAAGAAATGGATTCCAAGCTGAGACGACTCTTAACTTCTCATTACTTGTTCCTCAATGAACAACCCCATATGGTATTTAGTTTAATCCGAATTGAGGAATCTCAAAACCCATCAAATCAGCAGTTCATGGGGATACTAAATATTTTATTATTTAGATTTCCCATCTACATCACCTTAATCCCATGACACAGTTCTTGGCATATCCACTGCAAATCACGACAAAGCAAGTTTCCAAGAAAGCAATTGTTTATTTCTGCTTTGGTTTGAATCATTAGTTGGTAAATGGACCAGCACCAACTTCCAAGGTGAAAGCTCAAAAATATATTCAACTATGGAATTATTATGACATTAGTTTACATTAGATATAGATTTAGTAATCTCAGAATCCTAAAATCCGGTTTCTATTCCATTCCCTCAGCTTCTATTCCACTGAACTTGTCAGATTGGTATTTCATTATATATTTTGACCCAAAAAAAGACTAAAGATACCATAGATATTATATAGAACAAGCGTGTGAGAACCCTAATAGCTAAACGGGACCACCTGCCTCTACCAGGACAGATATGTGTGATCTTTTTGAGGGGATGCCACCTATCTTTCAGAGTTGTATCCAATGATCAAACTTACACAGTGGCACTATTGACTTTCTATGTTATGTACATTGAGCCCTTTGAAATTTACAAATAAACCTTATTTTGCATTTGCAGTCGTGTGATGAATATGCACCTGCAATCAAAGGGGGGAAAACTGAGAGTCTTACTCTGGCGGTATCTATGAATAAGATACAGTTTATTCTATTCTCTGTAAAATACTAGAGCATTGTATTTGAGAATATGGGAGTTCAAGGACATTCAATTTGCTTATAATATATGCATCCATTAATCCTTTTCCAATGGGAAGCATCTTTGGATTTCTTTGCTTGCCTTTGTGAAAAAAAAAAAAATCTAGATTTCCCATCTAGCTAACCTTAGGGCTTGTTTGGTATGACTAGTATTTTGTGTTTTGATTTTTTGTTTTGTTTAATACAAAAATCGAAAAAGACAACACATTAATGCATTATAGAAATTGAGGATAAAATACAAAAATCAATACAAATATATAAAAACTACAACTAAAAATCATAACCAACAGTAATACCAAACGACTAGCTTTGAACGTTGAGCTTTTGACAAAATACATAAACATTTATTTAATATTTTAATTTAAGAGTTGTTTTCTGTTTTTATTTTTTCAACTTTTAAATTCATTTATTGAACATTACTAATTATTTTATGTTAAGATTTTTGTTGAGAATCCTATGTAGTATCAATGAAATTCAATATAAATATACAGCTAAAAAAATAAAAGTCAATTTAAACGTCACTTAAGATTTTAATTAACAAAAGTTAATAAAAATTTTAAGGTGGAAATAATTAGTAAAAATTAACGACTAAATTTGAAGTTTTAATAGTTGAAGACTAAAATAAGAAACAAAGTTAAATTGAATAGCTGAAACATATGCTTGTTTATTAACAAAATAATTCAACTATGTGAGAATAAACTTCAAATTAATGTTGTGATTATCTTTTGGGGCGAGGTATAACTAACATACGGTAAATGACAAACTCCCGTAGATGTTGAAAGGTCTCGGAGAAACAATGGGCCGTACTAATTTGTCAAGTAGACTTTGAAAATAATAACCAAAACAAGTGGAACAGAACAGTCCGGTACAATAGTGTGGATAAACTATTTGACGGTTAATTAAGTCTTGTGATTATTTAGAAAATAGAATAGTTAATTATATATGACAACTGGTTCCAAACACACTTTTATGTGTTTGTTTGAACAGTATTAGCTCAACGGCCAATAAACAATGGAGTATCTAGGTCCCCATAATGCATGTAATAAAAGAGTCAAAACTTTCTTACTTCAATTAATTTGGTTCGTACCATTTCTTGAATTTAAAATTGCAAACAGGTAGTTAACGAGCACCCATAACAATAGAAGACCAGTCTTTGTTAGAGGGAATCAATAAATAAATTCTATCGAGTTATTGACACGATGAAAACATAAGCAATCAAAAATATAAAAATTTCTGAAATGACATAAATTTTAAATGAACCTAACTCAATTTCAAAAATATATTCAAAAGATTGAAGTTTGCACCATATTATAAATAGTTTAATCTATACATTCATAACCGATGTAAAATTCTTAACTTTCTCTCATTTGATGTGAGATGCTCAGTTTTCTCTCTCAATTTAAATTTAGACTACAAAAACAAACTCTATTGAAATCTATTCAAAAAAGTATGTTAGCTTAAACTTGACTCTAATACCATATTAAATGAGGATTAATTCAACTCTAAAAACATATTTAAAGAATTGAGATTTACACAATTTTATAAATAATTCATTTCACACATTTATAACCGTTATAAGGTTCTCAACAATAAAATCCATCATATTAAGAGACAAGTAACAAATATTTTGTAAATTACTAGTAATCAATGTCATTGAAATGTAAGATAAATTTAAAATTCCCTTCTCTTATATCTCATTCTACTTTTCAATATATAATTATATATTTAATCTTCACTTTCATATTTTAATTAAATTTAGATACGATAAACTTTTAATTATAAAAATTACGTATATTTTTAACTCCAAAATAACTTTTAAATTCTCTAGTTCTAAATAAATGCAAGAGCAAAAAATATTAACATACTAATATTGAAAAATCTAAAAAGCTCTTTTCCAATATATCTTTTGTGGGTTTAAAGGAATTCATAAATTAATATGCATATTGAATAGATACTATCTCAGACAAAAGTTATTAATCCATGTAAATTTGTTAATAAAACTACGAATAAGTTGTATCCCTAAAATTGCTGATTTGTAAATTCCAAGTCAATCTTAAAATTTTTTTTGCTTTGTTTTCCTCTCTCCGACAAAAGGCAGGTAATTAGCAACTACGCATGTACTTGATTAAATTGCATTACAAACTGGTCGACCTTAAGTAGTTTTATCATGGGGGAAGGTGACATTGGACTATTGGGCTTAGACTCACCGTTGCATTTATTACTTTTGGAATAGTAGATAAAGAGTTGTTCTTTGTTGGCAAAAAGTCAAGTTGCTCTATTTTACTATGGGCTTTGTAAAAAATGAAGCATGGATATCCTACAAAAGTTTTCTTGCTTTTGGAAACTTATATAGAAGTTTGAATTCCCACCCTCACTTATTGCAAGATTGCAAGATTTTAGTGATTCACTTACTCCATTGCTTGATTCTGCTAACTATGTCTAGTGTTTGGTTAGCAATAAAATTAGTAACGAAGTTTCACTGAGTCAAATGCCAAACTCGGGACTCCAAATTCAATGAAATTCCCAAAATCTAGCCCCTCGGTTGGAACCCTTTTTGTCTGATCATTGACCTGGGTTTCGGGACCCAAGCGTGTGACTAAAACTTAAAATAAGTAAATAAATAAATATGGGTCAAACATGTAAGTTCGAAAAACAAAAACAAAAACAAAAACAAAAATCAAAATCGTGCAAGTTCATTACTAGTGCTCTTCAATTAAACTTCAGTCATTATTAGATGACATGTATGAATTATATTGATTTGAGATGCAGCTTGTGTTGGTAGCTCGGTTATGTCAAGACTTAAAACGTCGTAAGATAATATAATCGACTTTCTATTCATTAATGTAAAGATAACAATTTTTTATTGAAAGATTAAACTGTAAAATGAATAGCCAACGATTCCTGTCAAAATTTTAAAACTTTGATACAACATTTTACATCGTTTATTATCTTTTTGTTGTGTATTTTCACTTATACATAATATAGAAATGAATCAATACATAGTATACATAATATACTTACTATGTGTTGATTTTTAAAATAAATATAACATATGTTTTAGTCCTAATATGAATGAGTACATGTACATAAGGTTTCATTTTTTTAATATGAAATTGAAGTGTATTAATATCCCACAATTTTTATATGAAAAAAAGTTATCAATTACAGCCAAAGTTTAAAAAGGAAACATTTTGAATATTATCTACTAACTTGAATAGAAATTTTCTAAATGAAAAAATATATACGCATAAAATTTTACATATATATATTATATAAATTTTAACATGTATTTTTTACTTGGCTTGTAAATTTACAGTTACTATAATTATCTTCATTTAAGTTTAAAATTGTTATTTATTTATTTATTACGGTTTAAACATTACATAGAAAAAATGCAATCATTAAAACATGATTATTGTTCTTTCTATATAGTGGTACGTGCAATCCATAACCTCACTATGTCATTTAAACTTTTGGGACAATTTTGCCATAACTGTTTTTTTAACTTTTATGTCCTATTTCAAGCCATTGGATACTGCAGTGTGAAATCTAACATGACAGCTTCTAAAATTAGCACGATCTTTGCGAGAACTCGTACTCCTTGGCTGAAACGATGTTATTCAGTTTCCAGTTAAGAATGCAAGTGAAAATTTTCAGTAGAGATTAGAAATTGAATCGATAAAGACGCGGAGAAACATAAACAAAAGGAACTGAAATTTGAAAAAAAAAAAAAAAAAGAAGAAGAGGCTAATATCAGAAAAGATTGAACAGGCATAAATATCAAAGAAATATAGAAGGAAAGAACAAGAATAAAGTATTGAAGATTGATGATAAGTGTATGACATTGGATTATGAATTAATTTGAAGGGTTAAATTCATTAGGAGCTCATGTGATTTAATCTATCTAATCTATCTTCATTTAGGTTTTTTAAGTTTCAAAACTATTAAATTAATCTTCGAAATTTCAAATTTCTTTTACCTTTAAGTCTCCATTAATTTTATTCTACATAGACTAATAAAATGTCACATAAGCATGCTTACATAGCATATCCATATTGGGTACACTTAGCAATGACATGTGGTATTTATATCAGTTTTTCTATGCCAGGACCAAACCATACCGTTTTGGTCTTGTCAAAATGACACCGTTTTAATGCACTCATAAACTATTAACTTATATTCCAAAATGACATTGTTTTTTATAACGAATTGGTCTCTGCCTTTCTCCTCCCTTCCTACTCTCCAATCTTTATGATGAATCTCCTTTGGTTCCTATCGTCTTATCCTCATCCTCCACTTTTCTTCTTCTCCTCCCTCTACCAGCATCTTCTCCTTTCGCTTAGTAAAGTCGAGTTGCCTATTAGCATCGAGCTACAATCCTCATCCCTAGCATCTCCTCCAACAATTAAATGGAAGATCTAAATTCTTGGTATTGTTAAAGTATTATTATGTTCATGGAAGATTGCCTCCCATTGGGTATTTAAATCAAGGAACATAAAGAAATACAATGCTTGTGGACAACAAAATAATTTGCTTTTCTTTGAGCGGGACTCCACTTTTCCTAGCAGAAAAATATGGTGAACATTTTTTATGTATTAGTTGATTTTGTTCCTTCTTTTAACTCTCATTTTCCATTTGTTAAAGCATTATAGTGATTCACATCTCTGATTTACTATTACGCAATTGAATTAAAGAACATGGATAATAATGTTGTAGTTTTCTATGAAGATTTGATGAACTTATGATGTAATATCAACTATTTACATGTGTATCCATAGTTTCTCATCTTGATGAAGGGTATAATCCACCTTTATTTTGTTAACAAGTTGCAATAGCAGCTACTACTAAACTAAAGTTTCTTACTCATGAATTAAAAACATTTAAAGCAAATATAGCCATGAATTAAAAACATTTAAAGCAAATATAGCCTTCGCAAAGAAAATATGTTGGCTTATAGTGATAAAAGTAATTGACATGAAATAATTAAGTTTCAAAATATAGTTTGCATGTGGTTTCATATATAATGATGTAGATTTTGATAGTTTGTGAATCTGACATAAATAAACTTGAACTTAAAATGCTTAAGAATAATATATGAGGACAAAGAGATATCTTTGAAAAATAAATAGCATAATATTCCTTTTCAGTTTATTCTGTGTTTATGTCTTTTATACGTGATGTGGCTTTATGCAAAGATGAATTGCTAAGAATATCAATATGTAATTTTTGTAGTTAATGAGAAATTTTCACTTTACCTTGCTATTATTCTTCATTATTTAGTGGATGATGTTAAAGGTAAAAGACTACAATTAAATGGTTTGGAATCAAAGATCATTATCCTTTCAAGGTACTTCACAAACAATTGCCTGTTTTTCCCAAGCTATTCGAGCGCTACCGTAATTCTTACATTAATTACAAACTATAGAAATGTAGGTGAATGATGTAAAACTCATGCACTTATCTTGCTTTCTTCATAGAAATATGTCAAACCAATTTCTTTACATTTATCTGTATATTTATAGTGGTGTAGGGAGGATAACATTGTAAATAGTAAGAGAAGATGGCTTCTGTTAAGAAGATACCATCAATTGTTTCCAATAGCTGCCAACCACTTTACTCACTGTCTTCTCGAGAGTGTTCTTAATTCTCCACTCCAGTAATTACAATATCAAATACATGTTACATATATTCTTTTGAGTTGAAAATAAAAACTAAAAATTTTGTAATAAATGACAACTTTAGTGATTTTCCCAAGTGTAACATGGATTGAATATGAAGGCAGATTAGGGAAAACTATATTATTAATAGTATAAGTCCTTCTATATAAATCATGCAGTAGAAGAACTACGGTATCGAAGATAATTCTAAAGAAGGAATGATTTGGCAGTATAGACAATACAGAAATGCATAACATTTATTATTATGTTGTGTTTGGTTTTAAGAAAGATCAAATAATTCTAACAACACTAATTGTAAGGAAAAGGGTCCGACGGGTGTATATTTAAGGAATGGATCAAGCAAAAAAATTGTTTATATTCCTTACTTTTCTTGTTACTTGACGCTATGAATAGCACAAACTGACCCTTATATAAAATTCAAGAAACAAGGGAGTTAGATTTAGTATTTAATATTATTGTCCTGGTCATTTTTTGGACTTACCATTGACATGTATTTAAATAAGAGATGGAATTAATTAGGAATGTTATCATAATGAGATCAAATCTATCAACAGCATGTAATGTGTGCTTGAAACTACTTTCATAATAATTATGGAAGTCAATATATTTATTGTTAATGTGAATGATGATCTCTTCGAAATTTAATCCAATCTAAATTTAATTCAATTTTTTTGTTAATTAAATTAAAAACATAATAGACTTGTTAATGAAATTGAAAATAACCAATATCAATTTTTTAAAAAATAACCTATCAAATGCATACATTCAAAATATAATGCCTATCACATATATACATCAACTGATAACAATATTTTCCATTTGGTCAAAAAGTCCTTCTCTTTACTATATCCTTCTCCTTTAAGCACTCCTTTCATCAATAATTTGCTTTCCTTTGTTGGTCATAACATCAATTACAACATTCTCTCCAAAAAAAAAAGAAAAGAAAAAGTACCTGTGAGACAGTAAATAACATGTGAGTACTTTTAACAAGAAGAATTAATAGTTTTTTTTAGCAATGATGCTTATCGATTATAATTTAGACTTGCTAATTTCTTATGAACCAACCATGCTAATCTTCTGGGATCTACTCATGCTACTTTTTTTTTTTTCATTATACTCAACCTTTTTTCATTTACTACAAGTCATGTAACCCCTAACTCTAGTTGAAATATGACTAATCTTAGCCTTATCATGTTCTTTTCCTAATCTCTTTTTATGTACAGGTGAATGTATGAACTAACCATGTTGTTCTTCAAGTATTAGCCAAAACCATTCACTAAGAACTAGATTTAAAAGTTTTCAATAACATCACAAATATGCCTCTTTAGAGTAGTAAGTATAAACATATTCTTATAGATCCCCTTTTTCCAAAATAATGGTTAAAAATGCATGAATACATGGAGTATTGGTCAATTCTCAATTTCCACAAGTGCACTCTCTTGCTCTAAGATTAACAACATGATGGTCGTTCATATAGTGTTTAATCTCAAACTTTTAAAAAATTAAAAAAAAATTATTCAATCTCAAACTTACCATTTCCTATCAAGTGAACTAAGTAATAGGTTACATTCTTTTTATTTTTCTCATGTTTCTTCAAAACATTTGAACATATAGCACCATTATAAGCAATCATTACGTCCTTCTTAACATGAAATCTCTTTATTATTGCCCTTTGAATCACCGCCAAACAAGCTAAAATGTGTTTATCACTAAAATCCTTAAGCAAAGCATTGAAACACTCAATTGTAAAGTTAGAAAAAAATCACTCGTGCATCTTTTATTGAACGCATGCCTATATTACCTTTTCTTAAAAATTCTATCCAATTAGTCATCTTTTATTGAACGCATGCCTATATTACCTTTTCTTAAAAATTCTATCCAATTATTCATCCACTTCTTTATGCATAGTCTCAAACTTATCTATTTTTCATTTAAACCTTACCTTGTACAGTCAAAAGTGATACTCCACATCTGATCCATAATAGTAGTATACACCTTATACTACCTTTATAAGTTTTCTTATAAATATCTAAAAGTAATATCAACACTATTACTTCAACTCATTCTCAAAAAGTTGTTCTAAATCCTTTTTATAAATTAAAATATTAATAAGGTTATTGCATTGTTAAACTTAGAAATTGAATAATCTAACAATAAATATGAGGTTACCTTTTGTTGTCATTCATGAAAACAAGTTACTCTTGTCAATATCCTCTAATAGACTATCAAGAAACCACTTCCATGTCTCCTTATTTTCTACTCACGCCATTGCCCATGCTAGTGAATAGATATTGTCATTTGAATCTCTACTCATTGTGATCAATAATAACCCACTAGATTAAGTCTTTAATTGAAAACTATTAATGCATATAATAAGCCTACAAACATGAATAAAACCATATTTCACCTGTTATATACAAATGTAGTATAAATCAAAAATATCATCAAGACTTCTAATGTGTAATTAACTTCCTTTATTATGTTCCATAACAATCAAGAAATAAACCTTCAATTTATCATACTGTGTTTTTTCTTTTTCAAACACTAATTTTCAAGCATGTCTTTTAACTCTATATATTTTATATCAGAAATGTTCTACTATTGATTCCTTAATATTGATCCTTTTAATCTAAAAATGCCCTAACTTGAGCTCTCTCTAAAGCATGGCCAGTACTTCTTTGCAATCCATCCAAAATCTAACCTCTTGCAATAAAAAGCTCTTCCACAATTATGAATATTATAGAATATTTTAATTTAAATTACTTCTCTATTTATTTCACACTTATATGAATTCTCCACTCATATGTCTTTAATACTCCACAATCACTCTTATTGTTGGTCGGTCTAACATTAAATAAACTCAAATAAATCAGTTTTTTAACATGCAAATCAAAATCAATTTGAGATCAACTGTTGCAGTAAATATATTGGTTAATAAGTAATAAAGTAGAATATTTTTAAGGCTCTTCATGTCGAACTCAAAAGAAAAATATTATAAGTACTAGATCATTCAGATTACAATTTAATGAAATCTAAGACTACTAAATAAACCTAGAAACTTCCAATCAATGCAAAAGAGTTCAAATTGTCTTAAAGATTACCATATTAAATAATTAGCTAAGGATTAGGCTTTAAATACTTGAATTAAGTTATGGAAAGGGTGGAATGCCTAACCTAGGATATCTTCACTAAATCAAGACAATTCTATGGTTAAGATAATACTTTATCTCTTATTAACCTAAATTGAAGTTTGGTCATTTATCAATTTCAGGCAATAGGCTTAAAGTTTAAGAATTTTATCATAAATATACCTTATTTTTATATTAACACCCTCATGATTAATCAAAGTTTGGTCATTTATTGATTTAAACCGTATTGATTATTGATTTTTCTAACAATTAAGGAAGATATCTCGGATCTTTAATCATCTAATGTCTTTATCTTAAGTGGTCAAGTTAAGACTAGCAAACATTCAAAACAATAAATATTATCATTCAACATGCTTTGGGAACTCAGTTAAAGCATTTAATAACCTGTCCTTAGTTGAAAATCAGATTAAAACAACATATATATATATATATATATATATATCACAACAAAGATCAAATGTAAGTAACATGTTCTTGCATATATGCAAATAAAGAGTGAGAAACAAGTTATTTAAGTGTTTAGAATGAATCCAATGAAGCTCTAAACTGTAATACAACTTTGAATTCCTAAATCAAACTCCTATAATCCTTAAAAACAACTTACAGTTACCAAATAAATTTGAAAATGATAATAGAAACAAAAACCTAACCTAGAGAAAGCAGAAGAAAAATCTAAGATAAAGATCTGATTTTGATTGTCTAAATTTGATTCTTCATCTCCGAAAATAGCTTCTCTAGCTCCTCTTAAATCTCCTTTGCAAGTGGATGCAAGTTGAAGTTAATTGGAATTGATTTGGTCATAAATCCAGCTTAAAAATTCGCAACAGCTACTTAATCGACGCTTGAAAAAGACTTAAACGACGTTGTTTAAGTACTCATGTTTAATTCCAGATTCTTACTTAAACGCGGGTTTGCAAAGACTTGAATGTGGGTTGATTTAGGCCCGCCTTTTAAGTCTTAATTTACTCCAAACTTCATATTTTTCATGACTTTCTTCTTCAATTGGGGATTAATTTGCAAATTAAATAATTTTAAACATAAATTAAATAATTAAACATCAAAGTAAAGGTAAATTTATATCAAAATATCATGAAGAACACTATGAAATGAACCCCTATCAACTCTTAGCTAGTCATTCTATGTATATACATGGAATAGTTCTTTAGTGTCTAAATATCATCCTATGCTTATAGATTCCACATCAGTTAATGCACTGAAATAAGGATACTTGAGCTTTTTTCCCTCATCATTTGAACTCCCATGCAAGCTACCTATGACATCATCATCAACTTGATGTTTATGGTCACTTAAGTCAATAAATGGAACATCTTCATTTGGACATTCAAATAGATTATCCCCCACCTCCTCATTAGAGTGTGCCAAGTCACTATTTTTAGAAAACTCTTTATCATTAAATGTTGAGTCATTTAATTTCTCAATCATATCAATTGGAATATCAATTATATGATTTAGGATACTCCTTCCAATACACCTTAATCGCCTTTTATTGTTTTTCTACAATTGAATTAATTATTCTTATTGTATTATCATCATTTCTAAATGGTCTTAAACCCTCTTTAAATGATTCATTTGTGAATTTGTACCTAAATTCTTACAATTGCCTATATCCTATATTTTTGACATTTAACATAAACTCTACCAAAGTAATATAATCCAATTCACATCCAAAATTATCTTTTTCCCTACCTTCATATCTAATTATTAGTTCATTCTCGAAATAACCACCATATTAGCAATCAAACCTAATTTTTGAATCAAAATGTCCTTCCATTAATTAAAGCTCCTTAACCTGTCAATCATGAACAAATAAAACGAGTTAAATTTATATAAAAAAACAATGTACATGTGATAAAATAATAGCTTTGATTTAGAATTTTAGTCTTGATATTATTTAAATAGGACAAAACGGCATGATTGAAGAGATAGGAATACAATGTTACCATAACATTTTCCAAGAGACTTGCCTTATAATAATGATTTATCAATGCACTATTACTCGATCTAATACTCGTTTAAAGCATGCAAACACTTTACTTTTATTCTTGACTTTGATTGGTCTAAACAAATACGAAGAACGAAATGAGAACTTTCCCTCCAAAATAGATTGAAATTGCAGTTTAATTGTTATGGCTGGACAATAGCAACTAAAGTCCATACCTTTTAGATGTTATGGGCGGACAATAACAACTTAAGTCCATACCTTTTTCTCTTTACTTTTTGAGATTTTTCTCCTACATTTTGTAAAAGCCCATATCTTTTGTACAAAACGTAAAAAGCTCTTACATTTAAGTTTATCACCTACATTTCAGTAAAGAGGAATCTGTGGCACCTTACACTTTTAAGTGGAAACGAATATGAGCTCTTAATCCAATTATTACAATTTACAAATAAACAAAGCATCATCCTTTGTCCTTTAAAGGCTAGAAATTGCAGCTCCTGAATTGCTAGCCATATAAAAAAAAGACTTGTTTAATTGAATTTTAATTTTTAATTTTAATTTTCTATTTTTTAAAATACAAAAATCGAAAAAAAACACACATTAATACAACATAAAAATTAAAAAAGATACAACAACCAATACAAAAAAATAATAATTACAATAAAAAATCACAATTTACAACTCAACTAAACATCCCTTAAAAAGAGTCCTCTTGATGTTCTAAATTCAACTATGCTAATAACAAATTGATTTAACAAATTTTACGATCCCCATTTGAGTGATAAGCTCTTCATGAGCCTAAAACTCTTATGTTGATTGTAAATAATTATCTTAGAAAAGATAATTATCTTGATTTTGCAGTATAATCGTAAGCAAGCTTCTATGAAAGATAGCTGTTATTTTTGCACTCTACTAAGCTAAGCTGGTCTAGTTCAAAGAAGGGATCGTTACTATCCATCAAAGCAAGCACCAGCACCCCATTAATCGATGGACCTTTTGCAATGCAATTTTATCGAACAACAGCGGTGATAACAAAACAGAATATCTACCATCCGACTTATACCCCTTGGAATTGCCACAAGTTGCCCTTCTAAAGAAGGATATGAATTTTAACGCATTTAAATAAAGGACAGCTTGCATCAGCATAACTTAATGCCATCCAGAATAAATCAACCAAGACGCAGAAAATTGTTAGTTGCAGTCCTGTAAAACTGTCTTAAACCATTGTTCCTCGGAAACTTTACAACTTTATATACTCCTGCAGCCACTCGCTTCTATGCAACACTCACATTCTTTAACAAGATAACATTAGTCAGGTTGCCTGCAATACCTCTTTGAGATCATAACCTTGAAGCTGCGTGCATACACCAGAATAACCAACCCTATCATACTTGTAAAAACACCTTGAAACTGAAAGTGTTTTAAATTTTCAAAGAAATCCAGATTTGATGCCTTTGTAAGCTCTAAAGAGAAGGGGAACATACCTGAAGAAAGGTGAGAATCAGAATCACTCCTGAGTTCCAGAAAGCATGAATTGTTATTGGAGTTAGAAGATTACGAGTTTGAGCGTACGAAAGTCCCAAAGCAGTCCCTGTAACAAGTTGCTTAGTGATATGGATTTATCCAACGCACAACAACATAGTTAAATTTACAATTTTAAACCAACAAAACTAAGACTACAGTTAAGAGTTCTTGCCCTTATCCAGCATATCCATTACAACCTTTCTACTTCTAATGAATTGTGTTATAAGGATGATACCTAGCACAAACAGCTGAGGAAACTCTCCAGGAGTTAGATGTGCAAAAGCAAAAACTGCTGCACTGATTAGTACAGAAACTGGAGTAGGTAACCTGAGGAACTTGCTGGAGTTAATGAGATCATGAACAGACTTTACAAAAATTTAAAGGCACTGATCACCAATTGGAAATATTATTAAAAAAAATAATGAAAACAACTCCATCATCTTCAATTTTATAATATCTTACAAAATATCTGCAAACTTAGTATACAAAACAAAAGTGCAATGTCTACAGAAAGATAGCAAAAGTTCTTATATTTATGATAAATGATACAAATATCTGTCCTGTAATTATGAAACATCTGAGGAAAAGGAAGATACCACTTTGTTAGGGACACCATGAAAAATCCTCGAAACACAGTCTCTTCTAGAAGTGGGGCAAGGACACCAGTGATGCCTACCAACCAAGCAGTGCTACAATTGCAGTCTTTGTAGTTAGTGATTTAGTCCAACAATGCCAACACGGCAATAGGCAAGTATCATTGACGAACTAAGCAGGTTCAAAATCACAATTCGCCATTTACCTAACACTTGAAGATCCAATGAGTGGAAGAAGCTTAACAAGAGCATCTGTCTGTGAACATGTTAGATAGCCTAGTGAGATTACCTCAAAAGATTGAAAGTACACATTTCGATACTTCAAGAATATGCTATATACCAATTAGGTTATTTTGACATTTTGAGGTGAGGATAGCAACTGATAAACAATTTAAATTTCTTTAACAAAAGAACTGAAGGTGCCTCAATTACATAGTTTTACTAAGTAGCAACCATACAGAAACATGCAGTCATTTACAACATGTTTTTGTAGTGCTATATAAATAAAAAGTAAACAGAAAGATTAGTTCTGAATGGTGTAAAGAAAACAAAAGAAGAAGAGGCCAAGATTAAACAAATTCTCAACCTCTCTCTGAGGATTCTCGCCATTTAATGCAGACATGGTGACTCCTGTCAACGCAATAGCAAGTATGGCTCCGAAAAGACCAATTCCCGCCCATAGAAGCCACCCTTTCTGTAAATTGAAAGGTTCTCTCAAATCTGAAACAATATTATTCAATTAAAACATATTCAAAATTGCAAATCGAGAATTCAAAGTTTGCATATAGATAATCTATTAAGACATTGTTCTATAGTCGAACCAATAAATTGATGCAGAATAACAAATTCGCGGTAATTAACAAGAATCTGTACTTAATTTAGAACAACTCACAAAAGATACGTACCATAACGAAAAACATCTTCTGGAAGTGGTTGGAAACTGTTGGTAATGCTATAAATCACTCCAAGCACAACTGCAGTAGATATACTGCCAAAAAAATAACAGGTGAACAAGTTAGACATATCTGAGCCTCTAAGTGGAAAACAGGTCGTTTAAGCATTTTCTAGTTATCTATCGTTAAGTAGCTACTATAAATGGCGAGACGCTCATACATCCTATTTAGTTTGCGAAACAAGTCCATCATAAGACCAAAGAGAAGCCATCCCTACCTTTGGTCCAGAAAAAGTATCTCCGCCTTCTCGTCTAAACTTAACTCCTCTATCTTAATCCCCAGATATGGCAAAGCCGCTGCCTCTACCAATCCTGTCAACACAAAACTGCCTGGCGAAAAAATTAATTGGCCCCTCAAACCAGCACCAGGATCCAGAGCATTCTGAGATGAAACTAGTAGTCGCTAAAGCATGGATACAATCTTCCAAGTTTCCCATAAAATTGGGAAGCATGAACCATCTAAGACTTTCATAATGGAAAACAAAAACTCGGGAACAAAACCTCAAGGTGAAGAGACGAACCTTAATGCGCAGGACAGAGATGTTAAAGAAGCAGTTTGCCATTGCCAAGGGACGTCCCATCGCTTGAGTATTGGCCAATCCAATTCACTCTCCTGAATAAGTTCCCTGTTATCATTAAATGTCAACTTGAAAAAGCATAAACTCAATGATCAGGAACTGGGTCTTCAAAACCAAACCTCTTCCTTCACATTTCCTTTGGATTCTTTCCCAGAATTAAAAAAACATACTGAACTTTCCCTCTTGGGAAACTGATTCAACCTCTTACCACCAAATCTGAGCAACGAACTTGGCCTACAGAGAAGTATGGAGTGTGCCTGCTTTGAAAATGTCTTGAAAGATGGCAACTTGGGAGAAGCAGGGAGAAGAGGCAAGGAAGACACAAGCAGAGGCTCCAAAACTGAGGAAATCATAGTTTTTTCTTTCCTTTTTCTCTTTATATAGGATTGCTGGAGTTGGAAATTCGGAGCCTTTGTGAATTTTGAGCAGACAATAAACAGTAGCCTGAGCTCTTCCAGCAGTGGAGATAAGGCTTAAAGCTTGAAGCTGTCTCCCCATTTCAAGATACCGCATGTTAAAAGAGTCGACTTCAAGCATTGGGCTTTAAGCTAGGTTCATTGCTAACTTTAGCCCATTAGATAAATTCAAGATCAATTCATTAGCTAGAAATGGGCTTTTGCCTGTCGCATTGATTATTCCTTTTTCTTTATTTTTTTGAAAAACTAAATAATTTGATTATTCCGATATTGTATTAGAGAAAACCGTTAATTTTCAATATCAATTTTAACTGGTATAGTTTAAAATTTTAATTAAATAAAATAGTATCATTATTACTAGTTAAAGCACTAAATTTTAATAATTTATATTTCTAATGTTATAAGTGAACAGTTTTAACCTTAGTTGGATGTTTCAATTTTATAGTGTGGCATTTTTCATCAAAATAAATATCAAAACATTTGTTTCTATAATTTTACAAAATCAAATAAAATTATGAATCCTTGGAAATAATATTTTATTGGAGAGTATTTGACCACTTTGGCTTTTTGTATATATAGAAATGAATTATATATTAAAGCCTTTACTGATATGATTTCCTATATCAAATTTTTTTGTTACGTGCTACATAAAATTTTCTTATAAGAAATTTTTTATTTTTTTATATGGGTAAAACTCATTATCATTACCTTTGGGTTATATATTTGATAAATCTTTAGTTGCATGCATTAATTAGTAAATTTGGAGTTTCAAGTGATTAATATGACAAATTAATGCTTTATTTTATTTTTAAAAAAGACTTAAATGATAAGTTCAATTTAACTCAAAATTTGCTCTTCAACAAATCATCCTTTTAAGTCTACCAATAAATTGACTCAAACTTATGACTTTTGAGTGTGATCAACAAGGGTTGTTTGACAACATTTCTTTTCTTGTTATTTTTATTTTATTTCTTATTTATAGTTTTTAAATAAAAATACAAATATATTTGGTTGAAAATTGTAATAGTAATAAAAACAAGAAAGTATTTGGTTGAGATTTGTGATAAAAAATAATTTAGTGGTAATAACCAAATATGAAATCAAATCAAATTATTAAATCAAAACACTCTAGTACACTATAAAAATACATATTAGTTAATAAATTATGTCAATTATTTATTGTAAAAAATAAGTTTATAAAATTTTTTTCAAAATATAAATAAACATAATTTTCTTATTTCTCTATTTATATTATGATTTTTAAAATTTTGTAAATAAAGAAATAAAATAGAATACAATTCAACATGTTTTTTATTTTCGTTTTTAAAAAAAATTAAAACAAAAAACCCAAGCAAAAAGCTATACCAAACAAGCCCTAAGAATTTATTTCATCATTTAAACCCAATTTTCTACTTATATAGTTTATATATATATATATATATATCTAAATGTTCTGCCTATATTAGGAATGTGTGTGGTTAATTCTTGAACTACAATACAAGTATTTTCTTACAATGTGATTTTAGCTTTCATCTTCATATTTCATCCATATAGGAAGTTGCTTAAATGTGAATGATTCTTCTTCTTTTAGGAATGCTATAAAAGAGCCACTTCTATTGATTTTATGTTGGGAGAATTAATTTTAGAAGAAAATATATTTTAAAGAAATTATTTTTAAAAAATGTATATTTATAGAAATTTCTTTGTTTAGATGACATGACAAAGTAGTTTACATACCCAATTATCTTGACCATTATTAAAATATTACTATTTTATTTTAGTAGGAAAAGCTCAAGTCTAGAAAAAGTTGCATAAAGTTATAACAATTTATTTGAGAATTTAGGCTCATGAATAAGTCACACGTTATTCTAGTGCATTTGTCATTGTATCTCTTAATCATATCAAATCATAACATCATTTCAATACAATTATCTAATTCAAAAAGCTTAAATTGATGTCCTAGTCTCATACATAAATTTATCCATTATTCTTTGTGTAACATCTTCCAATTATCTAATTCCAATCTCTATAATCCCCTTTGTAAAATAAGCTCAAATACACAAATGAATAATAATCAAAACCCGTATTTAAAGATAATATAAATCAAATCACTATATTCATTCCTTTATACAATTCATAACTCCATTTCTTATAAATCTTAATGAATCAAATACCAATGTCAATCAATCTAACACAAAGTTATCCACTAATCAAAATAATTTGGTAATGAAGCACCAACTAATCCATCATAGTACTCAGAAAAAGTATCTATCATTTAATATAT
>JAOXYD010000003.1:9888502-9921088 GCA_028565735.1 Pinacopodium congolense | reverse complement strand
TTATAATTTATGATCATTGCCAACATATTAGGAACCTAATGGGTCACACATATAGGTTTATTGGAAGAGAGTAAAATCTAATTAAGTTGGACTTAATTGTAAAGTTTAAGAAACTTTAGGTTCAAATATAAGATATTTGAACCAATTAAAATTAAATTATAATTATAATTAAAGTTATACTTTAATTATGATTTATGTTTAAGTTTAATATTAGGAAATATATGATTTTTCTACTATATAAGGAGGCAACCCTAGGGTTGCTAGCATGACTCTGCTTCCTCTAAAAAATCGTTTTTGAGTTCTCTTCCAATAACCTGTGGATACCGTTAGACGTCAAATGCGTGAATGGCTGTGGTTTTTGGATACAAGAAGATGAAGACATCAATCAAGCTTCAGAAATAAGGTATGAATTTAGATTTACGCTTTATTGTTTTTTGCGATTTAATCTTATTATAAAATATAGAGATTTTGGCTTTACGGGAAATTGAAGAACATGAAAATTGTTTTTGTGTTGTGTTTTTGCTTCCACTACGCGATTAGATCGCTTCCTGATTTTCCAACATTCCTTTCATCACAATTGCGTTTTCTTCATTTAAGGTGGGGAAGTACATGCATGTTCGAGGGAAAGGGAGGAATTTGTCCCAGCCACCATTAGCCACCCATAAGTAAACAGATGACATAACCGCTTCGAGACCTGATCCTGATGCATCTAAGGGCTCAATAAAAAACACTTTCAAGTTATCCCATCTAAGAACTTAGGCTCCATCTACTCTTAGACCATCAACGGCTTCCTCTCCATCATCTGATGTCTTCCTAGACACCATTTATGGACCATAACTCGACATACATCACCAGATGTAGTAGTAGTATGTACAAGTCCAACAACATTTTACGTAGTTATGGGAGTACGTGAGATCAATATAGCTGGTCTTGACCCACTAAAGGAGTAGCACTACACATCTAAGAGTTATTATATTTTGTTTTTCTTTTATATTTTAGTTCAGTTATTTTTATTTTATTCAAGTTGATTTTTGTTCAGTTCACTTGCATCCCAAAAAGAAGCTTAATGGATAGTCATACTTTGGTTCTTCAACAACTATCTCTTCATCACACAATTGTTTTGGGAAAGTTTCATTACCCTATTATCCTTTTCCCTTATTTTTATTTATATTATTTAAATATTAAGGAAAATGCTTAGTTTAAGTATTGATAAAAATATGATATATTATCCCATATCCCGAGCTTATCAATTTTATGATGAAATTATCAATGGGTAATAATTTGTAAAAAAATTTCTTTGATAGCACGTCATTGAAATTATTCATTATGATTTTGATTATTTAAATTGTTTATGTAATTAATTATAAGTGATGATGAACAAGTGAGTTTAATGTGCTTTATGACTTGAAAAAAATAGATATTTAATGAACATTGTGAGATTTTATATGTAAGATGCATATAGATTAGTAATTGTGACTTCCTAGGGATATGTTTATCATCAATTGTTCAAAAAAAAAAAGTCAATAAGTGAGCAAAATAAATTCGCTTCGTCGTCTATCAAATGTTGTTTTAGTTCCTGAATAATAGTGGGAAGAGAAAAAAATTAAGACTAAATAGAAAAAAACTTATCTAAACCTTTGGTATTAGGGTGTCTTAACCCTAAGCAGTCTTAATATATATATATATATATATATAAGAAGAGCAAAAAAACTTGGTGAGTCCCATAATTCCTTCTTGCATTTTATTCAATTCTTATATTCATGTTTTCAAAGGGTAAACTAAGAGTTGAAGACAAGATATTCCATTGGAGAAGAGCTTCAAGGCATAAGGATAAGACTTAGATTCACGGACTATGGGTGAAAAGTCTTTAAGAAGAAGATGCAACAACTACTTTGAATGCTTTTAAATATGCTATTCTCACTCTTAATGCTTCTCTTCTTCTTCTTTTTTTCTCAAATCATTAAAACTCATAAAACTTTTACAACATCCTTAAAAGCAAGTATTTATATCTTTAGAGCACCAGAAAGTGAGTTTATGGCTTAATCTACCCATTATTACATTTTAAAATTCCATTCGACATAATTTTAATTGTTAGAAACAAAAACTAGTCGTCATTGGTTGACCAAATAGGCATATTAGTCAACTAGTTAGATGTATTGGTTGATCAATATCCTACACAAGTTGACCAATATATTAAACAGTCTCATAAACATACTGTATTTTCCTTATATTGATTGATCCCTTAGATATATTGGTAAATAAATGTGTTGTCGTGGTCGACCATTCTATCAAACACTAATGCACATGCACTGTTTTACTCACTATTTTACTTCTTAAAAATTTTCGTTCACCTATTTCAAACATTGATTGATACCCAATTATACTGGTCAACCAATATGTATAAAACCCTAACACTAGTCTACCACTTTACTGTATTAGTCAATCAATATACACAAAACAATAAACTAATAAACTATATTGGTTAACTAATTTATCTGGCAAAACTTTTCGAATATTTTCCCAAGTTTTTCAAAACTTCCAAAACTTACTCTTTTAAAATATATTTGACTTAAATATATTTTTAGAAAAATAATCTAATATTATTTTAATGAATCGAGAGGATTTTAAAAAATTCTTAGATTTCCTCTTGATTATAAAATCTTATACTTAATATACCTAATTTTAAATGATCATGCAATCAATTAAACTTTAAAAACATTGAAATTATAAAGATAATATTTATGTTCAAAATTACATAGATTAGCCTATTGACTTTTAAATTCCTTGATCTTGATGTCGTCCTTCATTTGTAAAACATTCTTCATTCATAAGGTCCCTTTGGTTCTAATATTTATTCTTGTACATCTTTAACATTCTTATCTCTTCAATACATTAAACACAAAGTAACCATTAATCATGACGATGTTTTATTATCATCAAAACATATATTGAAACATAATTTGGTTCAACAAGTTTTGACCTTTATAATTAAGTAAAGTATAGTTTAATTATATAAAATAATGACTATAATAATTAAGAAGCATTAAAACACAAAATTACTGCTAATTTTATAGGCTATTGCTTTTAAATCTTCTCAAAATCTAACTTTTGGGATTAGCCCTATATAGTACTTAAGAGATATAAGTGAATTAGGTATTTAAAAAATTTTCTAAGCCTAAACCAATTTAAATGATGTAATCACTAATCACAATTCAAGTTATACAATGATGATTATGCCAATTTAAAATAATTATTTAGATTTAAGCAATTTAATATCAAGCACAAACTTACATAAATTAAAAGAGCATAGGAAAAAGAGAGCCCAAACAAATTTTTATAATGATTCAGTAAACTAATCATTTGTCTATGTTCACTCTCTAAGATTCCACTTAGAAAATTTACTATAAAATAATCGTTTTTCAGGTGAAAAAGAACTCTTACAACATCTTTCTTTACAAAGATAAAGAGAAGCTTATATCGTCTTTTTTTATTTATTTATAAAAGTGAATAGGAATGATATCTGCTTTTTAAAAGTAAAGAGAAATTCTTACAAATTTTACTTTTATTGTGTGAAAAGCAATCCTTAATTATAAAGAGAAACCCTTACAAATCTTGCTTTTATTATGTGAAGAGTAATCCTTAATTATAAACTCCAAAATCCAATAATCAAACACTAATACAAGCATACATAATCTTAAAATTTCATTTGATAATATTAATATTAAAGAATTTTATAAAATACAATGAATAAGATACAACATAACTCACAAATTCAATAATCACAAACTTTTTTTAAAAAACTCATAAACTCATCATAAAGCCATAAAACATTCTCAAAAATTATTCAAGACCATAAAACTACTTCAAATACATCTTAACCATATATTTAAAGGCTTCCTAAGCTCACAAAACACATTTTCTAACCTTTCACAATAAAATTATTAGTAATAAATATATTTTGTTATCATTAAAATTAAGATTGAAACCTCTATAAATTTAATAATTAACATAACTCAATTCATAACTATTATTTCATGTAATTTGTCGATGTTTAGTAGATCATATAAATATTATCATATGATGTTTATTCATTAACAACTTTAATTTGTAAACAATTAGTAAATAGATTAATTAACCATTGTAATTTCTCAAATTAATTTTAATATTTTATTAGTCACTTTTTCTTCACAAAGATACAAGTTAATAAGAAAATAGCATTAATTATTATTTGCTAATTAAATTTTAATTTCTTTAAAAATTAATATCATATGTCATATTTTACTTAATTTATGAATAATTAATGAATTTTATGTATGTTACAGTCAATCTAACATAACAAACATCTCTGTAACATATCCAATCTTTTTGGCGTGGAGAAAATCAATAACGAATGATAGTATTAGTTCAGTACAGTTAGCCCATTCATGCTATTTTACCTTTAATTTCCATAAGGTAGTCACCTAGGTGGAGTTTCGGTAGTCCGTACCCATCTTCATACGTGAGCAGTGAGCGAAACATTCATGGAGTTTTGCATCCGTTGTCCATCGGGGAGTAGACATTTTACGTCACCAACACCAAAAAGCCTTCGTTATGAGACGAACCATGTACAACGTGTCATCATTCAACTGTGGGCAGCATCCCGTTCTGGTACTCATCTTTCACATAGCTACTCCCTGATCTAAGTCATTACAGCCGTCCGTTCTTTTTTCTGATCATCCAAAACTCAGATGCCGTCATCCCTTGGGACCCATCCGCTTAATCCCCAGCTTGACAGCTTCCCCCGTTCAACTTTCAATTGCTTTACATCGAATGCCGACTTAAATTAGCGCGTGGGCCCCTTCGGACCTTAAACCATGGGACCCAATAAAATTGACCTATTGCAGCGGAATGTGCGCTCACCGCGTTGTAGTATGAAAATTCGCAATAATGTTTAATATTCTTTTGCATTAAAAATATCAAATTAAAAGAACAAAAAGGCAAAAAAAAAAAAGATTTAGATATTTTATGTATGTAAGGCCACATGATTTAGCAACTAGACGCACATCGACAAGCAGAGCTTTTTCTCAAAACGGAAACTCACCAACTGTTTTGAGTTGTAGTGGCACTCGTCAAAACACTCAAAAGTCACAAACTTGTAGCGATAGAAATTATATTTAGACATTACATCCCGTTTCTTGGTTGTATTCTTTTAAATAAAAAGTTCTTGGTGATGGGAACTAGGGCTATCAGAGATTTACTGACACTTCTCTGGTGAGGATTTTAGATTGCATCATTGAGATCTACTCCGTTTCTTCATCATTTTTATCTGCATTTTTGTTAAAAAGCTGCAAGATCGAAGCTGTACGTGTTCCCGATGCATCTAGGAGATCTTTTTCTGTGATTGGGTGGTGGGATCTTTGAACTAGTGCGTGCTTCTCTTCTCTTAGCTGGTAAGCAAACTGATTTTATAAGATGTCTTGGTTTGTAAACCATTTATGGAAGTTTTCACTGGTTTGATTATATTTGATTGAACATTTAAGTTATCTTTTCTTTTTCTGGGTAGTCTTCCCAATACTGAGGTAAATTATTAAAGCCTTTATTGGATCAGGGTGTTTTGTGTTCTTTATTGGTTTTTGCGGTCCGATTTCGCTAATTCCAAGCTTAAGTTAGCTGTTTCAAATTTCAATCTTTGAATTTGTTTTGCGACGATATCGAGCTTGTCATTATTCCCTCTGGATGATACAGATGGAAAGAATAAACTGAGCTTGCTGTACTTTAGTTCCAGTCCAGAGTAGTGTGAGCAGAACTTCTTGACTTGGTACTCAAACGGATAAGGGTTAAGCTTTGAGTTTATGAATGGTATTCGCTATTTCTTGTCTCGGAAAATTCTTACTTCTCAAATTTTTTAATTGATAGTTTTTCTCATCAAACTTTTTCTAATAAATGGTTCACCTATAAATGTTGAAGAATGGTTTTTTGCTCTCATATTATTAGCTCCATATTTATGTAAGCCTGGGTTTTGCATATAGGATTATGTTGCACGTCTTCCTAATCTGCTCTGTTAACGGTTTCAGGGCAGTATGGCTTTAAAAACTAATTCGGCTGATGGTAGAACTAGGAGTTCTATACAGATCTTTATTGTAGTGGGGTTATGTTGTTTCTTCTATATATTGGGTGCATGGCAAAGGAGTGGATTTGGAAAGGCTGACAACCTTGCTATGGCAATTACTAAGAACACAGGGGACTGCAGTATACTGCCGAGTTTAGATTTCGAGACTCATCATGGTGGTGAAGTGGGTATTGATTCTGATTCAAAACCCAAAGTCATCGAGCCTTGTCACCCTCGGTACACTGATTACACACCTTGCCAAGATCAAAAGCGGGCTATGACTTTCCCTAGGGAAAACATGTTTTATCGAGAGAGGCATTGTCCTCGTGAAGACGAGAAGCTGCATTGCCTAATTCCCGCCCCTAAAGGCTATGTGACTCCTTTCCCTTGGCCTAAGAGTCGCGACTATGTGCCCTTTGCCAATGCGCCTTACAAGAGCCTCACTGTTGAGAAGGCTATTCAAAACTGGGTTCAATATGAAGGCAACGTATTTAGGTTTCCTGGTGGCGGAACTCAGTTTCCACAAGGAGCAGGTAAGTACATTGATCAGCTAGCTTCGGTCATACCAATGGCTAATGGGACAGTTAGAACTGCACTAGACACTGGTTGTGGGGTAAGTTACCAGCCTCAAACTCTTTTCTCTTCCCTATGAATAGGGCTTGTTGTTTGACCTAGTCTGCTTATTTTAATCAATTTGTTCTTTAATTCAGGTTGCCAGTTGGGGTGCATACCTTTGGAGTAGAAATGTGATTTCAATGTCCTTTGCACCAAGAGATTCTCACGAAGCACAGGTTCAGTTTGCTCTTGAAAGAGGTGTGCCTGCAGTTATTGGGGTTCTTGGTACCATAAAGCTGCCGTACCCTTCCAGAGCCTTTGATATGGCTCATTGTTCTCGTTGTTTAATCCCTTGGGGTGCAAATGGTGAGATTTTCTTCGCACAAGGAATTGATTGGTTTTTAGTTGTGCACTGACTGCCCTCAATTCATGCTTCATTCCTTCTCTTTTATTACTTTAATTTGTGCTAAGGAGGTCACTCAATACATTTTTATATTTGCAGGAGGAATATACATGAAGGAAGTTGACCGAGTTCTTAGACCTGGTGGTTACTGGGTGCTTTCTGGACCTCCAATCAATTGGAAGACTAACTACAAAGCATGGCAACGTCCCAAAGAGGAACTTCAGGAGGAGCAAAGAAACATCGAAGAGGTTGCCAAGCTTCTTTGCTGGGAAAAGAAGTATGAGAAGGGTGAAATAGCAATTTGGAAAAAAAGAACAAATCCTGATTCCTGTCCTCATCGACAAGATGATGCATTCTGCAAGTCTTCTGACACAGATGATGTGTGGTATGGTTTTGGATTACGTTTGCATGTTTAGTTCATTGTCTGCAGCTAAGTGTGACCACACTTTGGTGCCATCTGATGCTATCCTGTGGACTTGAAAATAACTAACATTTTGTCATGAAACTTTTCAGACATCAATATCTTTGTATGTATGTTTAAGATTTGAATTGTTTGTGTAGGTACCAAAAAATGAAGGATTGCATCACGCCATATCCTGATGTTAGTAGTTCAAATGAGGTTGCTGGTGGGGAACTGAAGACGTTTCCTGAGAGGCTTTATGCTGTGCCTCCCAGAGTTTCTAGCGGTTCTATTCCTGGGGTATCTGTTGAGACTTACCAGGAGGACAACAAATTATGGAGGAAGCATGTGCATGCATATAAGAAAATCAATAAGCTTATTGACTCTGGGAGGTATCGCAACATTATGGACATGAATGCTGGGTTGGGAGGTTTTGCTGCTGCACTGGAGTCTCCAAAACTTTGGGTTATGAATGTTGTGCCTACAATTGCTGAGAAAAACACACTGGGTGTGATATACGAGAGAGGATTAATTGGAATCTATCACAATTGGTATGTACTTAATTGTTGTCCACTTTTGTCTTTTGATCTGTTCCAGCACTTGACCAGTGTTTTACAGTGTTGCACTCTTGGTGAAATTTCAACTTTGCATTTTTTTTTAACCACCTTAATCGTGAAGTTAGATTGTTCATCAACAGATTATTTTTGCCATTTCAGGTGTGAAGCTTTCTCCACATACCCGAGGACATATGACTTTATTCATGCAAATGGCCTTTTCAGTTTATACAATGACAAGTGAGTATCCACTCAGTTTTTTAGATGAAAAGAGATGTGAATTTAGTAATTTTCCGATCCCTATAGAAGCAGTTCCAATGTTTCACTTCTGCTTCTCATTTTGTTTGATGAAACAATGCTCTTTTAAATTTGGTATTCTAACAGTGCCCCATATATAGATTGACCAACATCTGACAATGTTCATATTTGATTTCTTTATTCAATAACCAACGGTTAAGAACTTCTTTTATGGATCTAAATTGATAGTTGTGAGGTCTTTATACCATTTTGCGTCCAGCCTAACAAGATCAATCATTTGCTCAAGATGACCCTCCTTTTGTTTTCTTAACATTGAGGGCGGTGCAGAGAACTGAAGTAGTTCTGTTTAAACTGGGCTGTAGTTGCTCTACACTTATTTGTACATTAAACATCTCCTAGCAAGCTTTCCTAAAATGACAGGATAGCGGCATATACCGCATTCATAATGGCTGAATGTGGACCAGAAAGGCCCTAGGAGGATACTGCTATCATGCCAACTTTGAAGCAGCTTGCCAAATCACCAGGACTTAGTACTACTCACTGTCAGCTTCAGTTCCTAGGTGTTTAACGTATCTTGTATTGTTGCAGTGACCTGGGGAACTGATTTGTTGCATGCTATGGCTAAAATTTTGTAATTGGTTTCTTCTCATTCCCTAATAATGTATAACTCAACTACTGTAATTTAATAAATGCAGATGTAACATAGAGGACATTCTTCTGGAGATGGACAGGATTTTGCGACCGGAGGGTGCTGTGATAATTAGAGATGAAGTTGATGTGCTAGCTAAGGTGAGGAAGATAGTTGGAGGAATGAGATGGGACACTAAGATGGTGGACCATGAAGATGGACCCTTGGTGCCTGAGAAAATATTAATTGCTGTCAAGCAGTATTGGGTTGCTGGTGGGAACTCCACATCCACAGAATGAATGCTGACTGTGAGAGTGGAAGCTAGAAAGCGTTAGTGCTCATCTTATCCAACCGTGACATGAACCGATATATTTAATCACAGTAACTTCAGGAAAAAGGAGAGATTTTCCACGCCAATTGATGAATTGCCCCTTTTTTTTCTTATGCTTGATCTATCGATATAGTATCGAAGCTGTACTTTTTGCCTATCAATCATTTTTTAGTTCTTTTTGAAAAATGTTGCTAGTGGCAAATACACTCATTTATGATTGGAGGACTAGTGGCAAATCGCTCTCCGGTCTGTTTTGAAAAACACTTTTTCAAACTACTGTCTTCATTGTCTTCTGGAAGAGTTCATGATTGTAAAGTCACGATGATCATGGTGAGAAAATGGAACTGACAAACTTTCATGAGGTTGTGATGGTATTCAAGTCTGTAGGAATTAATTAAATGTGATGATTTGTTCTAGTAGAGAAAAAAGCATCAAGGGCCACAATTCCTCGCTTGGCTCTATACTCGAACTGGCCCCATTTTCATAACCTTAACCGAGGTCATAATAACGACAAGAGGACTCGAATTCCACCACAAGTTGGGACTACAGTCACTACACCCTGTGAAGAGAAGTAGTTCGCGTCATATGTACTGAGTGGTAGAATTATTCTGAAAATACGTATTGGTTAAGCGTGTTCACGTACGACTCAGTAGTTGGGAATTCAGTTTACATGTTCGACATGGTAGGATTTCATTGCAGTCTTGTCCCATTAAATGAACGATTTTGGACTGACGTGCAAAATGCCCTTGATAGTAGGAATGTAGTCCTCCAGAAGTAAAAATTTGTGTGGACTCCAGTACTTGGAAGTGGCTGGCAGCGTCACAGGCATAAGGTAGTGATGGCCAGTTGTTTTAACAATGCTAGGCAATTGTCGGCTACGAACTCCGGTGTGATGCCAAAATTTAGATAGGAAAAATACTTTGAAGCAGTTGTGTTTAAGATCTTATGGACGTGCGATTCTCTGTGTCGAGCATTTCTTTTGCTCATCTCTCATCAAAAGTATCTAGGATTATAACGAATTTGGCAACAGTAAGATTACGCATTATATTATTGTTTCCAATGTTCATCAAAATGGGTTAGCGATCAGTAGCTGATTCGACCTTAAACGTAAACAGGCATTCACCGTTAAAATAGCTTCATCAATATTGATAAAATGAAGTTTGATTACAAGAACAGCCTTTGGCTTACTGGCGTTTCCTTTCCTCTACCAATAAATTAGAGGCTTATCATCAGTGTTCAAAACTGATGATAATGGAGATAGGACCTACACTATAACAGTGTTCAAAACTGTCAACATATTAATTCCCTTCTACAACTTTTATCTATAGATGAATAACAATATACCTCCAACAGTACTGAAACTTTATTCGTATTCATCTGTTGATATGGAGTTGGAACTCAAATTACGGGGGTAATAAAATGTTGGAAATACTAATTTCCCTCTGCAGCTCTGCTACTTCATTTCTTCACGAATAACTTGACGTGTTGATGCCTAGAAATATGCCAGATAGCTAAGAATTATAGAATTTTATTGCATATTTACTACAACGTTATACATTAGTATGAGAAGCTCCAAGTCTAAAATTGTTCTTCTAGTTACTGGATTATGGCAAAAATGTAAAAATTTTAACGGTGAAGCTCATTATGAAAGACATCATTCTTCTATTTCACTCTTTTAAATTAATATTAACACCACCTTACTTTGTAATAGAAAAAAAATTAATTACATCATACCTGGTGAGTTACGGCAAAACTATAATTTTACGTGTCAATTGATTATGGCTGCATTTGACATATACCTGTTTTTGGTTAAATCCGTCTGCAGTTTATTCAGTTGCTTATTTAATAAAATATTATAGCTTCTCTCTTTTTCAGTGAAAATTAAAATAGTTATTAGTTGGACTGCAAGCTTATGGTTCTACTTCTCCTCACATTTTGCTTGCAGACTCAATAGCGCTCCCTAGCACCCTCAGTACTTTGTTACATGCTCAAGTTCCACTTACAGGAATCCATGCTTCTTGTGTAACAAAAAAGTTGAACGTTTCTTAATTTCCCATCTTTTATCAGTACCTGGTACTGCTTTTTCTCTAATTCTAGTTCCCACTTCTTCTTTGTTGAGTCTTTTTCTTTCTTGTCTTTTAATCTTTTTGCATCGGGCTGAGATTCACCGGACGCCATATCTATGCCCACCTCGACAACGATGACGAATCTCTCACAAAATTTGTCTCTGGAGAACAATAGTGACAACCTTCGTGATGTTTCCTTGTCTTCCTACATGAACACTGGCGAGGAAACCTTGGCTCATAAACCTGCAGAATCAAGTCCAAGCTTCTTTCCAAAAGCTGCTACCCGAGAGGGTCATCACGATCAAAGTGAAGGAGCGGGAAAAGGACACGAAGAAATTGGTGTGTTTAGTGCTGAGAAGTACTTCAAAGGAGTGATGGATAATGATATCAGTCCAAGAATTACCAATGCAGTGACGCGAAGATACCGAGTTGAAAGAGATGAACTAAGTGGTGCAGCTGCTGTACAATCTCAAATTCCTGTTGAACCCCCTAGCATTGGTTCTGAATCCAATTGGAACAGCCAAAGTGCACTTATAAAGTCAGTTCTGAGACATCCACCAGGCACTAAGACGAACAAGGCCAGGGGGAAGAGTATTCTTGCAGGTCTTGGCTGCAAATATTGTTCCTGTTCTGATAAGGATTCTGTTGATGTCCATGAACATGACGGGGAAATCAGTTTCAAAAGAACTTCTGATTCTGGTCTGGTCCAAGCCAAGGAAATTCCTGTAAAGAACACAAAAGATGGCCCTGATGTAGAATATGAACCAAGATCAGAGTCCTGGAAAAAAGAGGAGATTCACGGCCAGTTAAATAAGTTGGGATATGAGCTAAACAAAGAAACATGTTTCAGTTTCCCCACTTTGAGCTCTGCCGCAGGAAAACTTCCAATGAAGATGCAACAACAACATCAATTAGACCTTTTCCCACGGAAGTCAATAGAAGTTTTTGGCTCGCCTGCGAATGACAGGGGAAGCAAGTCTTTCAGTCTTGAAAGGAGGCTGACAATGCTATCCTGGGATGCAAATCCAGGAGTTGGGGGAATCGCATATTCTGAAACACCAAGCGGAGTGCACTATGAGAACGATAGTGATGCCAGTTCGGACTTGTTTGAGATAGAAAGTCACACCGGAAGAGTCAAGCCGTTGCTCAAAAGGCAGGGATCAGATGCTACTTCAGGTTGTGTCTCACCTACAACTTGCTATGCTCCAAGTGAGGCAAGTATTGATTGGAGTGTGGTCACCGGTAGTGCTGCAGATTTCTCTGTTTTATCGGATTATGAAGACCTTAGACCATCAACAAGTCCAGTGCAAGGATTTAATGTGAAAACCAAAACTTGCAGGGATACGCCAAAGCGTCGTCCCAGCCCCTTATTGGGATGTAAGAACAATGCTGCTGTCAGAGTTGCTGGAGATGCACATAGAAGGAACAATAAGACTGATTTCGACCAACAAACGCGTTAAGTTTCGCATTCCTATACTCCTGTAAAATGCTCTTGCAAGCTACTGACGCCCTCCCACGTTCACGCTCACCTCACAAGTCACGTCTTTTTTACATTCAATGATATGGATATTTGAGACTGATTTTCTTTTTTCCTTTTGGTGAAGTATAATCTGATATCAAGTGCCTACAATCTATGTTTTGATTGTCTTGCATTGCAGCAACGTGGACTTGAAGAGCACAATGGCACCTTTCTCACATAGTCTAAAACTGCAAGCTTATTTTTCCATAAATAAAAACTATTAGAAGTCGAATGTCCCTTGTATTGCCATGCCAACAATGGAATGTATTAGTGAACTCAAATGATAGAAAGCTGAAAAAAAAGTTCCGTCATAAATGAGTTACAAGCATGTTGCATAGTGGTTGCAGTAACTAGCAACATTTCCTAACGTAAGAAAGCGAAAAAGATGCTATCTTTCCTTGTGTAATAGTAACTTGCCTCGACAAGGTGAAAGCCCTTTGCTCAGAAACCACATATATTAACTAACAACGCCTAGTATGAAGTGTCAATTCAAAGTGATTGTCAACTTTCGATCCTAACGCCTGAGCCAAGGTGCTTGTTTTCCTACAACTAATTCTGGAACAACATTAACGATAAGGTGTTTCTACAAATCCTTCGCTTTACATGACAAATGGCCTTCAAATTCAGTACAAATTCCTGAAATGAGATCTTAAAGTTGGTCCAGTAAGGATATATGCTTATTGGATGGTCCGTCACTAAGCTGCAAAACCTGCTTGCTGCTACCTGCAGGGGCCAAGCTCAATCATGGAAACATTAACATCAGGGCTATTACCTTAATGCAATATACGACGACTCAGCAACTCCTTTTCGCTTTTTACAAACTCTAGCATAATAATTTATACAACGATTTTCATAAACCACAATCTCTCTGCAAGGGACAAATTCTGATCATAGAATCACCATCTCTCTAAAATGAATAGCTTGCCTGAGTGGCCTGTGATGATGGAATATTAATAATACTATTGATTAGTAGCTTTCTGGAAACATCCTTATTTTCAAAGCCAAGTGACCTGACAATTGTTCTGATTGTACAAACCATGAGGATATAATAGATGGTCTATTGGCTGAAAGGTCCATGATGAGAACGATAGTACTGAAGAATAAAAGATAGATGGATCATCGATGAATCAGCACCAAAAGGAAAAAAATGAGGCAGATACTATAGCTGGAAGAAACTAGTTGATGATGTCCACAAGCGGGTTGGGTTCAGAGTCACAAGCAACATTAATGCTATTAACCCTTAAATTAAATTGGCTACCAATATATAGCTGAGTGTATGAATAATTTCTGTTGTGGACCACAAGAAAAAGGCAAGCATTTAACACCTTCAAATCAATTACAAGGAATTAACTGTCCTACGTGGAGAGGTGACCTTCAAGTTATAAATGGATGATGGAAGTAGTGAACAGAATATGGTGGCAGAAAGGTTCATGTGTTAAGATATTCCCATCACTCTCCAAGTTTGGTTTCTATTCCTGAAGGGGTAGGAGTATGTTGGTTCCGAACACTAAATGCCAGTGGGACTTCTGTGGTCCTAGTTTAAGCTATGCACTTTCCATGTAATTTGGGGGTTGAAAGTGAAATTATATGATGCTCTAGTTGGGATTAATGGCACTTGAAGGTCGAAAAGCAAAGTGAGAAGTAACTCATAACTAGATTATATTTGAAATTGATTACAACATGACCGATTATGACCAGTTCCAATTATAAAATATTATAATATAATATTTTAATAATATAATATAATATAATAATTATTTAAATATTATTATAATATATATAATAACTAATAGATTATAGATGACTATAGACTACCGGCTGGTTAGTGATTTCCATTATATTTTCATTATAAAACCTCTTTCTTATCAATTTATTTTTACAAAAGTAACAGTCCCATATTTGATTGACGCTAAACTTAACCACTTTTTTTTTTACTTCAAAGTTAGTAAATTTCTTTGCTAAGTAAAAGAATGATTTGTAGGTCTACCATTCGCAATTTTGCATCTTCTTATTCCATTTCTTATTTTTCATGCAGCTTTTGATGGCTTGCTTTTATGAAAGGAAAAAACCAAATAGCTGACCAATCATGACCTTTTATGGTTGTTGATTATTAAAATGTTATTATTATAATAGGACCTTCCACGGTTGACTGGAGGCAAAAACTGTTATAAAGCGTGACTTAGCTTGGTAACCGTGAGGAGAAGGCTTAGGGTATTGTCAACCAAGGACAAAAGCATCACGTTGCCATAGAAGTTTTGCCACATTACATTTTACAAAGGTCTTATCAACTATTAATTACTGCAAGTGACTTGGCTTTACGTTTTTCATTTATTAAATTTTGGATTAAAATTATTGATAGCCTATGTAATTTTCAAAGTTATCATTTTAGTCTTTATAGTTTGAAAATTATTATTTAATCTTTAAACTTTTATTTTTTTTCAACCATCAGTCCTCTATCAAATTCTGTTAAAAGAGTAAATAAAATAAAATTAAAAAATAGAGATAGGTACAAAACAAAAGACAAAGCCCATCAGTTCAAAAAACAGACTCCAAAAGGGTTAAAGACCTTATTACCACCAGTCAAAACAACATATAACCACTAACTACATATTAAAAAAGGAGAGGTTGTTACACGTAGCCTTTAGCATCGATCAAAATTGACTTAATTGGGTAAAGGAGAGGAACAATGCGATCCAAGTAGCGAGATGACCATCTCTAGGTATTTTCCTGTTATCCTCCTTGAGAGCTTGATTAGTATCCTTCCCATTTGGTTCGAAAGTGTAATCTAGATGCAAATTGTGCTTATGTTGGTATGCCTAGGTACTAGGGTTTGAGAAGGACCATCTTCTAGGATTTGTATATGGATGAAAGGGTGTTACGACCCCCATACCCACATGTTGAAGCCTTATATTCTCCATCTTTCCCTGAGCCAACTATTGCAGTCCTCTATGACAGCTTTGGCTATGAGCTATTCTCTAATCTAAGCTATTAGAGTATCTACCACTTATTCCTATGTTTTTTCTCTTCCTTTAAAGCATCGATCATTTCGTTCTTTTCATATTTTATACATAGATAAACCAAGAGAAATCAGTATGATATTCTTGCTGGCCCTGCTCCATTTGCTTATTATTTTGTAGCTAATTTAGAAGTTCATCATAGTTGTAGCTTGCGTTACCCTGCAGACAAAGGGTTGTGACTCTACTCCTCTATTAGATTTTGCTAATGTAGACGAACAAATTTTTAATATATGTAGATGCCATGTCAGTAGAATTTGATGGAAGACCGATAGTTGAAAAAAAATGAAAGTTTAAGGATTAAAATAATAATTTTCAAACCATAGTAATTAAAATGATAGTTTTAGAAACTATAAGGACTACCTATAATTTTAATCCTTAAATTTTCAAAGAACATATTTTAAAAATAATATACCATAACAAAGCCAAATGAAGTATAATCAAAAGATATGATATATTTCGACATATTTTCCTTTTAATTAAATGAGTGGTGCGTTTCTTACAAAATATTAACATAACAAAATTTTTAATGCTATGCAGGTGCATGTCTTATAAAATTTTCTTTATGAAGAATGCATTAAACATAAAAATTATGACAAAAATTTTACTACAATTATATTGTTAAGAAAGTATAGAATTAGATATTTAAAGAGACTACCTAACAAGTGGTAGTTATTGATGTTGTTACAAAGACTTAAGTAGGAACTCTAAATTTGCACCAAATTGCTTCTAAACCTTAACATAACAATTGAATAATCTTAGTTGAACTTAATATTTCCTAATCCTTTATATTTGAAAGCATTTCAAACAAGTGCTTAAGCAACCAATAAGCTCATATTAATAAAGAAAAATAGATAGCAACAAAAAAAGAAAAGTTTCATAAGACATATAACAAAAACCACTTTTTAACTTCTTACAATAGTTACAAAGGTACAAATATTTTAACTCTATTTATGTTGATATCTTGATTTAAATAAGCTATTCATAAACATATTGAAACTTGAAAAGTAAGATAAAAGAAATTGGGTTGCAATGCCGCAAAGCCCCTAATATCATGTAGTTGACAACTCTAACCACTTATGCATTACTTTAATAAGTTGTTAACACATTTTGCCATTTTTTTTCCACTAAGTAAAGTAACATGTGATAAATGAAGATATTAATCTTACCCCTACTCTCTCTCTCTCTCTCTCTCTCTCTCTCTCTCTCGCACATACACACGCACACACACACACACACATACACATCTTACTTCCTCTAAGATTTTCCCAATTAACTTTGCCACATAACCTATAATCTTCACCAAAGAATAATGGTTAGTTTAGTTCTGAGCCTAACTGTACATGATCCAATAAATGCACACTCACAGCCAAGTCTATTAAATATATCTATTTTTTAGCACAATTTGGTCCCTAGTCCCTAGCCAAGCTGGTCAATGTACTAGCAGTTTATAATGGCCAACTAAAGTTGGAAACATGCTTGATCCAACCTCTTTTAGTTATCTTGGTTTGTTTTAACATGCCTCCCTCATGATTAAATCATGCTAATCTTTGGTAAAGGTATACCAATGGCTAACAAAAAGTTATTGCATGTATTAAGGGGCTAATTGATCACCCTTAGCAAATGAATTTGACACTTTTATTGGAACAAATCAGAGATAGTTATTTACTTAGTCTTCAAATTGCCATGAGGTAGTTTCTTTCTTCCAAGTAACTTCTAAAATAGGCTTATTCTTCCACCGAATCAAGAATGTCACTCTTTGATTCTTTTTATATTGTCCTATTGTTTGATGATCCCTTAATCTGTTTGACAAATTGTTTTCTTAAAACTAGTGGATCTCTTGTCACTAGAATTTTAGTAGAATTTGATATATTCTTATGGTAAGTTTAAGGAAATTAACATAAATAGTTAGATGTACGCTTAGCCTTTCGATTAATTTAAGACGATATATCACATCCTCAACTTTGTAAAGTACCTATAATGGCCCATCATACTTTGGCACTAAGCTAAGTTGTACTCATTTACTACTAACCTTCTTCTAAATTTAAGGAGTAAGTTTTAAATATGCCTTATTCCTGATATTGAATTTGAGAGGCCTCCTTCATTAGTCCATTTTTTTTCTTCATCCACTTAAAGGCCTTTTAAGTATTGTCCTTTTCCTCACCCCAAATTTTTGTTTCTCCCTCGTAAATTGATAAGTAATAGAACATTTCCCACCTAACCTTTATTAGGTAATTTAAAGTGGAGTTAGAGAGCTATTATCCTAATTTGTCATAAAAGAAGTTTTTCTGTGGTGGAAGATTTGTGCAAGTTATAATAAAATTATATATATCAAGTAACTTAACCAATTATGTTGACTTGGACTTATGTAATGATGTAAGTATTCCTACAACAAGCCATTGATCCTTTTTTTTTAGTCATCCATCTATAGGTGATTTGTAGTTGAGAATTTATGATTTTACATCATTATGTTAAAAAGAGATGTTCAAAGCTGACTAGTGAATTGAGAATCTTGATCACTTACAAATTTATGGCAACATTGGAGGGATAAGAAGTTAATGTTGGCATGAAGAATACATATTTGGAAGACCTATCAACCACTATCATGATTGACGCTATGTTGTCTACCTTTTGAAATCTAGTAATAAAATCCATCAAAACTAATATCCACCATCTTTTTAGAATGGGCAAAGGTTGTAGCAATCATGTTTCCTTTTATCTTTTAGGTTTATTTATATACCCCAATATCATTTTCCATCTTCGACCAATAGTAGGAATAAGATTAGCACCAAAGCCCATTGAACTTCGAGGTCTCCAACCTATTGTGAGTCATACATCTTCTTAAGTAATTGTTTTTGTAAGGCACCAAACTTTGGCACATATATCTAATTACGTTTCATTATTTAACCCATTATTATCAAGTTAAAATCTATGAACAATACCATATTTTAACTATTGAGCTATCTTACAATCGGTGCCATTAAGAGGGGATACAAAATTGGTTTGTTCCAATAAGTTTAACTCTACTTTAACGATGGCATATAAGGTTATAAAGAATTCTTTTTGACTCAATGCAATGTCCATGTTATTATGCCTATCTAGGTATATGTTCACAAGAAAAGTCATATTCAATAAGTAAATCTTTCCATTAGGCTTGTTTTTACAGAAAACTTGTCTTATATCCTAAAAAATGGTGTTAGTAACATCATCCATAATGACAATGAACTTGGCACCAAATAGGTAGACCTACCACTAAATAGGTAGACTTGCTAAGCATCAAGTTATTGTACCACTGCTAATATCTCCTTCTTTTAGATTAAATATCTTTATTTTATGTTATTAAGCTTCCAACTTTCAAAAGTAACATAAAGGTCTTCTCACACCAAGACTTTAACCATAACTTTATTTGAAGCATCTATTTATACCTTAAAAAGGAGATCAACATCTAGTAGTGAAAATATAGGTTTAGATGAAATAAAAACCTTTAATTTATTAAAAGATTTTTGGAATATGCCCGTATAGTATAATTCTTTTTTCTTCTTTAAAAAGTAAATCGAAAGTGTATTCTTCTTCGAATAGCCTATAATAAATTAGTAATAGTAGTTTGTTAAGTTAAGAAAATTATAAAGTTCTTGCACCTTTGTAAGAACATTCTATTCAATAATAGCCTATACCTTTTCAGAATCCATTCTCACCTAGCCCTTACTAACCAAGTGTCTTAATATCTGATTTTTTATTAGGCAAATTTGCACTTCTTAAACAAAACTTGTGTTGCCTAAACTATTTGAACACTTTCTTTAAGTGCTTTACATACTCTACCAAGTTAATGATACAAAACACAATATTTTCCAAGTGAACCACAATAAAATTATCCAAAACGTTATCTAGTATGTCATTGATTAAGTTATAAAATGTAGCATAAGTGTTCACTAAACTAAATGGTATTACTAAAAACTCATAATACCTATACCGAGTTATACAAGTGTTCTTTTTTTCAACTCTTTTGGTAATTAATACTTTTAATACGTATTTCAAATATCTAGCTTTGTGAACACTATAGTCCTCAATAACTTGTCCATCAAGTCTTGAACTAAAGGTATAAACTACTTATTTTTTATTATTGACTTACTTAGTATTGATAAGCTAAGCACATCCATAATACTTCATCTTGTTTCTTTTGAAAAAACAATGAGACACTATTATAACTCGTTGCAAATTACCAAATAATAATCCTAACGAAACCTTACTATGTGGTAAGATGAGTTAGGGTTAAATCTACAAGGAGTTAAGATGAGTTAAAGTTATTTATACTATTGTGCAAAATAAAAATAAAAAGAAATAAAAACCCCTTAAATTTTTTATGAAAACAAAACAAATAGAAAAGGAAACTAACGAAATCGAAAAAAATAATTAAAAAAATAAAATAGAAACAAACAGATAATAATAAGAGAAAGCTAGGTAAAAGATATTTATGAGATTTAGGACTTATAACTAGTCATTTAAAGCATAAAGATTGTGTTTTGTCTAAGACACTAGCTTATAAACACAAATAAGCTCTTGCATCCTAAGTTCCTCCAATTTTAGATAAATCCTATACGATAGAAAATTTATCCCCAACTATGTGATAACCTAAAATAATCTTTCTAGATTTAATGGCGCAACAACTTTAACTACTATGCAACAATTAGCTTAAGCCATAATCATACAAGTTTGGATTATGTAACTTAGATAATTGGAATCCTCGGCTAAGATGATTAAATTTAGTTGCAAAATAAATTAGCCTAGTGTCATTTATAGTATTTGCTAATGATAATTACGAATCAAAAGTCCATACCTAACAATTGAACTAGAAATTACTAATAGGATGAACATACTTATAGGATAATTCCTAATTTATGGCATTTAACCTGAATTCCAATTTAATCTAACCTAAAACATAATGCCCAATGAAAATTATGTCAATTCTTACAATTATCAATCTATTATCCCTTTAATATCTTCTTACCTAATATAAATTTAGCTTAACATAACAAAATTAATTAAAATAGAATATAAATGGCAAGATAACATATTAAAATAAAAAATAAAATTGACAACAAAACTATTTATTCAGATATAACCAAAGGTTTATACAATATTTAAAGATTAAAACACTTAAAATCATTAAAAATTCAAACTAACTAAGAACAATATATAAGACATTGTAAATACCAACAATAAAGGACTAAAACAACTGTAAATGAAGCTTAATGGATCCCAAACTGAAATAAATAAACTAAAAGTAGAACAACAACAAAACCCAACTTAAGATCCTAAGAACATGAAGATATTATAGGAAAACAAGATGAAAACTCAAAAGAATGGTATGATTGCTAGAGAATATATTTATGTTCTTCAAGACCCTTTTTATATCCTTTTCAATTAGGGTAAATTCAAGGATGAGTAAAAGACCTCTTTGACCTTTTTATTTTTCACTAATAGTGTGCTTAATGACAGTTTACTTATTCTATAACATTGGTCTTTTGAACCACCATTAAAGGGCCTAGGTTGTGTCCTTTAAAGGTAGTCTACTTAAGCTCCTGTTGATCAGCTGCAACTTGTTGTTGATGGTCTAGAATGACAACCCTTACTCCATTTTTGCTTTAATTCTTTCCCAAACTTGGTATTTTTGTCCAAAACTTATATCAGAAGATAAAACTTATCATTCAACATATAATGACACAAATTTAGCACTTTTATAATGAAAATAGGGATGAATTCTTATGAAATCACATACCAAAACTTAACAAATTTCATCAGTTTTGCACTATAAAAGGTTTTGGAAAGTTGGATAAGGCATATGTAGGAGGGATTGGGCCTAGTAGTAATTTGATCCTATGATTGATCTTATAAAGAGGGGGAAAAGTCATTGACAACTCTTATGGCATTATATCCCAAATTCTCTCATCAATTTTGCAACAACATCTAAAGCTTCCACCATATAGTTTTTGGCAATCTCTTACACAGCCGCAAGATAAAGTTTCCATGCCTTTGTTTAGGTCTTTCTCGATGCTTATAGTTGAATCATATTCGACCATTATTGTCTTATCCATTATTCCTCCACTAGATTTATAATAATTTACATAAAAATAAACATGTTCATTTATGATCATCATACTTTCAAGATTTGAATATAGCATCGCTTTCACTTAGATCTACAATAATTTACATAAAAAGAATTATGTTCATTTATGATCATCATAGTTTTAAGATCTGAATATAGCATTACTTTCACTAACTTATGAAAATCTATGTCCAAAATCAAATCGAAGTCTTAGAGAGGTATAAACATCATATTGAACCTCCCATACCAATTTTTGACACTCACTAGGACCTTGTGAGAAAATCTTACTACTATGTATGTTCTTATCATGAGAATTTTTATTTTAAGTCTTATTTTAGCCTAACTTCTTTAGCATTCATTCTTTTATAAAAGAATGAGTGGCACCTATATTCAACATTATCATGAGTTATTTCCTAATGAACTATTTGCCCACATATATTAGTTGTTTAAAAGGACCAGTTACTATGCTCACTGTATTAAGTGATTTGAGTCAATCTAATTTTGAAGGGATATGATTGTCTTCTCCCTTCACTATTAAGGTATAAGAAACAATCCTTGTTTTCTTACAAGACCTCTCATCTCAATTGGGTTGTTTGAATTATAATCTTACTTCTTTTAGTGATCTTTCTTCTTTTTTCCCTTTAGACTTCTCTTATTAATTGCTAGCTTTCAAATTTTAAGAAGAGGAAATGGAAGCCTTAGCCTCTTTTGACACCAAAAAATCAACCAAAACATTAGCAGTCACAATTTTTTCCACAATTTTTTAAATATTTTTTCAACAAAGCTTCATTTAGTCTTGTGGTTGTAACATATATATGAAGTTGAAGAGCTTATCCTCATTAGACATTTTTTTTCAATATCTAACTTTAAGAAATTAAAATGCTTAACATAGTCTCTTACCAACAATTTTTCTCACTTATAGGGATCACAAGCAAGTTAAAATTGTTGTTATCAAGGTTCTGATATTTTTTTTCTTCTTCTTCATCTTCTCCTATGTATCAATGAGAGTATGACCAACATTTGTTTTAGTATAGGTCTCATTCTTCACCATAGTTTGGCACTAATGTCAAGGTACATTGTGGTGACATTCACCTTTATTACATTGAACACCTTAGTAGCTATAAAATATTATTCCATAAGAATAAATAAGAGTACAACCAACATTTGTTTTAGCATAGGTCTCATTCTTCATCATAGTTTGGCACTAATGTCGAGCTACATTATGGTGACATTAACCTTTATTATTGAACACCTTACTAACTACAAAATATTATTCCATATCCCACGTAAGTTCTTAAGCTCCCTAGCATCCAAATTCCTTTGAGAACTTGAAGTTCGTGTACCTTTAATAAAGTGCTTTTTTGTCTGACCAGTATCTTAACTAGTAACAGCATGCTTAAGGATGGTAACCTTAAACCCAGTTTTCTCTTGTGTCTTCATCAAAGTTTCCACTTAATCTTTTAATTGTTAGAGTACCTATTTAAATATTTCAATTGATATGGATAGGAAATGACTTTCTCTTCACTTATGAGCTAAATACTAATGAACACTTTTGCTGGATTAACATGCTCATTTATATTGCTACCTCCCTTTATTTGTATTTTCAGTAAAGGTTTGATATCAATTATTACAAAGACTTAAGTAAGAACTATAAGTTTGTACCAAATTGCACATGTGTCTTTGCACAGAAATTAAATAATTTTGGTTAAACTTAGCCATTTTGACCCCCTTATGTTTGAAAGTGTTTTAGACAAGCTCTTAAATAAACAATGAGTTCGTTACAGAAAAGTGGATGACAACAAAGAGAGAAAAGTTGCACAAGATATATAGAAAAAAGCCCACTTGTCTTAACATCTCAAAATAGTTATAAAGGTTCAAATGCTTTAACTTTTTCTATATTAAAATCTTGGCTCTAATAAGCTATTTATATACATAAGGAAACTTAGAAAGTAAGATATAAGAAACTGGACAACATGCTTCTAAGTTATTAACATTATGGGTGGTTGACAATTTAAACTACTTAGGCACTGTTTTGGTGGGTGGGTAACACGTTTTATCACTTCTTCAACTAAGTAAAGCAATATAAGGTAAATGAAGATAACAATTTTACCCCTACTTTCCCATATTCTTTGCCACGTCATCCAACTTTCTTCAAGCTTTGCCTTACTAACTTTGCCACATTACCTTTAATCTTTACCTAAATATGATGGTTAGCCAAATTTTGAGTCTATCTACATATATTCTACATCATGCATGCTTATAATCAAGTCCACTAGCTGTTTAATTTTTAAGCATAGATTGGTCCTTAGTCCCACTAAGAAAGTTTATGATAAGTCCAACTCAACACAACCAATCTAATCAATGCATATATTATCTTTAATAACCAACCAAAGTTTGAGCCATGCTTGATGTAACCTATTTGATTTCCCTTAATTCATTTTGGCGTGCTTCTTTCATGCCTAGATCTTACTAGTCCTTAGCTAAGGCGCACCATTGGCTAGCAAAAATTAGAAGTCTTTGTTAATGTCTCTCTCAAATGCACTTTGGATTTATAGTGTTATCTTCTCTCTATCTTCTTTCTTTTAGTGAATTGGTGAAATTATCAAACTGCTCTTCATTAATTTCTAATTTGTTATTATTTTATCTACTTTTTATCTTCTTTCTTTTAGTGAACAGGTGAAATTGTCAAACTACTTGTCATTGATTTTTAATTTCTCATTGTTTGATTTTTTTGGTCACTATATTGGTTGAAGTTTAATTTTTGTATGTATAAATTATATAAAATAAGGGATTGATTTTGGTTGAAGGAGACAAATATAAAAGCTTTTGTTAATTTGTTTTAAATGACACTTCTACTCATTATATTATCAAATTACTAATTTAACCATTCATTATAAATATCATTTTCTTAAAAGGGATAAAATCACCAAAACTCTCTGTAGTTTGGTAAACTATCAATCAAATCCTTATAATTTCAAAACTATAAAAAAAAGTCATACAGTTTCAAATTACTTTCAATCATTAGTCCTCCATTACTTTCATCCTGCATAGACTAACGGTATGCCCATGTAGCATGTCTACGTGACAATGCCATGTGATGTTATATTAATAGGTGAAAGTAATTTGAAATCTCAAGGACTTATTTGATACTTTAATAATTAAAGAAATATGTGGTGTAAATATTGTGAAATTTTAACAAAGTATTAAATTAAATTAAAAATGAAATAAATTATATTTTACAAATTCAATATTTATAATATTGTATATATGTGAGAGTAATTCAAACATATTTATCTTGCAAATAATACAATAATAATTATTTTAAATTGATAAAATTTTTAAGTTGATAATAGTTTGGTTTAAATATGGTTTTATATAGCCTAAATGATTTTTTTAATACTCAATTCTGAATGAATCTAAATAAAATAATTTGAAACTCATTTAAATTTAAATATGATTTGAATCTTAAATTTAAATTTATTTAAACATAATTTATGAAATTTTTATATAAAAAATTAATTCAACTGGATTTAAAATTTTTAGTTCAATTTGATATAAAATTAATGACCTAAATTACATTTAAATAAGTTTTTTCACTTCTTCTTATTAAAACGTTTTTATGTTCCTTATAATTTTCTGAATGTAGTTAAAAAAAGTTATGCCTGACATTATTTTAAGGAAAGTTTTAAATACGAATAAGTTTTAACCTATTTTATTTAGACCTAAATAGAATTGAATATAAAAAAATCCTTCTAAGTTGTTTATACGACCTAAAATTAGAAGGATTTTTTTATATTCAATTCCGATTAGATCTAAGTAAAATAGGATAGAGACTAGTATTTAAAATTTCATTTGAACTAATGTAAGACATTTGTAAAATTGGGTATATAGATTCTTTTAAACTACATTTGAAATATTATAAGGAACATATAAAAAAGGCTTTTTCATAAGAAGAAGGAATAAGAAAATTGTATTTAAATATAATTTAATTCGTTAAGTTTATATTGAATTGAACTGAAAATTTTTAACCCAATCAAATTGTTTTTTTAATCTAAATTAATGACTTAAATCAAGTTTAAATAAATTTAAATTTAAGATTCAAATTATATTTACATTTAAATAAGTTTCATACTGTTTTATTTAGATTTAATCAAACTTGAGTGCAAAAAAGTCCTTTAATCCATATAAAATCATAATTAAACCAAATTATTATCAACCTAAAAAATTGATCAATTTGGTGATGAGACAATGTCATTATAATGGAGTGCGATGAGTGCGACAGAGAGTGCGATAGTAAGCGTGCGAGAGTGAAGCTTGAGTTTCCCATAAATTGTGTCCACTAGTGGTCTGCTCTTTTCCTTGTTCTTCTCTAGCCATCTCCTTCACCTGCCTCTATAAAATCTCCTCTTTCCCATCGTTCTGCCTTAAACCCTATCACCTTGTCTCCTTCCTCAAGCAACCTCCTCAAAGCTCGAAAGCCTCCCCTTTAGTCTAGTTTATCGCTCCCCTCTCTGAAAGCAAAAAGCCACAGCCCTAAATCACAAACCCTAATTCCCTAAGCACAAAGCTTTAGCCCCCAATTGTAAATCGTAATTCCTAAAATGCAAAGCCTAACCTTTATATCCCTTCTCTAAACCCTAAAATTATGCCGTCGAACTAAAATAACATCCCTTTATCTTCTCCGTTGTTATCTTTCATGTTGAATCGACCTTATAGTACCTTTAACCCAAATGAACTCGCTAGCTCAGGTCTTGTGGCTCCTCAATGGTCACCTCAACCTCGAACTTGGATTTGTTATCTCGGATGCTTTAGATGACTCAGAAGAAGTGAAATCCTGGCTTATTACTCACCATAAATTAAGGGTGGGTGATAAAATAATTGTCATCCACACCCTTCCCCCAATCTCGCGGGGATAGCATGGAAAGGAGCGGCTCATCTCAGAACGGTCCTTATTGGCTTCTTCATCTATAAGGGACCTACTTTTCCACTAGTACAAGGAATTTTATTGAAAACTTGGTTAGTCTTTAGTTTAATTGAGACTTTAATAATGAGCTTAAACCAAATTTCTTTTTAAGTTTGTTTAAAAAAAGGTATGAAAACTGTCCTTGAAAAGGGCCCTTAGCATATTTGGGTAAACCTTTATTTCTGAAGAAATGGAGCCTCATGTTGGTGAGCATGAAGATGTTAGTTTTGCACTAGTTTAGACTAGATTCCATAATATTCCAATTAAATATTGGAACAATGAGGGTTTAAGTTGCATAGCTAGTTCAGTTGGTAAACTTTGATGATGGATACGCAAATTACAAAGATGTCTAGGGTAAGTTATGCTCAATTGTGTGTTAAAATAGACCTACAGAAAAGCTAGCCGATTAGCTTTTAGCTGGTGACTTACAATAAGGTTAGAGAATATATCTTCAAAGATATTCAAATAGAATATGAATAGAAAACTAAACAAAAAACACAAAAGAAAGAATGCAAACCTACAGGCATGCAACGGGATTTACTAATCACGAAAGAGCAGCATCCCGCAACAAATTCAATAGACTAGGTTATTAGGCCTCCTTGTGTTGAATAAGTTCAAACTACTATTGAGCCATGTATTTAGGATACCTCTCGAGAGATGTATAATTTGTAGACTTATAATGCTTCTAATGGTGATTAGGATATCTCTGAGCAGTGCAGATACCATTGCCCCTACTATTAGAACTCCTAGTAGCTCTTTCTTTGTCTTAAACTCTGAATTGGTTATTACTACTTTGTAGAGGTCCCCCTAGGTCAAGTCCAAGTAGAGGAGGAAGATGTGGAATTTTTAGTTAGAAAAAATAGAAAATCGAGAAGAAAGCCTAAAACTTAATCTTATTTTTTTTTCAGTGTTTTTTCCCTTTTGATCATTCTATCTCTAGTATTTTGGAATATTGAAGGTCTTAATAACCTAAAAAACAATTAGGTATCAAGTGTATCCTTAAGTCTCCTTCAGTATCCCTTTTTTGCTTAATAGAAACTAGGATTATGTCCCCTTCCTGCTTGGATAGAACTTATAGATTTTTATTACCAAATTAGACTACTGTTAGTAATTTATCTCTAAACTCTAATACCAGGCCATTGATAGCCTGGAATCTGAACTACCATTTTTGTTCCCCTAAAATTACAAATGACCAGCTTATCCATCTCGAAGTTACTCCTTTAAACTATAATTCTCCAATCACCATTACTTGTGTTTATAGGTCAAATAATAATAACCATAGGAAATATCTGTGGTCCTTAATCAAAAGGATTCAGTTAAGCATGGGTAATAATTCTTAGCTTGTAACTAGGAATTTTAATTTTATCCTTTACTCTCAAAAAGCCTCTATTGTTAGCCCTTTTGCCCTCACTAGTATGAGAGATTTTAGGAATTGTATTTAAGATTTTACTCTATTTAACTTAAACTTTAGTGGGCCAAGGTTCACTTGATCAAATAAAAGTAGGTGGTATTTTTGTTACTAGGAAATTTGATAGAGTTTTAGTTAACTTCAATTGGCTTTCTACTTTTCCTAAGTCCTTTTCTTTGATTGAAAATCCTAACATTTCTAAACACTCTCCTATTTTGGTAAAGCTTTTGGTCCCAAATACAAAATGAGCTTTCTCTTTTTGAATTTTCTAAATTTTTTGCCTCTCACCCAAATTTCCTTCCAACTATTGAAAAGGCCTGATCTACTCCTGTTTCTAGGACTCCTATGTGTTGCATTGTTACAAAACTTAAAATGGTTAAACAATCCCTCAAAATCTTAAATTTAAAGGACGTGGGTGATCTAAATATTAGGGTAGTGTAAAACCAAGCTAACCTTAATAACATTCAAGATCTAATGAGTCAGAATCCTAATGATCTTAATCTCATTAATAAAAAAAGTGAGGCTATAAAAATCTTTAAAAGATCAAGAGAGTTTTTATAAGTAATCTTCTCATTTTAAATGGCTGAAAGAGGGTGATTAAAACACTAAATTTTTTCATAGCTCCATTTTTTCAAATTGGAATAGAAATAATATTCACTCTTTATTTGACAATAGTGACCATCAAATTTTCAAATTTATTCAAATCCAAAATATGTTTTTACAATTTTTCCAGGGCATTATGGGAAAAAGGAAAGATCTCTTTTCCTATAGAGAGAAAATTAGCTCCTTTTTTCCCTTTAAACTTTTTGAAACTTTTGAAAACTCTTTAACTACCTTTGTTTCAGCTCAAGAGATCAAGAATGTTTTCAATATTTTCAATCCAAATAAAGCCTTTCCTAGATGTTTTAATGCTTTTTTCTTTAAATAAACTTGGCACATTGTAGAAGGTGACATAGCTCATGCTATTCAAGACTTCTTTCGACATAACAAACATCTTAAGGAGCTCAACTCTACCTTTATTTCCCTTATCCCAAAGAATGCTAACCCTTATTATATTATTGATTATAGGCCAATCTCTTACTGCAATATGATTTATAAGGTCATCTATAAAATTCTAACTAATATACTTAGAGATATTCTACCCTATATAATCAATCACCACCAATCTACTTTTTCAAGGGGAGGCAAATAGGGATGATATTCTTCTCACTTAAGAAATCTTTAAGAAAAATCGTCTCAATAATGGTCATAAGAGTTATGCTTTCAAAATTGATCTCATAAAAGTTTATGATTCTATCCATCTAGATTTTTTATTTGATATTTTTTACTTCCTAGGTTTTTCTCGACTTTACATCAAAGGTTGAGGAATGTACAACTTCTCCTTCTTATTCTATTTTAGTAAATAGAACCCCTTCAAAAAAATTTTTTGGGAAAGTCCAATTTGAGACAAGGGGACCCTTTGTCTCCTTATCTTTTCATAATTTGTATGAAAGCTTTTTCTAAGATCTTTGATACTTCTATAGCTTGAACTAATAATTTTAGTTTCCATTAGAGATGTTTTAAGCTTAAACTTTCTCATCTTTTGTTTAATGCAGGCCTTTTGCTCTTTTGCAAAACTGAAATTGATTCTGTGAAAATTTTGTTTAACTACATTAAAATGTTTTCAAATGTTTCGAGCTTGAAATTAATCTATTTAAAAGTTGGTATTTTTTTTTCTCTAAAGACCTTTTTTCTTTTGAGTCCCATATTAGTAACCTTACTAGTATTAATAACCGAATCTTCTAATTAAGTACCTAGGTCTGTCACTTTTGACAGGAAGGCTCTCCAAGTTTTACTACCTTACTTTATTGGATAAAATTGATGATATTATCAAGAAGTGGACAAATAGAATCCTATCCTATGCTCGAAGATTTCTATTGATTAATTCTGTCTTATCTACTTTCAAGTTTATTGGTCTTCTACTTCATCTTTCCCTCCTCAATCATTAAAGATGTCAAATCTAAACCAAGAAATTTCCTTTGGTTTGGGCTAACCATCTCAAATCATCTAGCAAAATTCAAGTGGAGTGATCTATGTAGATCCAAAAAAGAAGGTGGCTTAGGAATCAAACACCTTTCAAATTGGAACAATTTCCTATTAGGTAAAAGAGTCTAGTTTCTATTTAATGATTTTGAGGCCTTTTGGGTCAAGTGGAGGCACTATATTATCCTTAGAAGGAAAAAGTTTTGGACAATCAAAGCTAAAAGTGATAGCTCTTAGAGTTAGAGTAAATTGTTACAGATTAGGGACCTTACTAAGGACCAATTTAGATTTAAGATTAGAAATAGGGTTTTTACTCTCTTGTGGCAGGATCTTTGGCATCCTTATGGATCTCGCAATTGATTAACAGGTTTGACCTATTTATGAATGCTAAAGTCTCTGAGATAATTAAAGACAATAGTTAGAATTAGAGAGTAGCTTCGAATAAGACCATCCAGTGTCTCAAGCCTTTGTCTTACCAGCCAATATGTGTCCAAAAAGACAAATTGGAATGGTTGGTTAGCCTTACCAAGGCTTATACTAATGCCTCTACCTTCAGACTCTTGACACCTCCTCTCCCTACAGTTCCTTGGTATAATCTAGTTTGGCATAAGAGAACTACCTGAAGATATTCTTTTATTCTTTAGCTAACTTTCCTCAACAAATTGCAAACTAGGGATAAACTTTCCTTTTCCCATTTCCCCAATTTTTTAATTATGTCTGTTGGCTGGTGAGAATGTAAACCATTTGTTTTTTTAATGTTCCTATTCAAAAGAAGTTGGGTTGAATACTCTTAACCATTTTTAGATCCATCTCCCCAACCTATGCAATCTATGGAAATTCTTAGCTCAAACACTAATAAGAGGAATTAGCTATTTAGGTTTCCTTTTTATCTTGTAATAATGTTTTGCTTTGCAAGGGTTTTCTTTAGTTTAGGTGCTGCTGATTTATTAAAAGGTAAGCAGCCTTTAGTTCCAAAATTACAAGGTTAACTTCGTACACCCAGTAGAACTGTTGTTAAGAAGGAAAGAAAGCAAAACATCCAGCTCCCTAACCTTTCGATTAGAGAAAGGGTATGGGATTCAAACGATAATCATTAGGAGCAATATGTGATATATTTCAATAGGAAAAGGAAGACAGTAAGAAGAACCATCCTAACCCCAACTCTTCTCTCGAGCAAACCAATCAATCTCCTCAAGCATCATCGGAAGAGCCTTTACTATTGAGCTTTCTTTCTAAACTAAAGTTCTTTGATAATCTCCTAGAACTGATCCATTTCACTAGAAGGAAGCAAGCCAAATATTCTTTACATTTTCAAGTGGATCCCTCTCAAAGAATCAACTTAAAAGCTTCAATCCAAGGTCCCTCCTGTGTTAAGCTAGGTTAGCTTTTATCCTAGCATGTGTTTTAGAAGGACATGCTTTCTTTTTAGCTCGTTTTCTATTAAGATTTTGCTACGATCTTGTAGTTATGATCGTTTGCTAGTTGTTTAGTTATATGGTATTCAAGTGCTCACTATGTTTTTGGTTTATGGCTAATTATATTAGCAGCTTAGTGTTCCTTACTAGGTTCGGTTCTTTTCTTTTGTAAGAAACTTACTCGAGGGACTTGTAGTCTCCAGCTTTTTAAATATTTTCTTCTTTTGATTAATCAATTTACTAATTAAACAAAAAATTGATCAATTTAAAGCAATTATTATTGTATTATTTACACAATAAATATGTTTGTGTTACTTTCAAATATATGTAATATAATAGATATTGAATAAAATTTAGTTTAATATTTTATTACAAGGATATAATATTTACAATAGATATTTCTTTAATTATTAAAAATTTTATTTTCATTGTTAAAATAATTCATTAATTGGGTTTAAAATCGTTATATATTTGTAGTTTGGTAAACTATTAATTAGGTTTTGTTAGCCCTATGACACCCAAGAGGGGGGTGAATTGGGTGTTTAAAAATTCTTGCAGAAGTAAAACACTTTAAACACCTTAGGCCAATTTTAATTATATGCAATTTCTAAACCTAAATTCATCCAAAAATTGAATGCCAAACTTAATGTCAATATATACCAAATTCAAGTAAAGATAAAACAAACACAATGTACAAATATAAAAGAGAGAAGGGAAGAGATCAACACCAAGATTTATAGAGGTTCATCTACCCCAAAGATAGACTACATCCTCTCTCCAATTACTTGTTGGAAATTCACTAACAACAATCTTGGTTAAAGGCCAAGAGGAACCTTTACACAATCTTGTTCAAGGTCAA
>JAOXYD010000003.1:9877446-9888402 GCA_028565735.1 Pinacopodium congolense | reverse complement strand
ATAGTCCACAATGATCATCTACTGTTTTAATTGTCGCAAAGGAGAAAAAGAAAATTGACAGTCGAGGAGACATGCCAGAAAGGAGAAAAGATAAAGCCCCACCAACTGTATCAAGTAGGAGTCCCTCCACTGGATGATTGTATAGAGCTCCAAATGCATAAGGTACAACAAGACGATGATGTTGAGAATGGATATGTTTGTACAGAAACTTGTTTTCATGCATGTACCTATGCATGAAATACTGCCAAGTATCCAAAATCAGCATTGCTGTTATAAACTGTCTAGCAAGAGCAATAAGGGAGTGCGATTGACCTGCAGCACCCTCATTCTCATCTCCTGTTATCTGCAGGAGATTAAATAATAATAATACAGTGAGTAATAATCTTAAAAGCCTTGAAAGTCAGCACATATTCAACCTTAAACAATACTTAAATCACGAGATGGGTTTAACCATGGTAAGGATTCTATCATTGTTACAATAAATTTATATTTTCTGCTACAACATATAAACCACAGAAACAACTTCAACCACTAGATATCCAAATATTATTCCCTGTAACGGTTTCTCCCATTCTATCCTGTTGCATCAATGTTTGGACGATTGCTTTTCTTCATACACGTTTTTATCCTTCTTCTTTATTTTATAAATCATGATTTGCCATCTATCATTCATAACCAGAAAGACTACATAGGCTGCATTCAACATTTATCATTCCATGACAGTTAATTATAATTTTGATTAAAAAAAATTAAGCAAAATTTGTTTTAAGAGTTTGAAGAACTCTGTTTCCAGGAAGTCTAACAGTGCACATGAACCCAAGTAATTAATTGGGAAGCAATGTTGTAACAATAAAATCCTGCTTAGAAACAAGAACACAATCAGAGGACAAAAAACTTTGCAAATAGCACAAAATTGAACCCCATCTGTAAAGAATTTTTTATTTTTTCTTAATTTATCAAGATTTCCTAATCTCATTAGTAGATTACCGTGGATTAACAGTAGAAATCAAAACAAGAAAAGAAGCTGTTGGAATCAATATAGACAAGTGAATTTACAAATAACTAAGACGCCAACAAACACCCGATTCCATGGGAGTAAGGAAAAAGCAAAACCAAAACGAAGCATCAAAAGACAAAGCAAATAGAAATCATAGATACAATCAATAAAACCCTAGCAGACAATCAAAATTGGCCACCAATTGTTTTTGATATGAAATAGACACTTTGATGAATCAATAACCATAACTGGTAATCAATTCCCAAAACCACAAGATCAACCAAAAACAAAAAAGAAGGCATACCATGAATAGGAGGGTAGCAACAATCGCTTGAACAAATTGTTGGAGGAGAACACCCATAATCACGGTCTTTTTGCCCACTAAATTCTTCTCATCCTCGTCTTGTTTCGTGTGTAACCTATACTTGTCGAAGAAACATCCCAGAATAATATACAATCCAGAGTACAACCAGTAAACCAAAATTGGCACAAAAGTACCCAACAATTCGTCGGAGATTTCGAAACCCATGTTCGAAAATATCAAACAGACATGAAAAGATTAACCTTGGAAGGAAAAAAGAGAGCAACGACGTAGTCAAACCAAAAAGGTCAATTGAATTTGTTTTATATATATGTATTTGTTGAAGATATCGTGAACTGGGTTTGGTTGGCAAGAACTAACACTGTGAAAATTATATCGCATAGGTACTATAGATATTAGGGTATATAACAAGAAGAGATTCCATGAGCTATCATGAATCACAAAGAAAATGGAAAAAGAAAAACGGAGGGCGAGGGATACTAGAAGCTGGCTTTATGAAGTAGATCAATGGGAATGATATGTAGAGACTGCGATCCTTTGTGCTCAGTTTCAGACTATCATCAACACAACAAACTGCCACGTGTCTCACTATCGTGTCTCTCATCGAAGCAGCAAATGATGAAAGGCCGGTTAGACCCCACTTGGCTTCGACTGATTGGTTTCAGTTTCATTTTAGTGTTAAGCTTCTGTTTTTCCGCTGTTCAATGTTATTAGAAAGTTATGCTATAAATATATTTACAAGTATTAAAAACAAATCATTACTAATTGTGGATTCTAAAACAAAGGCCGTTCTAACTTTATTTATAATGGAATGAATAGTCCAGGAATTTAGGACGTTGTTTTGTTAGAAAGTAAAATATTTAACATTTAAAATTTAAAATTCATGTAATTCTAACCGCGCCCATAGCTTGCGGTCGATGTCTTTGGGGCGGTCAAAAACGCAATCCAACTTTGAATGTTCGGATCCAAAGACGACTTTGACTGGAGACAAGAAGAGTGGCGGCGTATGTACACGTAGGCATTTCCAACAACCGTAGTGTTTATTATTCATCTTTTAAAATTTTGTTTAATTGATTTTTTAATTTTTTTTAAATATATAAATTTAAAAAAATTTAATAAAATATAAATATAAAAAATAAAATAATTAATATAAAAATATAACAATTATGATAAAAAATTATAACATACAATTCAACTAAATATCTTTAAAAAAAACTTGTGAACACTCTATTTGCATTTATTTAGACATATTGAAATTTTTTTTTAGAGAAATGGAGTCTGATCTTTTCCAATATTGCCGAGGAGGATCCGGACATGAAGCATTTGTTACTATTATTTTTTATTATTTTTTATTTTTTGTTTGTAAATACAGAAACTAATGATAATAATATATTTATTTGATTTATAAATATTATTTATAAAATTATAAATAAATATATATTCTTTATATTTAATAAATGAATTTTGTAAAGAAGTTTTTAATAAGAATATTAGATAATAAATATAATTTAGACAAAAGATAAATTTATCCCTTAATATTTGAAAAATAGTTTAATTTAACTTTTAACATTTTTAAAAATATCATTTTATCTCATAACATTTGTAAAATAATATAATTTATTCTTTAATATTATAAAATAATACATATTACTCTTTAACATTTATAAAATAGTAAATTTTACCTCTTTAATACTAATTTTATTAAAATTTTGTTGGGTAAATGTTAATTTTGTTAATATTTTATAAACAAATTATTAACTAATTATGAAGAAAATAATTAACAAAATTTTAATAAAATTAATATTAAAAAAGTAATTTACACTATTTTATAAAAGCTAAAAAATAAATTAAATTATTTTACAAACTTTAAAAAATAAATTAATACTTTTAAAAATATTAGAGAATAATTTAAATCTTTATTGGTAATTTAAATCTTTTTTACTTATAATTTATTAATTAATGTATATCTTTAAAAAATATTTTTTTTATTATAAATTTTATCACTAAATTTACTTTTATATTCAATTTCAACTAAATAAATATTTATTTTAATTTTTATTATAATTTTAAATTAAATAAATCTTGTTTTCATTAAAAATTAAAACTTACAAATTACAAACATAAAAATAAAGGTGAAATACCTTTAAGTATCCATGCAGAATCTGATGATAAAATTAGATCAAAATATCATATCTTATTCTAAAAAATGAATGTCCAAAGCTTCCAACACTTGGGAGAAAGAAAAAAAAAAAAAAAAAAAGGACACCGCCTCATATCTGTGCAAAGAAGACAAAATCCCTCATGTGCCATGCATTTTTGGCACAACAATGAGAATGGATGGGCCTGTGTCAGAAAAGACTTGTTTCTTCTATTCTATGATTTTGCGTATTTCCCCAAATAAATTGGCAACATGCTTCAGCATTATAATGGCATGCCAACCCTTGTTCGTCGTTTATACGATGCCTCCAATTTCTCATGTTATGAGACTTTCATAAAATCAATTCGAGTTTGTTTGGCTCTCTTGCACGGACCTGAGAAGAGAGCACATAAGCGAAAATTCATATGTATGCGTTTATGTGTGCGTGGAATGCAGATTACACACACGTGTATATATATTTTCACAAACCTTTTGCCTCGCCGCTTTTATTGGACGACATAATTGAGGATTTCCACTCTTCATACTCGACCTCCTCCGTTCTTTTACGCTTTTTGTAACTTGAAAGCTGTAGAATTGCGTATCGTTGTCAGTGATTCCTAATAAAGTTGTGGTATAAAATATCTTTCAAATGCATCAAGATGCATGTACAAGCAAGTTCCTATATTTCAGAGTGAGCTTCGTCTAAGCACATTGTCAATCAGAACAAAGCTAGTTTCAGGAATCAATATCAACAGATTAGTATTAGCTTTGCTAGTATAGTACCTCTGCTGCATCATCAGATGAATAGCCACCGTCGTCAGCGTTTCTTTTCCCAGGTAACTCATCTAACAAGTCTACAAGCACATAATTAAGAAATAAGAAAATTTGTAGGAAACATGAGGGTTAAATTGCTAGTTTATTTCAGGTCCATGTGACAAAGGGTAGATATTCACAACTTATCAGCTCTTACCCCGATTTCCCTTCACCTCCTTTGGATCCTTCTTGACTTTTGATATCCCAAAAACATCATGGCAGAGGTCCTTCATGGAAGTGGAGACCTGCATGTATATTCTAATTTAGCTATAATGATTGCAAAAATCCCCCAATAATCACAACTCAAACACACCAACACATTTTTCCATGAAGTAAAGAATATTACTTACACTTGCAAATTCAGATTCAGAAGTGCCACAAACCTCAATCAACTTCAGTTTGTCTACCTTGAGCTGTCAAACAATGATAATGAACGCACACAAATGAACCAAGACAAAAAACAATACAGTTTGTCAACCAATGTAAATCAATAAAATTCCTTAGTTTACCTTGTGCCTCTTAGCACACAAGTAGAATGCAACAGCAGTGAAGACAGGGCGGTTGAAGTCAGCATTTGCTCGCCTAGAAGCTGGCAATTCTGCAAGAAACCGTTTCTCATACCTGAAAATTCAGCATCACTTAATTAGGGAAACTTTAAAAAAACCCGTTCATTATCAGAGCACGTCCTACAAACACATTCTACTTCTGTCCTACATACATATTCTACTTCTGGTAAGTCACTCATGGGCATTTTTACAAACACATAATGAGTACCATACGCTGATCATTTTATCAACATGAACGAGGATACAGATGGAAAAAGATCTTACGATGACAAACCCTTTTGCACGAAAGGAATAAGCCTAACACAGCCGAACTGAATTGCAAGTTCTCTAACATCCAACTTAGCCCTGCAAAACAAGATAACTCAATCCACAGTGTATTTCAACCATGAAACTCATAACATGACAGGAACCGAATACCCACTTGAGACCGAGACCATTATGTAGGGAATTGAATGATCTATTGTATGCCTTCTCGGACAGCCCACTCAACTTTATTGCAGCTTTTCTATCGAAAATCACTTGAAACCTACAAAACCATCAAAACATAAATTTAATTGTCACCCAAATCAAGCAGCTTTCACCAATTAAAACATAGATTTAATTACCACGCAAATCATCCCAATCAAAACAGAGAAATGGGTACCTCATGGCGGCGATTTCCAAGCAAATCACAGCCTTGCACACCTCTCCCTACAGACACAGAAAACAAACATCATTATCCAACAATCACAAAACAAGGAAAGAACCGTTCTGCTTGGACTCAGAAATGCTTCTTACAACGCCAATAACGGAGGAGTCGAACTGAACGTCACAGAGGCGACGGAGCTCAGCGGCTTTCCGGATTAGTTGTTTAGAGTCGAAGAGACCTAGTTTCTTGGCAATTTCAGAGATATCCATTTGGGTGCTGAGATGTTAAGTGTGTTTGGCTTACCAAGTTTTAATGGAAACATAAACATATACATAACATACATAGCTCCGTGGCCTTTGGAGGGAACAGGTTCTTTTGAACGTTGTTTTAGCTCGCGTTTTCCCGGGAAGCTATTGGCGCCAAGTTCTACTTAAAATTTTTTATCAGGCCGTTTGGTACTTTTATTCCTGTATTTTAAAATAATTCATTAATTATTTAAGAAACACGTTCTGTCTTTCTCCTCACCTCTTTTTCATGGCCTCTCTTTATTCTCATTTCACCCAAATTAGAGATTTGACTCAGACACACCAATACTAATTGTTTACCGATCACAAATATTTGATGAATGGGAAGCTTTTCACTTTATATAAGGGTGAAAAGTTTTGTTTTGCTCATATCTTGTTTTGTGTTTGTTGATAAAAATTGTCTGGCAGTTAAGACCTAAACTCTATATCCCGCCTTAAGTAGGTAAGTGAAATTTACATCAAATGGAAACCTGGGTGTTAAAAGAAGTAAATGATATAAAGAAACTTTTTTGTTTCACTCTTCTCCTCTCTTAAATTATGCATGTAACAGATTACAGAAAGCCCACATCTAATACAAGAACAAAGCATCACCAACGTCGTACTGTTCCACTAACATCCACCACAAATATTCTCCAAGTTCCCGGAAAGTGGAGTACGTCAAGGTCAATCCACAATCTTCACTTTGTAGTATCATCTGAAGTTTCATGTGTCACGCTGTCATGAACAAGCTGCAAAATGAATGAAATCATGTTCGGCAAGATTCGTATTTGCACACTGGCAAGAAGAAAAGAGTCAGATCCAGAGAAGTAGATTGATTGAAGTATAAAATACCAAGGCGCCAACTCGTTCATAGGCTTCCATTGCTTTAGGATCTTCTTCATCTTCATATCCCACTTGCAGTATGCGTGGACCATTGATAGACCAGAAGGCTCTTCGACCTGCCTCCTGCAATAATATGGCTTTACAGTTGTTGAAAAGAAGCAACCATTACAAGTTTTAACTAAGCCATCACAAATTTAACTAATGGGTGGCCAGTAATGAAATCAACAATACTATATATCGGTGTAAAGTTGTGTAGATCATATTTTCATTTCTGATTTGTTCTGCTCCTCTTTCAAGTCATGGCAGAATGAATTTCCATAGATTTTTCAACAGACCAACTTGCTAAGACGAAGACACTTGCTACTTGTTTTACCTGTAATATAATCATGTATATAGCGTCCAGTGCTTGAACACGGACTTCAGGATCATCCCATGGTTCACGATCAATGGAAAGCGCACTGCTAAGCTCAGGAGGCATCTTTGATGTGTCATCTTTACTATATATCTAAATTGGAAGAGTTCATTAAAATCTTGTTAATTTACGGACAGAAATCTCACACAGCTGTACCCAAGATCCCGACATCACAAGTTCATTAAGGAGTAACTAATCTCAAAATATTGCCAGTGACATCCTTTATATTTGGAATTATTTGGAACATTAAAGAGATTAGGAATCAGAGCATTAGAAATGAAATCTGAAGAAGTAGAGCTCAAATCGTAGACCAAGTATTCTACCAGATGTTAGGCAGTTTAAAGGATCAATTATCCAACGCTTCTGCTTGGACCGATGAAATTTTACAGAAAAATGAATTCTTATTGGAATGATAGTTGTAAATGTGGTGAGTAATGAAGTGCTTCAAGTGAATTACAGGAGTCTGTGCTATTGAGTCCCTTACAATGTTTGCGGTGAGATCAAAAACTCATATTCATCTAATTAATTCATACAGTTTAGGAATTGCAGAGACCTGTATTAGTCCATTAGGCCATGCCTTTTCACTTTTTTTTTTCCTTTGTAGGAGTATTTTCACCATGTTCAGTCCTCTGCATATTCCCCTAATAATAATCACAATCTGATGAAGCTTTCAATACCATGTTAAAGATGAGAGAGTCAATGCATATCCATCACGTTTGAGGAACAAGAAATAAATGCTAACAAGTCTCAAGAGCCAGGTAACACAGATACCTTATTACCAGCAACAGGCAGAAGTAGAGCTGGCCAAAGAAACTCAGACATTGAAAGTAATTCCGGTAGTTGATGCTCAGCATCAAAACAGCAATTGCGAATTGTTCCAGAGACCTGTAAGCCAAGGATAATCCATAAATATTTTTTAAGCTATACAATGAGCTACTCAAGCTTAAGATGTTTCATCTGCATTCAAAATTCCTACTCAAGCCCAAACTCAAGGCATTTTCTGCATATGCTAGGTCAAGCCCAATGGCTATTATTTCTTGTTTCATGTTTTAAAGAACAAAAGAAATCAATTCACATTCACCAAAGCTGAAATATATCTTGCACCCACTGGTTCCATAATTTCTATCCATTTAATGTTCCCCGGAGAAATTCTCCCTTGGTTTTCATTCTTGACATTCTGCAATTAATGACTCAATACAATTTTCATTACATCACACCTAAACCTCTGTCAAAATTAATAAATACAATCGAAACAAGCAAAAATGTCTCAATATAGTGTAGCATCTAAAATCAGTATGCCACACTATACTCTCGCATCCCCTTACTGTATCCAATTTACAGATAGAACCAACTTAAATTTCACAGCATCTTTAGATGTTTAGAGATCTACAGCAAAAAGAAGCTATTCTCATTTCTCAGCCTCTGGGAAAGAAAGAGACGATGCTTATGCATGTGCGAGACATTGACAAAGCTGAAAGACGTAATAATCAAACAAATATAAAAATACAAATCATGTTATCCCATTATGTTGCAGAAAATTCAAAGGAGAGTGCAGAGCAAGAAAGAATATGAGTTATACTAATGAGAGGCACAACTTGCAAATTAAAGCCACAAGCAAACTCAAATGCAAATCAAGTCTATGATTGTGAACTTCGTACCTAGCTCAGTCTTGATAATATGTAGTCCTACTCCTATATAATCTAGTGAAACTGATAGCAAGATGCAGTGTTTCTCCAGAAGAAACTACAATAATCTGAGCTCATAATTTAGCATACCCCTTTTTTCCGCAAGCGACTAGTTGAATCGAACTGCCTAAGAATCTGCTTTAGCAAACCTTGCTTAGGGTTCAATAACAATCTCCGTCCAGCTTCCTTCTGAGAGATGTTCACAAGAATGGAACCAACATGGTCAAATGCATCCTCTGGCAGATACATAACATTTGAGGTGAGCCAAACATGATGAAGCATAAAAACCCAATTCACATCACAAAAAATATAAACCCATAGATTGGAAGGATGAATAGACAAAAATCAACGGTTTCATAAAGACCAAATAAATGAGCAATCCTCAAAATAAGGAAGCCTAGAAAAGGTGTCGTCTTCCAAAAGGCTGTAAAGCCAGAATCAGTTCCAAAAGGCTGAGACCTTTAAAAGCATCTGATGCACTACACAAAGAGAACTACAGCAGTCAAGCCCATCACACTGTTTTGATGGTCTATCATTCCTACAAACCAATAATGTTGAATTCATAATTTGCCTTTACTTGGGCACTTCAAAAGCAATTTGGCAAATGAGAATCTGCATAAGTCTCTGTACAGCTTGTAGACAAACAAATTCAAGTAAAATGAACGAAAACACACCTTTGACATCACTTGAGGATCGACAGAAAGATCTTACAAGCTTCATAACAAAGAGTCCTTGCACCTTCTCATCCTCGACCTAAGAAAATAAGTGAAGTTGGAACCAACAATCAGGTTAAAATGCACTATCACTTTATCATTCAGAAGACTGAAAGGAAGAATGATAAAATTATTAAGCTCTAACACATAAAAGAAGAGAATGCAAAAGAATTTGACAGTATAACACCATGATCGAGAGGTCATACTCAATAAATGCCATAGCATAGGTGACATCAGTATAAAATATGGGAATGCACCTGTAGCAAAGATGATATACCGTCATCCAACTGAGTGAGATTAACCAGGAGCATCACCAACAAATGACTAATGTTGGAATCCGGACTATACAATACATCCATCACAGTTTTAATCATTCCCATCTTTACCATCTCCGCTGCTAAACTAGAATTGGGAGACAGATTTACAAGAGCTTCTGCAGCAGGCCCAGAGACCCTCTGAGAATTTGAATTAATTAGTTGAACTACGATAGTCAAAAGATTCATAAACAGAAAGAACTAAATTTTTGCACACTCTTCTTTAGTGGAAGATCAACAGTAGAACACTAGAAAGTTCAGAACTCCAATTAGACTTTTGATACAAAGCATAATCCTGGTTGAAATGGCTGAAGACCATTAGGAGTTTTTATTAGCTTAGCAGAGATTAGTATCATAGGGTACCTTATCCTGGCTTAAAAGCCGAGCTAATGATGGAAGCACTGTATTGGTATACTTGGAAAGAGACAGGACTCCATCTTCAGATCCTGTTAAGTCCCGAACAATTTCAACAGCTGCCTTCTTCAACTAAACTCAAATTTAATTTGCATAAGGGGTATTAGTCAACCAAACTCAAAATTAATGCAGCCAATTCTAAAGTATAGATGAATGACAATAAAAAAAGAAACAAAAAACAGAAACTTTTTGGTGCAACAAACGAACGGATGAAATTAATACAACCTATTGCGTTCAGACAATAATACACCAATAAAAGCTAGAAACGAGTTCTAGCCTCTGATACAAACGAATAGATGGGCAGCGTCAAAAACAGAAAAGGCAGAATTTTGATACTTTGAACTTTGGCAGGTGATTATCATGATTTACACGTGCACAAGAAGCAAAAAATTGTGATATTAATAAAACTCACCGGTGGCGACGGAGAAGAAAGGAAGCCCACTAATTCTTCAAGCTCTGTCGCCATTGCCACCGTCTATTTGCAATTCCACGGAGAAGGCGCAACACAGTACGCTCTATGAAAAATATCAAATACGTACCTTCAAAATGCTGCGGCTTGCGAGGAGTGTCTGTACCCAAAAGAACTCCGAAGTTAGCCTTTTTCCTTTTTCTTATGAATTCTATCTACTTTTGAAGAAATAATTATTTGAAAAAGATAAAATTTAGTAATAAAAGAGTTAATAGGAGTCAACAAGTCTTTGACTACAACTCCATGGCCCCATATCATACTACACCACGTTAACATAAGGGTCACGAAAAATTGGATACTTAGCAACATTTTATAAAAATAACATTTCAAGATAAAACTATAGCTTTATTGCTAAAATT
>JAOXYD010000003.1:9843754-9858439 GCA_028565735.1 Pinacopodium congolense | reverse complement strand
ATTTATGATATTGTAAAAATTATTAGATGCCAAGATCCTAGAAATTACGTGTTTGAGTTTAGGTGATAAAATTTTTTTGACATGAAATTCTAACATATGATATTAGAGCATGATTTTTAAAATCAATATCCAGAGTTCTTGTGCTTGGTTTGAAAAATTCAGCCAAGTAGTTGAACAAGTCTAAATAAGGGCAAAATTAATTATTCAGTATTGTACAAAAACTCGACACTGATATTATACTTTGATAGTTATGTGGATGATATTGTTATTTCAGGTAGTGATGTTACAGGTATATCATCTTTAAAGACATTTCTTCATAGTCAGTTTCAGATGAAGGATTTAGGGGCACTAAAGCACTTCTTAGGTGTTGAGACAACTAAAAGGTAGGAAAGGCATCTTCTTGTCACAGAGAAAATATGTACTTGATTTATTGGCTGAGATCGAAAAGTTGGGTGCAATGCCATGCAGTACTCTTATGGTACCTAACCTGTAACTTATGAAGGAAGGTGATTTGTTTGCAGATCCTGAGAAGTATAGGAGATTAGTTGGAAAACTAAACTATCTTACAGTAACTTGTCTTGACATTGCTTATCCTGCCAATATTATAAGTCAGTACGTGTCCTCTCCAATAGTTCATCATTGGGCTGCCTTAGAACAAATTCTATATTATTTAAAAAGACTTCCTAGAAAAGAAATACTATATAAGAATCATGATCACACTTGCATAGAATGCTTTTCAACTGCTGATTAGACAGGATTCAAGATTGATTGAAGGTCCACTACAAGTTATTGTGTCTTTGTGGGAGGAAATCTAGTCTCTAGAAAAAGTAAGGAGTACAATGATGTGTCTCGCTTAAGTGCAGAATCTAAATACAGAGCTATAGCATAATCTGCATGTGAAATATTGTGAATATATCATTTGTTAATAGAAGTAGGTTTCAAAATTTTAAAGCCAACTATGTTATTTTGTGACAATTAAGTTGCTCTAAACATTACTTCTAATCTTTTATTTCATGAAAGAACTAAATATATCGAGATTGAATGTCATTTCATTCGTAAAAAGGTGCAACAAAATTTAATATCTACAGGATATGTGAAAATTGGAGAATTAGGAGATTTGTTTACAAAAACTCTATCAAATAATCGAATTGATTCTCTTTATAACAAGTTGGATATGAATAACATCTATACTCCAATTTGAAGGAGAATGTTACAATTATAATAGATTATATCCCTTAATTGCAAGGATATAATACTTTATTATAGGAATTGTATTCCTTAATTAATGTTTAATTAGAAATATAATACCTGTATAAATAATTATCATATACGAAATTATTTAGTAAAAAATACAACGTATTTTCTTCGCCTCATATCTTCTACACCTTTCAAGCACAATTCGAAGGAAACAATTATTAAGGACATTATTCCAGCTTTTTTCTCATTTGAATCATTCAATGGAGTTGCCCTCGGATTTCCCAAACTCCTTACCCGAACCTCATCCGGCTTAGTGAACCACATCTCTTCTGCCTGAACCAAAATTCCTGGCAGACAGAAGCATAAGAACTGCATGTCTTAAGTTGAACTTTTTGTAGGTAGTTGGGATTCCAAAGTTGTCAATTTTAAGTCCAAATCTTCACACTTTCCCATCAAACTAATCGCAGCAACCGTCTCAAGAGGAAAATAAGCAAGATAAAAAAGGCATAAATCTAGATTGAAAAACAGGCCATTAGGGAAAGCAGAGTTAAATGGATATTCATTAAAATCAAAGATACTTGCAGAGCTGAAACAATTTTCCACTGACAAAGGCATTTTTCTAATTGCCAACGTTAATTCATATCACAAGAAAAGTAACGTAATTTGTTCAAGCTTCAAGCAAGGTAACGATACAATTTTCTATCCGAACTATCTCTCTCCAAGAAATCCCTCTCAATAAGAGACTCGATCCTTTTCTTGATCTCTGTAGGATTGGCCAGGAAACGTGACTGTAATTGCTTGGTTACCTCAGTGATTATATTGTTATGATCCAGCACCCTCCTTGATTTCATGATCCTAACAATTGCCGCTTCAATCTGAGGCTTCCTGTCCTCCTCCACCCTCTGCCGGGTTTCTTGCTTCTCAGGTTCTGATTCCTTCTGTGCAACCACAGTTCCTATCTTAACCTTATAAAACTTGCTTGTGAACTTGTCATTCACGCAAAATGCATCTTCCTCACCAATGTCCTTACTCATGGGCTCTTTCCGGAGAACATTCTTCCCCTTCACACATGCCATGGATTGCAAGCACCTCTTTAAATCAGGAGCAGGAATCTCTGTTGCCTGCTCAATCTCCTTGTAGCTAAGATGATCAGCATTATTAAATAGCATGAGAACACACATCTGGTAGGTGGAGACATTCAATTCATGTTTCTGGCCCTTCCCAAAGGTTGCTTTGATGTCTGCTGTGCCCATGTTAGTTTGCCACGATAATCTACGACCAGTATGGGTCCCAAGGTAATAAGATCTGAACTTCTCGCACAAAACTAACATTTCAGCAGGTAAGTTACAGGTAATACTAGGCTGAGTGGGCCAGGATCCAGTAGTCAAAACTTGGACAACCAATGTTGGTCCATCAGCAAGCTCAGGGTGGGCGGCATAAAACCCTTGCATTGTGTCCTGAGAGGTCTTCATGTCTGTAAACATGCCTTCTAATTTTGAAGTGAACTGATATCCACATTCTGTCTTAAGCTTGACAATCAGACTTCTTTCTGCATCATCAGAAACAGTTTTTCCTGATAGTAACCTTTTAGCTAAATGTTGTTTATAATACTTTTCAAACACATCTTTCTCCTGCAAGTAGCGGAACAACATCATCACCTTGTCAAGAATAACTTCCACATCCTCCTCGCTAACTCCCTTTAGACCTTTCCTAAGTTTATCGTCCACAAACAATGAAATGAATTCAGGAGAACGAGCATTAAGATTAATGAAATATTCAAAGGAAGAATTCAAAGCATTCTGGAAGGTCTTGTCATTGCTGAATGCTGAACTTATGATGCTATCATACTTATCTTTTTCATCCAACAAACGCTGAACGAATTCCACAGGATCCTTCAACCTTTCAGGATCAGTCACCAGTTGTTTGCCAGTCTCCCTTAGGTGAGACGTCATTACATCTCGTATTAGTGAAAGACCATTAGGAACACGTCGGAATAAGGTATACATTCTTCCCAAATCTTCATATTTATCGTCAAGAAGCATGTTCACCAATCCAGAATTCTCCATGTGGACCAATCTATACATGTGGTTAGCAATCATCTCCTTCTCGACCACATTAGTTATCTTGACTTCACTCTTGGCATCCAAATAATGTGTCACTCTTTCAATCTCTTCAAATAATCGTTTCTCAGCCTTCTTAAGATACTCTCCACAGTCACAGCACTCAATGAACTTCTGAGATTCACCTCTGTAAAATTCTGCTGAAACCTCAAGAAAGGGCTCTTCAAAGTCCACTTGGTAAACAGAAGACCCTAAATCCATCAGCATCTTAATTATATTCCTCATCAACCCCCTGTCAATAACTTCACCAGTGCGTTCTCTGTGTACCAGTTCAAGAAGCGTATTAAGGAGCCTTGTCTGGATTTTGGCAAAATGTATGATGTTATCCCTCCACAAGTTGAGTCCAAGCTCGTGAACGGGGGTTTTATGAGTACTCGGGATGTAAGTCCTGTCCATGTACATCAAAATGTCCCTGATCATCTGCAATGCTTTGTTGTGATCATTCCATTTTCTGTTAAGCTCCTCCAGGAACGAATCTCCCTGAGCAGCCTCAATAGACTTGGATATATCTTTAAGATGTGAAGTCATAGTTGTGACCAAACCAGAGTAGAGTTTCTCACCAAATTTGTGAAGGACCATATTGTAGGCATTCCTGAAATCAAATTACAAAAAAAAAAAAAAAGCTAAGACTTTTTTTCTTGTTGTTTTTGCCCCCTCTCTCTACAGCTAAGGCTTTCCTTGGTTGATTACTTTGTTCCCATCTTCAAAGCTGTTCTTTTATATCATAAGAATAAACCCTAAACACCACAAGTATGATTGGGGATTATGAAAATCTTCCCACATAAACCCTAGCCTGAATCGAGACAGAGAGAGAGAAAGAGACATGAAGAAGAAGGGAGGGGTGGAACCTGTAGAGTTCTTCGAAGCTGAGACCACTAGCGTTGTGATTGTAAATCTCACGGATGGCGTGTTCAAGAACCTTCCAGGTCTTATCGGCGTATTTGGGATCCACAACCACCCGGTGCTTGAACGCCTCTATCTGGAAGTTTCTCTTCTTCTGGTTACTCATCTCCGATCTCCAAATCAAGCAACCCGACGCAATTACAGGATATGATTGTTTCACCTCAAGATTGAAAAGATTGTATTTTATTTTTTCCTTGTGTGCGGAGGAAGGAAGAGAAGGAGTTAGGGTTTGATGGACAAAGGAAGATGAAGATGAGGAAATGGGAAAATTGGCTGAGAGACTGAGGGTAGGAATGGAATTATGAATTTGGGAAAGAAAGAGAGATCGGGGGCAATTGTACAATGGTAAAGGAAGATATTATTGGTGGATGTTTGTTTTGATTTTGTCTTGGCCCCTTCTAGTGGGTTTTAGATCTAATTGTATATAGTAATAGACGAAGCATTAAAATAAAACTTCAAATACACCACGGCCTAATTGTTGAATTGATTGGTTGGTTGAGGTAGTTTATAAGGGTCGTAAACTCATGATTATCACGTATTCTTTCCTTGTTATGATAGTTCAAGAGTTGTGTTGTGTTACTTGTTGGATAGGGCAGATTTTAGTTTTTCTGAATATTATGATATTTATTAAGGCAGATTAGGGTGGATGTTTTTTATATTTGCCTGACCTCATTACTATTTTATACGTTTTACTCATCTATTTCCTAATACCCGAATGGACCCATCTAAACTTCGCCCGTTGCAGAAAGCTGTGGAACAAACAATGAGATTCAAAGCCCATCTATTCTACAGGCACCAAAAACCATGACGATGAGATCTGAAATGTCTTGAAACTCGAATTGTTCTGCATCAGAGGCCTACCTACACAAATCTTCTTGCCTTTATTTATTTTAATTTTTAATTATTAAAGTTTCTTTATACTATCTAAATTATTTTTAAAATAGAATGATATCAATTATATAAAATTTATTACGTAAGAACTGGTGTTGAGTAATTGCTAAAACTTGGTAACTTTCTATCTAAAAGGTATACTTTGAATCTAACATGCACTGTTGTCAAGCATCAAGAGGGGTTCTAAACTTTTGACTATATGAAGGCTAGAAACTCTCAATATAGTTCAAGACGGTTTTGAAAATTAAGCCAATCACATAACAAAGTACACATTCAATCACAAATGGGGTTCTATCTTACCTTCATCGGATAGCCTGTTTCACCGATGTTAAGGTTGTGTTCTGGGATTGAAGGCAATAGAAGACCTAGATTTTATGAATTCACAAAACCTAATATGGAAAAATGATGAAATCTAGCTTCAAATTTGTTGTAAAATTAAATAGGTGAAAGCAATTTAACAAACAAAAAACAAATTTGAAGACAAGAAGTAATAATTGTAAGCAATTCGTTCAGTGACCTACCAAATGATCTTGAGATCTTGGGTGATGGAGGCTAGTCAATGGCATTGCAAGGGCTGGATCTACGGTCACTGAGAGATATGGCTTATAAACAACTTGGATCTACTTCAAATGGGTGTTGCTTGTTGTTCTGTCTAGTGCGATTTAAAGGGGGAGATGACAATAGAGGTTCAAACCCACCATAGAGTTAGGCAAATGACAGGGCATAGAAAAGCAGTTCGAGAGTGGACGAGGGTCTGAGAGTAGGCTTATGGCTGAGGGTTTGAAAGTAGGGAGAGATCCGAGAGCAGAGATCACAGGCGAATGGTTGAGGGTCCCAGAGCAAAGGTCCAAGAGTAGGGAGAGATTTTAAGGCAAAGATCACAAGTTGCTCGCGAGATTCAAGAGTAGAGGGGGTCACGTGGTTTCTCAGGATGCAGGCAACCACAAAGACATGCAAAAAGGGAGAGATTTGTATCCTAATCACTTGATTGACATGTGGTAATCTCTCCAGCGGTAGCAAGACCCAGTGGTTGCTTGGTGTCTAAGGTCGGTGGAGAGGGTTATAAAAGATGAATAGAAGGACTAGACCTTGAAAGAGAGGCCGAGGGGTTTGTTTTAGGAGATTACTGGGGGCAGGGGGCGTTAAAGTGGGGCTTTGTTTTAGGAGATTAGGTTCAAAATTTGTGACAACAAAAACAACAAAACTTGTTTTGGCTTCTTCTTTTTTTTGCGTTTTTCTTGTCAATGCAATAAAGAAACACAACCAAACGTGTTTCAAGCGTTGGTTTCTGTGCTCGAAAAAACTAAAACAAAAAACGTCAACAGATAACATTTCCAAACATGCCATTAAACATCTTTCATAAAACCATTATAATTGCTTACTTTTATAACTTAATTGTATAAATAAAAGTACAATTTACACTTTAATATTTTAAAATTTTTTAAATAAATTTAAAGTACTATCTCCCATCTTACTTTCATATATATTATAAATAAGTTCAGTGACTTGCGTGTCTCATCAAAGCATGGAGTTATGGAAAGGGAAAAGGGTGGATAGCTTACCTAGTTCAAGTTGGTTCTGTATATCTTTGATGCTGGCTTCTAGAGATCTAAAAAGGCACGAATCGGAGGCATTTGAAGAGAGGAGAAGGGAGCTCCAATTTGTAGAAGTGCCATTGATCTGTATCAGAATAGTTGGATGAAAATTGAACTTTTATTGATAACCGTCACTTTACAATCAATGTATTTATACACATATGAAAGCAGTAATAAGAAACTAACCCAGAAACTAACTATCATACTAACGCCCGTCTAACTACCATAATGCTACAGTGTTATGGACAGCAAAAATATTAAGCTATAGTAATCCTCTGTTCTCCCCTGTTTTGAGAACACTGCTACAGTACATTTGTTACTTCAATATCCATAATGTTGCTGCTGCTTTTGTGTATTGCAATGGTCTTCTGCTGGCCATAATATACTGCAATAGGTATTGCCAAATTAGAATGTTTGAAAGGGATATACATAAGATAGTTTTCAAGACTCATGAAGGGCATTATGAATTTTTGGTCATTCCCTTTGGTTTAACCAATTCCCTAGCTACTTTTTAAGGACTTATGAATTCTATTTTTAAACCCCACTTATATATATGATAGTAACACAGACGGGTCTGTTGTTCATTCTCAACTTCCTGATTCTTTATTTGAAGTGGCGCAATAGCCTATTGCAATTTTGGATCAACGAATAGTCAAGTAGCATAATCGGCCAACAGTTTAAGTTCTCATCCAATGGTCTGATGATCCTATGGATACTATATGGAAATTTTTGCTCGCACTGCAACAATGTTATGGTGATGTTAATCTAAGAGTGAGTTGAGAGCTGAAGAACTAAGCTGGAGTGTGGACAAAATGTCGTCGTATAAGGCTCGAACTAATAGTTTTAATAAAATGGTTGTCTATGATGTAATCTAGTGATAACTAATGGCTATAAGAGGTCGTTATTATACATAAGCAATTCAATAACAAGTTAAAAATTTAGATTCTTCTTCCTCTGTGTTACTCTTTGTATTCTATCTTCTTCTTTTTTGTGTCATAGTTGTTTAGTTATGGTTACATTGTTAAACCTAAGGATTATAGATCAATCCTTATCAAATCACATTTCGTATTGACATTTACTATGCTGGAAGCCATTTATATGGAAGTGTCTGAAGCAGTCGCTGGCAAACAAAAAAGGTGGTCGGCAACGAGGATATGTGGTGGTTGGCAACGACGTAGCTATGCAGAGGTGTACAAGTGATGGTGAGGCTTATGTTCTGCTTGAAACGACACTACTTTTGGAAAGCAAGGACCCCTTTTAATTTTTAATATAGATTGCCCTAAATTCATGAGCTAATAATTTATTAATAGAGTTAAAATCACTCAAATCACGTGATTTGGTAGGCTATAAATTAAGATTTTATAATTTTAAAATTATTAAATAAAATTTTAAAATTTTAAATTAATTTAATCTGTTCGTTCTTTCTTACTTGTATCATGAACTAATAACATTCCATGTAATAATATGATATAGTACTAGATTAATAGGTGAAAAGAATTTAAAATTTTAGAGATCTAATTGATAGTTTATCAAACTATAACGATTTGATTGATAATTTATCAAAATATAACGACCTAAATAATTTTAAATATAATTAATGAATTATTTTAATAATTAAAATAAAATTCTTAACAATTAAAAAATATGTGCTGTAAATATTGTATTTTTTATAAAGTATTAAATTAATTTTTTTAAAAATTAAATAAAAAAATTATTTTTTATAAATTCAATATCTAAAATATTTCATATATATGATAGTAACACAAATATATTTATTGTGCAAATAATATATTAATAATTATATTAAATTGACAAAATTTTTAGGTTGGTAATAGTTTAGTTTAAGTATGATTTTATACGACATAAAAGATTTTTTTATATTCAATTCTGATTGAATCTAAATAAAATAGTTTGAAACTTATTTAAATTTAAATATGATTTGAATCTTAAATTTAAATTTATTTAAACATAATTTAAAACATTTTTAAAACGAAAATTTAATTGATTGAGTTTAAGATTTTATTTCAATTCGATATAAAATTAATGGTTTAAATTATATTTAAATAAAATTTGTCTTTTCACTTTTTGTTATGAAAGTTTTTTTTATATTGCCTATAAAATTTTAAATGTAGTTTAAAAAAGTCTATATATCTAATTTTATAAGTGTCTCATATTATTTTGAGTGAAATTTTAAATATGAATAAGTTTTAATCTAATTTATTTTTATCTAAATGGAATTTAATATAAATTAAAATTTTTTTACTACCTATACTTAAAAAGATTTTTATATTTAATTTTGATTATATCTAAATAAAATGGGTTAGAAATTATTCATATTTGAAATTTTATTTGAAATAATGCAAGGCAATTGTAAAAATGAGTATATAAATTTTTTTCACTACATTCAAAATATTATAAGGAACATATTAAAAAATTTTAAAAAAGAAGGAAAAAACAAAATTTATTTAAATATAATTTAAATCATTATTTTTATATCAAATTGAACTGAAAATTTTAAACCCAATTGAATTAATTTTCGATATAAAATTAATGAATTAAATTGAGTTTAAATAAATTTAAATTTAATATTCAAATTATATTTAAATTCGAATAAGTTTGACACTATTTTATTTAAATTCAATTAGAATTGAGTATTAAAAAATTATATGAGTCATATAAAATTATAATTAAATCAAACTATTATCAACCTAAAAAGTTTATAAACTTAAAATAATTATTAATATATTATTTGAATGATAAATATATTTGTATTACTTTCACATATATGAAATATCATAGACATTAAATTTGTAAAATATAAAATATTTTTTGTGATTTATTTGATTTTTTAAATTTTAATTTAATACTTTATTAAAAAGATATAATATTTACATAACATATTTTTAATTATTAATAAGTTTATTTTAATTATTAAAATAATCTATTAATTGTTTTACAAATTATTTAGGTTCTCGTAATTTAAAAAACTATCAATTAGATCCTTATAGTTTAGTAAATTATTAAATAAATTCATAAGATTTCAAATTAATTTAATCTATTAGTCCAATATTATGTAATATTGTCATGTATCTCCAAAATTTGCCGCATGGCATGTCGTTAATTCATATAAGATGAAAGTAACAGAAGATTAACAGATGAAAGTAATTTGAAATTTTACGGATTTATTTGACAATTTTGAATAGAAATAATAGAGACTTAGATAATTTTAACTCTTATTAATAATATAATAATAACAAAATTTTCGGATTAGGATTCAAATTGTTATTATTTTTAAATGTGTAAGAATTGCAAGAAAATTTTTTAAATCACAAAAGTCAAATGATCACCAACTTTAAACAGCTTCAAATCCTCAGTCCATCTTGTAAATTTTTTTATTTGGTTTGATAATCATTTTACTAAATTTATGTCGAATTTATTTCAATGTAATTTACTATTAAAATTAATTACACAATACTATTAAAATTAATTACACAACAATTTATTAAATTTACTAGAAAGTTAATAATTTTTAGTATTTATAATAATACAAAATATTAAGAAAAAGATTAATTTTTATACTATTAAAGATTTACTCAATTTAATATTTTTCTTATGCCACCAAAGGGATCCAAACTCTTAGAAACTGGACAAGTAAGTCCTACAAATGCCACACGACAATTTTCCATATATCAATAGCTTCCGATCCTTAGTCTTTTGGTGCTTCGATCCCACGGCTTAAGAGTTTGGTCTCGTAAAGGGGAGTGAAAATGGCGGACGACATTCTGTTCTTTGAACTTAACACCGGAGCTAAGATTCCGTCCGTCGGACTCGGCACATGGCAGGCTGAGCCTGGGGAAGTCGGCGCCGCTGTTGAAGCCGCCGTCAAGGTCTTTTTTTTTTTCCGTCTTACGTCTTTTTGTGTAACCTTTATTCAAAGCGATTCGTATCTTGAACTGAAATAAGAAGTAAGAACGACTTCTTCTGATATGTAGATTGGGTATCGACACATTGATTGTGCAAAAGGCTATAACAATGAAAAGGAGGTAAACCTTCACAGTTGTCTAAAGCTAAGATTGAAAGGAAGCCTATAATTTAACCTAAGTGATTTTGTAGATCGGTACGGCTTTGAAGAAGTTGTTCGATGATGGAGTGGTGAAGCGAGAAGACTTGTTTATCACCTCCAAACTCAGGTTTCTTCCTCTCTTCCTTATATTAACGTTGCTTTTCTATTGTGGATTTAGGAGAATAGATTTCACGCCAATCTTTTGCTGTCGAATTAACGAAATATGGATATTTATAGCAAGGGCATTTCCATAACTAGCAAAGGCTTTAGAGAAAATATTATTACTAAAAATCATCTAGTAGTGTTTGAGGGCATTTTCAACCAATTCCTCTAAAATAGAGTAGAATTTCCTCGATTAGGATGTTAGAGTACTTTTTAATCTAATTAACAACTGTATTTTTCACATAAAAAAAAATATTTTCAATTTATTGTTTTTACCTTTTATTAATGATTATTAAAATTACTTTATTATTATATTATTTATTATTAGTAATTTATTATGTTATTCGATTATTAATATCAATATATTTATGGTATAATTATTTCAAGTTTTTTAATTTATATTTTTTAAATTATTTATTTAAAATATTTATGCATAAATAATAATTATAAAGTTATAAATATATAATGAAAATATTTATTAAAATGAGACTAAACCTTAAAATTATTATAAAATTATAATTACTTAAATTATTATAATTACTAAAATAAATATATAATTACTATAATAAAATTATTATAATTATTTAAATAAATATATAATGAAAATATTGGAATATTGTTTAAATAATAAAATAAAGAATGAAAGAATTAAAAAAGAATAAATAAATGAGAAAAGGAAGAAAGAAAATGTTGAGAGGAAAAAAGAAAAAGAAGAACAGTAATAACATATGACTACCGTGCCACACCAAATTTAGTGTGACAATGTAGCTTTCCTCCAAAATGGAGGACATTCCTCCATTTTGGAGGTGGATTGGAGATGACCTAAGTTGTTATCCCTAACCTTTAGCTCTCTCCTTCCTAAGTCCCTTCTTTGTTGCATTACACATACCAAAGTTCACAAATATATTCAGTTTCTCTCTACATTCTTTAACCATTTTGGTCATTGATATACTAGGCTTCTTAATTCTATCCCTGAAATGCTTCATGAAGAATTTAGTACATTTTGGGTTTTTTTTTTTGTTGTGTAACAAATATGTTCATTATTGTATGCTTTTATTTTGAAACATCTTTCATTATTATCATATCCAATATACAACTCCCATGGACAATTCTCAATACATCCAACCCTAATTCATTTTCTTTCACTCTTCTTCCACCTTACATTGTATCATATTTTAACTGCATATTCAACAACAACATCTTTGAACTTTTTTAAGATTTCAACTTCAATTCCCAAAGACCATTGTGCTTTTATATTAGTTAGTTAATGCCTATTGCTTCTACATGGTCTTTGTAAAGGTTCATCAAGTTCCTCTCCACTGACATACTCATCACTTTCTAAAGGACTTCCACAGTCTGAAGAATTAATTTCAATTAGTTCATGCTTATGTGGAACATTTACTAAGAAATTAATAAGACCATAATGAACATCAAGTCTCATATTGTCAAAAAATATATCACCAACATTTTAATCTTTAAGGACTTCATCTTCACTTGATTCCACTCTACTTACAATGTCATAATGATCTTTTTCCCATCCTCATCATCACAACGATATTGCTCACTTGAATTGCTTGTATTTATTGCTTTACAATGTTGAAAAGGATTTGAAATTGGTGGGTCTATAGTAAACCTTAATGTATTAATTGTAACACATCCCATGAATATTAGCTCAAATGATAATTTAACTCAAATATTAATTTATAGTGTATGGTAGTGGTATCAGATGTATAGTGCATGCATAGTGCACGGTACTTCTATCATGTCTTTTGTTCTTTCCTAATAACTATGGTTTGCATTTGAATCCCCCACCTGTAACATCATATTAACTCATACAACTTACATTACAAATTGGTAAATAAAAATCTAGTAATTGTCAAAGGGGCACAAACCTTTAGTGTCAGTGCAGATATTCAATTAGACATGCATTAATCTAAAGGAAGTCAGATGCAGTTTAAGCTCTCAGGATACATATATCAACATCAATCCAATTCAAGGATACAACATTACAGGAAAATTCCAATTCATTGTGTGAATTAGTAAAGCTTTTGTATAAGTTCACTGAATGAAGAAAAAAGAAATCCTAAAGAGATAAGGGTCAGCCAGAAATAGTAACTAAGAAGTAAAATTTTATGTTTCTTATAACCCATTTTCAATCACCAACCATTTTAATAAAATGGTCCAAATCTATAATGTAAAAAAATAATATTAGAACTCAAAAGTAGCAAAAATAATGTAAAACACATAAGAGTCAGGTGTTTTAGAATTGCCTTTGGATTACTTCATTTCTCCTATAAAACAAAAACCAAAATGTGTTGGAGAAAAGATAAGACAATTGTCTATGCTTTTCTTTACCTTGGGGACTATAAGAGAAAACAATGAGTACCAATCAATAAGTTAATATTTGAAGACTTTGTTCCTTAGTATTTGAATACTTTGTTTCAATAATAAACAACATATATAGATGTACCCGTATAAGACACAAAATCAGATGAAAATCTGCCCCCCTAATTTTCAGTTATTTCTATCTTTCCTAGAAGATTACAAAAACAACAAGAGTTTATGTCCTTGTTCCTTCCTTTTTATACCAATCAAACATAAGAGAGTTATAGCTAAAATACTTCTTGTCTAACTAATTTCCAGTTAGAAGATGTTTTGCTGATTCAAATTGGAACTAAATCATGCACCAAGAAATAGGGTTGTACTAAAGCATGCCGAAAGAGCTTGGCATCTTATAGGATCATTATCTAACAACATATATAGTTAGAAAGAAATATAAGAGAGTTTTACAAGGCTCTAATTATTCTTCTTACACTTAGATGAAAACTATAATCTACAAGCCTTTTATTTAGAAGATATAGAGCTGTCTTTTTCAAACATTTAGTTGGTCCAAAGAAGAATACATAATTTTTATAAATTTGACAAAATTCCCCTGCCTTTTTGCTTTTTCTGATCAAATACCTTGGAGTTAGAGTAATTGTGGCACTAATCTTCAAAAAGGACAATCTTAACAATATTTCCTAATCTTTCCAACTAATCCCCTCACATGAACTATTAATGTTATTGATTTCTATAGCATTCATTTGTCCATGGCCACCATTTCCACACTTGCTTTCATCTTTCCATATCCATGCATTTTAATATCATGCTAGAAAAATTTTTACTAGGAGAATACATTAACTCCAAGCTCATACTTTCTGATGTACCTTTTCCACAAGCTAACAAATTGGACCACAAAAAATGAGTTCTTTTCCCTACCATTGTCTCTTGTTACTATACAAAATAAAGTTAAAAAATTGACAACCAATAATAACATATAAGGGCTTAAAGACAAAATACTCTATATGAGGACAGAGGTTACCAAAAAAAAAAAAAAGTAGCCACTAGCAAGGGAGAGTACTGACTAAGCCAAAGATCAAATGCTACTAATGTGGTGCTTAACAGAGAAAAAAAAAGAGAGGCTTGGAGATGAAACTAGGACAATAGAGAAACTAGTGGAGGAAGAATAGAACAAAAAATGCACCTATTTTATACGAGAAAAAAGACAGTGGAGGGAAACAGAAATTTACTATCAAACAAATGAAAGAGAAAGACACTTAGGTAACGTCTAAAAATTTTCTTTTTTTTTCAAAAATTTCTTTATGGGATCCATGCCAGATGCTAGCTAGTGATGTGTAATAAGTGTGTTTTCATACTATGTTTCTAGGTTGTTTTTAGGTGTTTTAAGTATTATTTGTGTGTGTTAAACTTAGTT
>JAOXYD010000003.1:9776738-9803377 GCA_028565735.1 Pinacopodium congolense | reverse complement strand
TTTCTTAAACAAAGTAAAACCCAAATTAAGTGGTGACTAAACTCAATCCTTGTGGGATTGATATCCGTTCTTTACTATAAGTTACGACCCATATACTTGCGGTTTTGAGCGTAAAACTAGTAGTTTGTTTTGCGAGCGAACAGGAGCTTATACCTTGCAATATATTGAGAAATTAAGTTGGTTAACTTGTATAGGGCTGCACAATGAGCATTGGAACCATATAGACCTACATTTCATCAAGTTTATTGATTATTTAGAGAGAGATCTTGACTAATTAGTTGATTGCCTATAGGATAGCTTCATAATTAGTTATATTGGTGGACAGGTTTTGTAGATTGAGAGATTGTTTAATCAATTCCATTTAATTTTGCCAGAGACATTTAATTAAACCTTAAGAGAGGGTACTTTCAATATTAGGACATCTTATGTGAGGCATAATTCAAACAACCTAGTAAGAGGGAGGGAAGACACGAAAACAGTAATCTATAACCTTAAATCTTGATTTCTAAAGTTTCTATGCTTTTGTTCTATCATCTATTCATTCCTAATTTGTTTGATTTAGTTTTTTTTTCAATCTTTATTATTTGACTTTGGTTCTTCAACAAAGCTTAACCTAAATTAAGTGGTTCCTAAGCATAATCCTTGTGGGATCTATATCTACTATTTCCTACAAGTTACATCCCGTATACTTGTGGCTTTTACCGTAAAACTAGTTAGATAGTTTTGTAAATTCTTTAACAAGTTTTTGGCGTCATTTTCAGTGGTTGTTTTGTTTAGAATCTTGTTTAGTTTGGTTGCCTTTGATTTAAGAGTTTTTCATACTTCTCCTTGTGTCTTTGCAAGTCTATAAACACAAGGAGCACCCAAAGGTTTAGTGAATTTAGTGACGAAGAGTTGTCGGATAAAACAATGAATGAATATAGACAATTAAACATGCATTGAAGCTCTTTCAAATCATAAAAATATCAATCCATAGCAACCAAAATGATTAGCCACACATTGGAATCAAAACATACAAGATATACAATTTATACAACATGCTTTGATAGATCTAAAATTAAGAGTTTAAAAATAAAGTTTATATGTTAGAAAAAATCCCAGAAAGACTTCTGGATGTTTCTTGAACTATTAACTTTAATATGAACTGCATCCAAGTTTTATTTCGTAAAGATCTTGCAGAAAAATCAAGAACATTCAAAGATATAAGAATACAAAGTAAAACCTTTATTAATCCGAAAAATGGATCTAAATGAAGTATAATGTGAGTTTAAAAACCCCCATAGATAATTCCTAGACTCAGATCCGAGTCTTAACAATAAGTTCCAACATTAAGAAACTTAAAAAACAATACACAATTGAGGAACTAAGTGTTTTAAGCCTATAACTAAGGAAAAGCTAGAAAAATGAGATAAGAAGACTCTCTCTCTAATGGCAGGTAAGAATCTCTAATTCTCTATGTGTTTTATGTATATTTTTTGCTGTTTTCATGACCTAAAGACCTCCCCCCATATGTTAACAGACATTGGCATTAATTAAGAACACGTCAATGGTGGAAATATGGAAGATTTGGAGCTGAAATTGTTGAATTAAGGAGTAATGGCACCTTGCCACCTAGCAATAGCACCCTCTCAGGGTGCCATTAGTGCTCGAAATCTAACTCCATAAATGGCCCCCTATTCTTCATCAAATAACACCCTACTAGGGTGCCGTTTATGAGCAAAACCAAGAGAGTTCCTTCATGTTTTTACTCCAATCTTCATCATTAAGCTCCATTCTTCAAATTAGACATAATAAGACATTAATTTAACACTTAAGCACTGAATTAAGGGTCACAATTCAACAAATTAACCATTAAAATTATATTAATTTGACCCTTAACAAAAAGTATGCGGTGATCTTGACAAAAATTTTAGTTCGATCATTTCAAGTAACATGCCTTTAAAACTACAAGATCCAAGGAGTTTTACTATTCCATGTGTTGGTGATTTTGAATTTTTTAAATGCTTATGTGATATAGGTGTAAGTATTAATTGATGACCTTGCCTATTTTCAAAAAATTAAGGCTAGGAGACGTCAAGCTAACATCGATGCTTATCCAGCTCGTAGATCAATTCATTAAGATTCCATTTGGGATAGTCGAAGATGTTCTGATAAAAGTGGATAAATTTATAATTTCGATTGATTTTGTGGTATTGGACTTTAAGAAGATAAGAACTATCCATTGATTTTGGATAGGCCCTTTATAAATACTAGTAGGGAATTATTCACCTTCTTTTGAATAAGACAAAGAAGATTGAACATGAATAGCTAACTTCAATGGTGATAAAATAAGGGCTCTGTTAATTTCTAACTTAACCATCATTATGCTTTTGTAAAATCACATCAAAACTTGACCAATAAATTTCTAAACCACCCTAAACTATCCCCAACACTTTAAAACATTTCTTAACTCATTCAAACATATTCTAACAATTTTTAAACATCATCAAACACATATTAACACAATTTATCATATTTACACAACTTAACATAATCATGTTAATCCAATTTATCAAATTTCCTTAATCACTTATCCTAACCAATTTCAATTAACATAATTACCACATTTCACAATTTTCCAATTCACACAACCTTCAATCTCTTTACTATTCTAACCATATCATTTAACTCATCCATTCACTTCAACATACAAGGCACAAGTCTTGTCAAATCACAATCTCACATTCACTAACCATTTAACCTAATCATTCATTCATTTATTCACAATGCATAAAATCATATACAAGCATTCACTCATCCATGTATCAAGAGGAATTTCACACACCAATTACAAACAACACGTCTTAATTAAGCATCCTATATGCAAAAACCTAATCATGAATGCAAATTTTATAATTTGAGCCCTTTAAAACTATGGTTAGAACTAAGAGAGGACTTACAATAAAACTTACACAAAACATCATATTAATTTCACTACTCTTGAACTTGATCTTCCATCTTCAACTTCAAGTTCAACTCCAATGCTCCTCTTTACATCTTAATCTTTATTCGTACTTTAATATTTCCACTTGAATTCAAACATGTTCTTCAACCTTAAGGCTCCACACCATGTTTCTCCAACATGCTAACTCCTAAGTAAAGCACAGGGAAGTAGAAAACTAGCATATTAGAAAGTATAAAATTTTCCAGTCCTGAGGTACATAGAGTAATGAAGTAAGAAATTCAGAATTTGGCTCGAACCTGGAGGAATTCCAATATATAGTTCACCATTGACTCCGAGGGGGCGAACAATTGCTTCTTCAAGAATCTCCTGAAATTTCTTCCCCGATGCGTGCTGGTTTTTTCCAATTACACACAGATATTAAGAGTGGGGCTATTATGATTAAGACCAGTAAGGAAAAAGCTCGACTTTTATGCATCTTTCTTGTGGTTCAGTTCACACTAAAAGGAATGTTTAAAAAGTTGGGGGAAAAAAAAAGCCAAATCCAAACTTCCTACACCACAAATTGTATATTAGATTTAACTTTAGTCCTGAAACAAAAGGGACAGAGATGATACCTCAATTATTCCACCACATAAAAAGCCAAAAGATTGGTAATGATACAGCTGCTGCTTCCCAGGTTCTGTTTCAGGCACTGACTCAACAATTCGATTCAAACATCCATCCCAATCAGTCATGAGCAACGGATCTTCTCCTTCTGTAAAGGCAAAGCCATTGTGCAGCCCAGATGTGTGGTTTAGCACATGATGAACCTAAAAAACAAAGCAATCAACAGGGTAGCTACAGCTTAATATGAGACTTCAAAATTGTGATTATGAGAGACATGATGACATTTCCGTACCTTTATGAGATCTTTTCCATTTTTTCCAAATTCTGGCCATATTCTAGCAACATTGTCATCCAACTGAAGTTTTCTGTCAAATCAAAAAATAAATGAAAATAAACTCACTCCATTTGCTATGGACTATGACATTAATGTTGCCCCAGCATATATCAAAAGAAGAGCACACAGTAGAACTAAGATCATTCCTATAACGTCCAAAATGAAAATTCAAAGAATTCAATCATAGTACAAAGTACCCAACATTCCATCAAAAATGCTGTTCTTCATCGAATCTCAAAGAATTCAATCATAGTTCTTTTTTTAAAATACATAATTCCTTTATTATCATATGCCACATTTACGTACCCCTTGTCAACAAGCCAGTGCATCATTCCTGCTGTGATGCCCTTTGTTACAGAAAAGACCGGAAAAAGAGTATCAGGCTGAACAGGACGAGGATCATCTGGACCAAGCACTCCCGCTGAAGTATCGATTATAACTTTTCCATCTTTATAGACACAAACCTTAAGACAAACGTGATAAAACAAAAGTTTTCATCATCAACAGATAAGAAAGAAATTTTCTTAATACAAAATAACCCAGAAAAGTGCAGACCTGAACACCAACTATTTTACCCTCATTTCCCAGCTCAATTAAGAGCTGCCTTAGCTTTGCCTCCACATCGGAATGGACGGGTGAATCATGAATCCAATTTGTATCTATCTTACTCATGTTTCTGTACAGAGAATTCACGCAGTTCAAACAGAAAGAAACAACTGAAGCAAGAGAAACTCAGAACGGAAATATATGTTTGGTTCGGTACATTGATTGCAGAAGATCAAAGGGTCAGGACATTTTGAATTTTGGGATAGGAAAAAACACAATGATTGTTTCGAAAACAGACTTCTGACTTCAAAGCTTAGAGAGTCCGTCGGTTACGTCGCAGAAACAACATTTATGAATAAATTACTTCGCCTGACCGATTATATAATAATAATATTTTATTAATATTTTTATATTAATATAATATTATTTTATTAAAATTGACCATGATTCGGTCATGTAATCAGTCCCCATAATTTCTGTGTGAGATGATATACATAAGCTCGATAATGAAGCTCCAATGTTGCTGGAAAAGACAAGATATAGCATATTACATCTATGTTCTTTACAATTATATCAATATAGTTACATAAATGACATAATTTAATACATTCCAAAGACTAAAGAAAGATGGATATATCTGGTTTGGTTTCATATAAGTATTTAAAACACATAAATTATAAACATATGATAATGTAGTTAAGAAATAGAACTAAAGTTTGATTAATGGATTCGGGAGGCAACAAAAACATTAAAAATATTAATAACAATATATCTGTACTCAATAATTTAGCTGCGGATTTTTTTTAAAAATGGAGAAATTTGTTTCAAAATTTTATTTTGTGAGGAATAAGTATATGAAAAGGAAAGCAAAACTACTAAAAAATAAATATTTTACAAGATAGAGATAAGATATTTTACAAATGATGTTAGAATTTGTAGACTCTTAGCTGAACATTCTAGAATACATTAATAGGGAAAGTTTATCAACTTCTACTTGTCTTTCTACCAAAAAATAAATTCTACTTTTGTAAATAAACTTGGAATTTGAAAATTAATGTTGGTTTAAAGATATCAATTATTATATAGTGAATGTTAGAATCCCATAAGGTAAGGCTCCCAAACGTTGAAAATATGTCAATTAATTAATTAGTTAATTTGATTTCAGAAAATAATTCTGGTATGATGTTTGTTATTGGACAATGAATGTCAAAACCATAAAATATAAGGTTTTTATAACTTCTCAAACATCTAAATTAATTGATTTGTTAATTGTTAATCATGGGGTGTTAAACAAGGAAAGAAGATGTGCCATTCAAGTAAAATAATTAAGAAACCACCAACAAAAAAAAGAAAGAAAAAGAAAGCATATCTTATGAAAGGATGCAATGTTTTAAAACTAGATTCGACCATTAGTTTTAATCCAATTAAGTAGAAATCAAACAGTAAACTCGTTCGATTATATAGATAAGTTGATTCAATAACAAATCGACTAGTTAAATAGTAAACCTAGTTGATTAAACGATAAAATCAGTTGGTTAATTCTTAAAATTGAATTAGAACAAAACTTTATTTTTGTTTATCGGTTAATTCTGTATCAGTTTTATATTGATTTTATAATAATTTAATATCAATTGAACTTTTAAACTTTAAATTTTAAACATCTCACGTTACTAACCAATTTAATTTTTGAAACATGGATATAAAGTAAAATATAGGGTTAAAAATTAGTATCTCTGTGATTTTTTGTTTTTCTAAAAATTTCCTGTCATATAATTTCACTAAAATTCTTCTTCACGATATTAAAAATAGATAAAATGATTCTTTGATGAAATTTTTGTTAAAAATTTTAATAAGAAAATTCGCTATAACCTTCATAGCATATATGGCAAATAGGTAACATGATTTTATTAATAGGTAAAAAAACATCATTCTAACCTTAACAATTTCGCCAATATTCAGCATAAACCTTAACGTTTTAGAATATTGAAGTCATACTCTAATATTTTATAAGCGTCGAAAAAGAAGTCTAATGTTTTAAAAACATTTAAAAAGAATCCTGATCAACCTTCTATTAAATATTGAGTTCATGGTCATTTTTGAACATTTTTAAAATATTATAGTTCTTTTAAAATATTTATAAAACGTTAGAGTTCTTTTAAAACATTTTAAAATATTAGAGTTTGACCTAAATATAGACGAAAATATTAAGGTTAATATAATACTTTTTTTTACCTTTATTAATGGGTAGCCTAAAGTTTGACCCAATAATAGGCATCTGAATTGGTTAGGGAGTAACTTGAAATTTTGGATTTCTTATTTATTCTTTTTAATAGAGTAAAATTGAAAGGATAAACATAAAACTGAGAAGTGAGGAAAAAGTTTAGTTGTTGTCGAAATAACGTGTATGGGTTATTTTTTTGAAAATCTGAGTTACTTTTTGTTTTATATTTGTAGAAACATTATGAAGATCATCATTGAAAATTTTGATTTGAGGTTTAAAATGATTATTTCATATTTTTCTTCTGATAATAAAAAAGATATGGTTGTCATATTCATCTTTTCTATTTTCCTTGATTTTTATTTTAGAAAGTGTCTGATTTAATTGAATTGTGTAAAGAATCATCTTACCTATACATTTTACTGTATTGTTGTTACATTTATATTGATAATGTCTACAACCAAAATATATAATAGTAAATGATTGCGTACATTTTTCCCTATATGGTTTGAACATTGCATTTAGAATTTCATAGACTAAATACAACCTTGAAGATATATTATAAGTGTACTAGATTTAGGGGTAAGATTTAATAATTTCTCGAGTTATACAACCTTGGAAGATATAAAGTGTAATAGATTTAGAGGAAAGGTTGACTAATTTATGGAGTAATTAGTGTACATTTTATTAATAATTTTGTATTTGTGTTTTCATAATCAAAAGAATCAAGATCCAAACATATGCATCTTTTATAAGTTTTACATTCTTTCCTATTTCCATCTTTGACAATAGTCTAGTTTTTTGTTTGAAATTTGAATCATGTAAAAATAAAACGCCTTATATCAATTTCGCCCAAACTTTCTCCTTTACCTTAACTTTAGGACTCTTTTGAAGAAGAGTAGCACATATCCATTGTTCTATAGTCATCTCTTCTAGAATTTTTCACTTGCATATAGAAGTTTTATGATTTTTCCTTACTGACATATGTTGTATGGCTATTATTCATCAAGTTATCGATTTTGTAGCCTATAAATAGGAGGTTTTGTAATTGTGAGTGTGTGTAGCAAGTGAATGCCTATTGTGTAAAAAGAACAGTGAGTGTTCTAAGTATATTGTGTCCATAAAAAGTGAGAAGTCAGTACTATAAGTGTGAGTGTCATGTATGAGTGGTGAAAAGAAGAGTGTGACAAAATTATCAACAAGTCTTTTTAATTTATGCCAAGTATCAAATTAGTCCCTTCACTTTTAAAATTACTTCTTTGAATTTAACATAAAATTGACCATTTGGTTAAGGATCTAAATCAGTAATTTAGTATCAGAGCCTGGTCAGTTTAGAACCAATATTCTTATCAAGTTAGAGTAAGAAGATTTGGGATCGTAATTTACATAATAATTGAAGTTTGTTATTCGTGTGTAGTCTGAGACAGTGAAAGTTATTAATTATGGACCAAAACCAAGTCACGATGATAGGATTTCAAATCGTGCACATGTTTAAAAAGCTAAAAGTTATGGAAATTATTGGTAAAAGCAACATTACAACACCTAAAGACATAAAAAGGGAACCTTTTGTTATAATAGAAATAGAAGTGATGTAGACTATTTAAGAATCGAAATCGATTTGTTTTATATAAAAAAGATATCTATGAACTTTTATGAAATGGTTTCACGGGATTCAACCAATTGTTTAGGGAATTTGAAGCATCTAAAGATGCAATGAAAAGATGGAAGGTTAAGGCCAGTAAGGCTCTACACGTTATTAAAATATTTGTTAAAGATGATATCTTTAAATATATAAAAGAGGCGAGAACACCAAAAAGGCATGGGATATTCTTGTATCATATTACTTTAAAAATAATGAAATACGACTTCCATATTTGGAGAATGAGTTGATGGTAACCAAACAAAATGATATCTTATTTAATAAATACTTCTCTAAAGTGAAGTCTCTTTGTAATGAGATTACAAAATTAGATTCTAAGTTTACAAGCAATGATTCTCATAAAAGGAGAATAATTATTTATAGATTGAGACTTGATAATCGTGAGTTCATTACAACTATCCAAGGATAGCCAACCTAACTTTCTTTAGAAGAGCTCAAAATTTTGTTATGCGATAAAGAAACTTTAACTAAACAGATGATAAGGGTCTTCTAAAGAGTGATGACAAGGCATTCTTTAGTGGTAAAGGAAAGAATTTACCCAAATATTAGAGAGAATTTAAGAATAAGATGAATGGTGAAACTAGATCTTCTAAAGAAGTTCAGAGGAGCTTTATACAATTGCAAGATGTGTATCACGGGTTAAGAGAGAAATCTACTATCAATGTCTCAATTGACATAAAAAAAGAAATTATATGGTGTTTGTTCTAGATGATGTTAAGGTGTGTTAAAAGGTATTAATACTAGCTAAAATAAGTTTAAAAGGTCAATTATTAGGCTCTGTCTACATGTTATTAATAGAATCAATATATGTAGACAAGACTAAAAAAGAATGAGACAGTGGACCTATGACATGCACGTTTTAGACATGTTAGCTACAATAAGCTAAAGATGGTGATGAGCAAATCCATATTAAAGGTCTTCCCTAACTTAACATTCAAGAAGGCATCATATGTTTCAGCAATCAATGCGGTAAGGTATATTAGTTATTATGTCAGGAATCAACATATAGAGCTAAAGAGCTATTGGAGCTTATGCACTCAAACGTATTTTTTCCCTTGAATTAACCATTAATTGGAGGAACGCAACATATGATTACTTTAATTGATGACTATTACAAGTGTATCTAAGTTTATTTTACAAAAGATATATCTGAAGCATTTGATAAGTTCAAGGAGTTTAAAAAAAAATAGAGAGGAAAATTGGTAAGAAGATTACATACAAATAATGAAGGAGAGTATACATTACAAAATTTCTCTAAATACTTAAAAGAATATGGAATATGAAGATAATTGACATATTTAAGGATCCTATAACAAAATAATATGGTCAAAAGAAAGAATCGACATATAACAAAGATATGCTAAAGCATGCTCCATGTCAGGAACGTGCTAGGTAGATTTTAGGTAGATTGTATAAGGACAATAGTATGTATGATCAATCGATTGCCATAAGCAAGACTCGAGTTTATATTGCCTTTTCAAATGTTGTGGAAGATAATTTGGATGTGTCTGCTAGGATTATGTATCAGATAACTAACGTAGTAAGCTTGATAAGAATGCAACCCTATACATGTTTATGGGCTATAATAATAAAAGAAAAAGTTGGAGATGTTGCGATCTAATAACTAATTGGTCTTACACATCAAGAAATATGGCATTTAATGAAGCTTATTTTTAATGGAAATCATTATATGTAACGCTTCCAGTTTTAAAAGAAATGGAGGAAAGATTGCAAGAAGGATCATCATATAAAAGAGATCGAGATCTAAAATAGTGGAAGAATCACTTCCAACAAGTTTAGTTAAAAGCTCCCGGAAAACTGGAGTGCTTCAAATATTTACAGAGAAAGATCGACCTAGTCAATAAGACATTGATAGTAATGATAAGCAACAATAACAATTAAGAAAATCAAATATAATTTAAAAGCCTAATCTAGGATATGTTGATATGGCTCTTATGAAAGAAAATGAGCTAACAACTTTTGAAAATGCAGTTGAGAAAAGCAATGGAGGAAGAGTTCCAAGCATTTAAGGAAAATCAAACTTGAGACTTAATACCACTACTTTAAGATGTAAAACCCATATCTTGTAGAAGGGTTTATAAAATAAACTTTCACCCATATCTTGTAGATGGGTTTACAAAATAAACTTTCAACTAGATGGCTTAATAAAAAGATACAAGGTATGGTTTTTAACTTGAGGGTTTTCTCAATATTATAGACTAGGCTATGATGAAATCTTTAGGCCTGTAGAAAAAATAACCATTGTATGTGTTTTACTAACACTAGCAATAAGCAAATCTTAGAAACCCTGGGAGATAGACGTGAAGAGCATCTTCTTATATGAAGGTAGCAAGCAAGTCTAGGAAGCTCTAATAGGTGGACGTGAAGAGTACCTTCTTATATAGAGAGGTTGATAGAGACATATTCATGGGTTAACTAAAAGGGTTTGAAAGTAAGAATTATCTTGAATATGTTTGCAAGATCTATAAAGTTCTCTTTAAACTAAAACAAGCACTGAAAGCTTGGTACAGTAAGATAGGTGAATTCTTGATTCAAAGCGATTATTCACTTACTAACACGAATTCTTGATTCAAAGAGGTTATTCACTTACTGATGCAAATTTAAGCTTATTTGTCAAAACATATAGAGGTAAACTTATAATTTTACTAGTTTAGGTAGATGATTTGATAATCACCAGAGAAGAAGAAGAAGAAATTTATTAAATAAGAGAAAAAATCTGTCAGTTTGATTTTAGATGAAAGAGCTCAAAGAACTTAATCATTCTCTCATACTAGAAGATAATCATATGAAAAAGGAATTATTTCTATGTCAAGAGAAATGTGCGAGGGATTTATTAAAAAAGTTATGTATGGCTGAATGTAAAACAATATCAATGCATATGGAACGAAACATCATGATTACTATTAAGGAAGGGGAAGACTTAAAAGATGTTACTATATATCAGCAGTTGGTTGGAAGCTTGATCTTTATAAGACAAGATATTGCATTTACAGTTAGATTGGCAACCCATTTTATGCAAAAATAAATAAATAAAGAAATTTCATCTTAATGATGCTTGATGAATCTTATGGTATGTGTAAGAAATAGTTTTAAATGTGGTCTTTTCTACAAAAAAGATGATGTTTGTAATTAGTTAGCTACTAAGATGCTAATTACGTTGGAAATCTTGACACATATCGATCAACTACGAGCTATGTGTTTAAGTTTGGATCAGGATTAGGATCATAATGTAATAAGAGGTCATTAACAATATCGTTATTAACAACTAAAGCAGAGTATCGAGTTATAGTAATGGTTGCTCAAAAAATTACGTCACTAACTCAACTACTAGAGGGTCTACATCAATTAACTGAGTATGCTAAACAATTATACAATGCCATTGTATCTGCTATCAAGTTAGATGTGAATATAGTGTTCCGTATGAGAAGTAAACATGTCGAGGTACATTATCACTATCTTCGAGAGAAAAAGCTACAAGGAGAAATAAAAATAGTTCCCATTTACATAAAAGAAAAAATAAAAAATTATTTACAAAGAGACTTTCTTTTGCTAAGTTTTTGAAGTTATATGAGTAGCTTGGTATGGTTAAGGATTTAAAAATGGAGGAGTTGAGAGTCTACTTGAAGGGGGAGTAATGAAGAAGAGCAACACCTATTCTATCATTTTAGAGTCCTTTGCTTTAGAATTTCTCACCTATATATGGAAGTTTCATTATTTCTCCTCAACAACATACGATGTGTGACTATTATCCATCAAGCCACTGACTTTGTAACTTATAAATAAAAGGTTTCATAATTGTGAGTATGTGCAGTAAGTGAATGTCCATTATGCCAAAAGACAAGTTAGTGTTTTAAATGTCTTAGTGACCATCAAAAGTGAGAAGTGGGTGTTGAGAGCATGAATATCATATGTGAGTGGTAAAAGGGAGAGTGTGACAAAATTATCAACAAATGTCAAGTTTCAAATTAACATTATCCCCTATAAAATTAATTTGTTAAATTTAATATAAAATTATTTTTTCCACTATTTAGTTAAAATTCTAATCAATATGTGCTCTTAATTTCTTCATTAAAAAAAGAAAAAAAAACTATGAATGCATAATTTTATTACTATAAGAATGAGCTATCGTAAAATTAATCAAATTGGGAGATTTTTGGATAAGTGAAAAATTTGCCTAGATGTATAAATCTTTAACCTTAAAACCTATTTAGAGAAAGCAAATGTAAAAGGAATATAAATTATAGGAAGTAGGAGAAATCAAGTTTATCTCAAACATTTTAATGGAACAATTATATACCTATTATATGGTAGAATCGAACGTGAAAATTTTTATAATACTCTTTAGAGAGCGATTACATGACCTTCCCTCTCTTATGGTCCCCCCCTCTCCTCAAGCCAAAAAAAAACCCTCTTAATATGTAAAAATCATATAACACCTTCATTCCTAGTTTACTGTTGTTCGACTATATTATATAACATCATTATGCAATCCGTATTACTTCTATGAACGGAGTACAGACAGTATTACTAACACAGTTTATATAATGACTTATCGTAAAAACTACATAAAAACAATCTATAGCACAAGTATTTCCAAATTGTACAATTATTATGGCCAAATCATACAACGCCTCATTTATAATTGAATAACACATTAATTTGGAGAGTCACGAGAGAACCATGAGGGGGGCAGTGTAGTATTTTCGTACTCTTTATATGAATAAATATAAAGATAATCTCCATATTAAAAATGTATTTAATTTAGTAATAACAACAAAAAAACATACTACAGATTATTGAACAAAATTACAATCACTTGTTTCCGTTATTCTTTATTTGCTTTAGATATGTTGCAGTTGTATACATTTAAGTAATAATAGAAGAAACTAAAAAAGAAACACAAGCATATAAACATTGCGTATAAAATTGCTGCACGATGAAGAAAACAAGTGAAAAGTATTCCTGTTTTCAGTTAATCAGAATCTTATCAATGTCTGAGTCTGCATCACCTCCCTTATCATCAAAACCTGAGAACTCAGATGGTAATGCAATATTGAGCTCAGAACAAACAAGTTGAATGATTTTGGCAGTAACAGTTCCAGTTGACATTTTGTTCAAGGTCACTGCAATCGCAAACCTGCTTTTGATATCACAAAAACCAGTGGATCCTCCTAAACCTGAGTGTCCAAAGCCAATATAAGATCCATCCTTTGATATCTTTCTCCTAAACCCTAATCCAAACGGCCCGTCAGGCATAGCCCAATTCCCATACTCGCATACTCCCAAGAATGCTTTATGAATCTTTGGGTTATTAAACATAGCGACAGTAGTTTCCACAACAGTTTCTTTCTCCAATTCATGAATTTTTGTGTTCTTTGCAGAAGTAGACATCTGGTTATCTTGTTCAGGAATGTGAGGGTGGCTACCAAGGCTTGGCTTGGACAAGTTAGAATGTGGAGGTGGAACCACACCACCATCAACGAGGGCTGCGTAGTATCGAGCAAGAGCACGGGCTGAGCAATGACCATTAGAAGCCGGTATAATAGCTCGACGAATAAGAAAATTTGTAAATAGAGAAGGGATGGAAGTCAATAATTTGGCGACGCTTTCAGGCTGAAAAGAGGAGGGAAGAGCAAGACAGCTTTTGACAGTTATCGCTTTGAGATCTTCTTTATCAAGTGACAGAGATGCTAACCTAGATTCTACTCCTGAAACCCAAACATGCAAGGCGTATGAAATCAAGCAAAATCACTATTAAGGGGTGAAAGATAAGTAGCTAAGTACAAACCAAGATAATTAGGCAGCAAGCACACTGAAAGAAGGTATAAAATTTTGCCCGTTTTATGGTATATTGCAAGGAAGTATGAGTCTTAGCATTTGATACGAACCTGGAGGAATTCCGATGTACAGTTCACCATTTATTTTGAGGGGGCGAACGATTGCTTCTTCAAGAATCTCCTGAAATTTCCTCCCAGATGCATGCTGTTTTGTTTGATTATATTTTTACAGTAATGAAAAATGTGTGAGAGAAATTTAACCCATAAATGAAAACCCATATGATGGCCAAGGATTCCCTTAAAAAGGAAATGAGATGATGCTCTTGATAATTGAGGAAATGTTTTGCTGGAAGAAATGTACTCAAGAAAATATAAGAGAGGGAATTATTGTAAACTTATATTAAAGATTCAACTTATTGCTTCTTACAATACTACTCTATTCTCAGCTCTCAAACTAGTATCATACTTACATATGATTATATTTTCAAAAAATTAAAATTTCTTGGCTACTAACATAAAAGACCTTTTGATTTTCAAAATTTTGGATTTCTAAATTCACACATTAACCTAAATATCATAACTCAAGACTTTTCATATTACTAAACATTTATCACATAATAATAAATATTTAAATTTATATTTCCAACATTCCTTCAAAAATTTAAATGGAGCATAAATCTAAGAAAAATTATAAATAGCAAAACTATATTTTTTTAACTTGTATCGGCATCACATTTTCATAGTCACTAATTATTTAGACTCTCTTTCTTCTATCTTGGTTTTCAATTCATTCAATTCAATGATAACCTCGTCATAATTTTTCATAAATCTTTATGATCATTATTCAGCATTTTCAAATAATTTTTAACATTTAAAAAGCTCTTGATCATTTACATCTTGAATTGTAAAACTATAATTTATTTTCAAGTATCTTATGATATGCAATGCAACATCTTTTTTAGTACCCTTCTTTGTATATGTTTGATATTCAATCTACATTTATTTTTCATACTTATCTTCAAAACCAACTTTTCTCACATAAATTAGTTGATGAATTGGACCAAACTTTTCACATGCTTAAGTTATCCATGACAAAATCAAAATTTCAAGTATTTCCATGAGGACTGGTTTAAATTGAATGGTAATAACAAGCATATCTCTATTTTCTATTTATATTTTTTAGGCTATTGTGATCACATTGGTATTTTTATAATTCCACAACATCACTATCTCTTAGGAGACTTCTTTCATCCCATTTTTTTTTAGGAATCTTTCTCATGATTGTTGTTAGATTATTTAATCTAATGGCCCATGTAGTGGACTCATTATAATGGTTAATGGGTTTAAGGATATTGGAATCAAATGGGTCCAAAGACTTTTCCCTCCCCTTTTAAAAACTAAAAAGAATGGCAGTTGCAAATCAATAGAAAAATAATTCTCAACCATCAGAGGAAACAAAAAGGAAACGAAGGCAGAGAGGAAAGAAAACAATACACATTCATAACTAAAATCATCATGGATCAAGGTATGTTATACTATTTGATAATGTGTTTGGGTAGGATCGTAGAGTATTACTTGATTTATAAAAGTTTATAATTGGTATCAAAGCCCCGTAATAACCTTGGAATAATTGTTGTCATCTTCCCTTTTTGTTTTCTGGAATGGTTTTGCAAACAATATTTATGCACATTATTTTCTTGACATTTTATCACTGATGCCTCCCCTCTTAAGGAGTTAATGGTTGAAGAATAGCAATATTCAGTATCTGTTTCACCCTAAGGACTTGAATACCATGCCTTTACTGAATAACAAAACTCAAAATGTCAATGGTTGTTAGAGTGAGTAAAAACTCAAATGATTTTAGAATAAGAAAAATTAGATGTGCGGTTAACCTCTTAGTTAAAGATTTTGTTCATGAGAAAAAGGCTTCTGAAGGCTTTAAGTTTTGAAGAAAAAGGCCCAAAAGAAGAGATGAAAGAAATGAATTTTAAAAAAAAGTGAGATAGGGACATGTTTGGGAGAAGAACATGATGCACGAAGTGATAGGCGTGTGCGTCTGGCAACACACGCCCATTAGGTTTCTTAAAAATTTAAGGCTAAGACATCGTTTTGGGCCATGATAGCATTTTGGGCCTTTGTAAACTATTATTGTAAACTTGTATTAAATTAGTTTTTTATTTTAGGTCATAATTGATTAATTAATTAATTAATTAATCAATTTATTTTTGTTTTGTATACATAAATGTTTCTCATATTTTATCTATACATAATATAAATTCAAAAATATTAGTGTCATATTATGATTTTTTTAGTTTTTAATATTATATCATTATTGAAATTAAATTTTCATATTATATGTTAATTTTATACATGACATTGCTATGATCAAGTATGTAAGTCACCAAAGTGGCTAAACTAATTAAATACATTTTTTCATGTATGAATAGTATTTATTAGTTAATTATCCAATTAAATGTTTATTATATAAAAAGTTTGTTAGTCACTAAAGTGAACTACTTTGATAAGATATTTAGATATCTAATTGTGAATTTTAAATTGTTTTTGTTCATATGATGCTATTACAATGACATAAAAGGTTGAATTGAATAATTGAGATCGTTAATTATAATATTAGGAGGCCACCTAAAGGTAGATCACTACTTATAATTAATGACATTAAAGGGACTGATTAACATATTTATTGAATTTGATTGTATATCTAAAGATAATATGCATGTTAACTAAAATATAATTGATTGTCCATTATAATATATTTTATTGGCGTCATTATAGGTTATAGTTATATATCTAAATATCACCCAAAGGTGAACTTAAATATATAATCAAGTTTATTGTTTTTCTAAATCCATTTAAGTTTATTTAAAGTATTAATGAGTGAGCTATATTTTATATTTGCAACATCTACTAATGTTTTCGCTTTAGGAAATGGCTTGATTAAGTTCAATGATCTAACCTATGTGGATTGACCTGAACAAATACAATTTCAAATAAGTATTATATATTTGGACTTAGCAATAGGTTCAGACATAGCAATAGGTTCAGACGTAAGACCTATAGTCATAACTGAGACTAGTTATAAAGCTGATAAGTCTTTTTACGAGGTTTAAGAAATGTCTAATAGGTTGAGCTTAAACTTAATGTAAATGACAATAACTGAGACTGTTGAGACGTTGATGCTTAAAATGGATAATGTCAAGGAATTTATGATGAAACATAAGGAATAATCAATTAGATATAGCTAACAAGTTTATTGTAACAGAGACTTTAATTAGTGAGCTAATGACCAAGAAGTTTGACTGGTCACAGCTCCATTCATGATCATGTAATAAACATGAAAAATCTAGCAATAAAGTTGAAATTTATAGGTATAGATGTGAGTGAGTCTTTCTTGGTGTAGTTTATCGTCACCTTATTTCCTCTTGAGTTTAGTTTGTCCTAAGTGAATTATAACACTCTTAACAAAAAATAAAACTTTTAAAAAATTAAGGTCATGTTAGTTCAGGAGGAAGGGCGGTTAAAGAAAATGAAAAAGTAGTTTGTTCATCTTATGATTCACCATAGAGCTAGTAGCAGCAAAAACAAATCAGGAAAGAAGAATAAGGGTAAAGAAAAAGCTCCAAGAAAAGTTAATGATGGTCGAATCTATAAGAAGTAGAGGTACTACTTCTACAAGAAAGTAGATCACTTCAAGAAAGATTGTCCTAAAAGAAAGGTTTCGTTAGAAAAGAAAGATACATGCTATGTTTTAGTATATTTTAAATTAAATCTTATTGAAGTGATTAATAATACCTGGTAGGTAGATTTTGATATAACTACTCATATGCCACATGTTATACAAGTATTCCTTTAATCCAACCTATAAACAGAACTGATAGGTTCTTGTATATGAAAAATATAATGAAGACAAAAATAAAAGGAATTGGGATGTATAGGTTGATCTTAGACACTAAATAGCAATTGTATCTAAAAAAGTATCTTTATGTTCCTAGATGTGCTAGAAATTTAGTTTCTGATACAAAAGTTAGATGATGTAGATTTTAACTTTAGATTAGAAATAGTGTGTTTTATTGTATAAACACAAGTATTATTATAATTTTGGTACTTTAGTTAATTGTTTATATCATTTCAATCTTGATATTAATTTTGTTGAATCTCTTTTTTTTTTGACATATTATAGAAAATAAACGTAGTGTACATAATGAGTGTTCTGCGTTTTTGTAACATAAAAGGTTAGGTCATATATCTAAAGAAAGGGTACTGAAGTTAGTGAAAAATGAAATCTTACTTCAATTAGATTTTATTGACTGGGATATATGTGTAGATTGCATTAAAGGTGACCAAACCAAACTCATATCAAATTGTCCAGCCACAAGAAGTAATGAACTACTTAAGTTAATATAAATTAACATCTGTAGATGTTTAAACTTTCCTTCTTTGAGCGGTAAAAAGTATTTTATCACTTTTATGGATAACTTCTTATGATATTGTTATATATATATTCACTATATAAAAATTCTCAATTTGTGGATATCTTAAAGATGTTCATTAACGAGGTAAAAAGGTAGCTTGATAGAAAAGTAAAAATAGTGAGGTCTGATAGAAGTGATGAATATTATGATAAATTTAATAAAAGAGAACAACATCCAAGTCTATTAGCAAAGATTTTTTGCAAGTCTAAGTATATGTTTACAGTACATAATGTACATAATGCCTAATACACCTTAACAAGATGATGTAACTAAAAGATGAAACTGTACTCTTATAGACATGGTTATGAGTATTTAAGTTATAGCATTATATCTTTATCCTTGTGGATGCATACATTAAAAATCATTGCATATATGCCTAATAGGGTTCCTAGTAAGGCAGTTTCTAAAATTTCTTATGAATTGTAAATAGGAAGGAAACTTAGTTTAAGGTACATTTAAATTTAGGGTTACCTGGTAGAAGGATATATAATCCACATTAAAAGAAGTTTGATGTGAGAATTGTTAGTGGTTACTTCATCGACTATCCTGAAAAGTTAAAAGGGTACAAATTTTATGATCTTAATTATAGTATGAGAATAATTGAGTCTATTAATGCTCGATTCATTGAAAATTGTCAAATTAGTAGGAGTGCAGAACCACGAAAAATGGTTATTCAAGATAGTCGAGTAGAAACTCCTCCGTCAAAAGTTAAACTAAATAAGATGACATTGACTATAAAGAGACATTCTCTCCAGTTTCAAAGGACTTTTTAAGCATTGTTATGGCTTTGGCGGTTCATTATAATTTAGAATTTTACTATATGGACATAAAGATCGCCTTTCTAAATGGTGATTTAGAAGAAGAAGTGTATATAAATTAATCGGAAGATTTCTTAACCATAGAAAAGGAACATTTGGTGTGTAAATTGAACAAGTAAATATATAAATTGAAATAAGCTTCCCGACAATAATATCTTAAGTTTAGTGATACTATTACATCATATAATTTTATAGAGAACATCATTGATCGATGTATATAAGGTTAGTAGGGTAAGATTATTATATTAGCCTTATATGTTAACGATATTCTTCTTTTTCCTAATAATATTGTTTTGTTACATGATGTAAAGAATTTTTCTCTAATAATTTTGAAATGAAAGATATGTGTAAAACATCTTATGTGATAAAAATATAAATATTTTGTGATAGATTACAAGGATTGTTAGGATTGTCTTAAAAAAGTTATATTAATAAAATATTAGAAAGATTTAGAATGAAAAATGTTCTGTAGGAATAGTTCTAATTAAAAAATGAGACAAATTTAGTGAAATGGAATGTCCACAAAATGATTTGGAACACAAGATAATGGAGTTTATTTCCTATGTATCAATAGTTGGGAGTTTAATGTATGTTTAAACATGTACTCAGCCAAAAATCAGTTTTGCTTTGGAATGTTATGCCACTATCAAAGTAATTCTTAAATAGATTATTGGAAAACTATAAAGAAAGTATGTAGGTATTTACAAAGGCATAAAGGATTATATGCTCACATATAAAAAATCAAACCAGCTCGAAGTAATTGGTTATTTGGATTCAAATTATGCCAGTTGTATAGACTTAATAAAAGCTACATTCAGCTATATATTCCTATTAGTTGGAGCAGCAATTTCATGGGAGAGTGAGAGTCTATTATTGCTACTTCTACTATAAAGACTAAGTTTATGGCATGCTTTAAGGCTACAATTCATGCGTTGTGGTTATAAAAATTCATCTTAAATCTTAGTATAGTCGACAATATAGTTAAACTGTTAAGAATTTATTATGATAATTCTGCAGTTGTTTCTTCTTTAAGAATGAAAAGCATTCAAAAAGTGTGAAACATATGGATTTAAGAGTACTTGTCTATTAAAGAAGAAATGAAAAAACGAAATTATCAGTTAAACCTAGTAGTACTGATTTGATTATAGCGGATCCATTAACTAAAAGGAATGCTACCCAAAATATTTATTAGTCATGTTAAAAGGATGGGTATCATAGATAAGTCCTTGTTAACATAGTGTTATGAGATGTATATATACATATGCTTGTTTTGCTTGTTTTGTTTTTGACACTTGTGAATTCAATTACAATTATTTTTTTATCTATTTACTTGTTATCCACATTATGTTGTATACAAATATTATACCTATGAGATAATAATGACAATATTATTCAATTAAAGTTTTATGAGTTGAGTTAATCATGCATATATGGAATGAATCATGTTATTAAATAACTTGTGACTGTCATAATCCAATTATTTCAAGTCAATTATAAATGACTTGATAGATTCAATCTATGGTGTGTACTTAAAGTTTTGTTATTAAATTACTAAGTCGTAACATGATTCAAGTGAGATATTGATATGTTATTTAATCTAGTGGCTCGTGTAACTTGATTCTAAATTAAATGGACCCATTATAATGGTTGAAGGGTTTAAGGATATTGGAATCAAATGAGACTAGAGATCCTTCCCTCTCCCTTTAAAAACTAAAAAGAATGGCAGTTGTAAATCAATAGAAAAATAATTCTCAACCATCAGAGGAAATAAAAAGGAAATGAAGGCAGAGAGGGAAGAATATAATACACATTCATAACTGAAATCATCATGAATCAAGGTATGTTCTGTTGTTCGATAATGTGTTTGGGTGTGATCACAGAGTTTTACTCTATCCATCAAAATTTACAATTGTCACCCTTAATCCACGCATTTATTTTCTTAGAATATTAAAATTACAAATAGCCACATTAACAGATTCTTTTTTCTACAAATTTGGAGAAACACTTTCAATTGAGATTGTTCCTTATTTTCTTTTACTCTTTTTTATGTCTATCTTTAATAACACTTTATTAAGATTGAAAGAATGGAAAATGAAGAATAAAAATAATTTTTCATCTATTTCATCTATTTATCTTAACTATTATAAAGTCAACCATTGTATTTATTGTGGTATTTATCTCTATTTAAGATATAATAAATAAATATTATAAATGACTCGTTAAATACAAAAAAACTTATACAAATTACTAGAATAATTCTTAAACCTGTTACACTAATTCTAACATCTCATTATCCTAAGAATGGCTTTTTAAAATTTTAAAATTATTATTTTAAATATAAATACCTGCTTAATTTTAAAAAATTTTCATTGTACCTAGTCTTACACTTAATCTTAAAAAATATTTAAATTTTAACCACTTCGTGAAAATATCCACAATTTGATCCCTTATTATTTGAATTGGGCTTCTTAGAATGAGTCTTCACAAACTTGAAACTACTACTAGTCTGACACTATTGTTGTTTATGAGAATGCTTGTTGCTTATAAGTGATTCATTCTTATTCTTGCTTTTAGCTTCATCTATGGAATTATCCTTACTTCCAAACCTCCCTCCAACATCCTTCTACTTATGTTTCACTTTTTCTTGATTGTTTATTTTATGAAAGGACAGATTTCTGGACTTAAGCATAGAGTAATTGATTGATCCACACTATTGATTGAACTATAAACTTAAATCATCAACCTACTCCTTTAAATTTTTTATGTTTTCCTATGTTTGATATACTTCTTTAATATCTGCCTGCTTTTCCCATCAATTATGGATGGAATAGATAAGAGTTTCTCAATTGCACTAAGTGTAGTTTCAAGAACTTTAATCTTATCCCTCTCCTCCTACAATTTTTCATAGAATATGATGACCCCTTGTTTAAGAGTTAAGTGTTGTTCATCAAAGGCCTTTGTTCGTGGTTCCAAGTTAGCTTGGAGATCTGCATTACTTTTAACCTCTTCAAAATTTTGTTTTGCAACTCAAATTTAGCTTATTTTGCTAATGATCTAGATTTAGATTAGGATGGCTTTATCAACGTAAGTCCAAGGTCCTTTTTAATAAGAAAATCAATTGATTCCATAAAGAGGTTCTTCCTAATAGGGATACAACCCTAAATAATTGGACATTTGGTACTTTTGAAAGGTCCATTTGCTTCAATTATTATGATATTCAATTTACACATCTGATTCTTTAGCATAACTCCTTAACGACTAAATTAGATTTTTAATCTACAAGCCAAAGAAATTTATTTTTATGAGAATTTCATATCTTTGTTCAACAATTTAGCCTAAATTTCAAATATAATATTTTAAATTTAGGCACATAGTAAACATGAGTGATCAACTTGTGACTGCAACCTTAGAAGAGATGAGAATAATACTTTTTGCCTTTGATTTGTATTTTTGACAAGCCTATAAAAGAAATATTGTCTTTCATTTTCTCATTAACCTTTACAAATATATCTTTGTATCCACACATGTGATTACTTACGTCATTATCCAAATACTACAAACTATCGATATCCTTCTTTTCTTCCTTGCTTGTTAGCAACAAATTTGAATATTTCACTTCTTGATTGTTATCAATAAGATAAACCTTTTTTTTTCAATATTATTAGTAGTACTACGACATTTCTATGAATAATAGTCAATTTTATGACAACTATAACATTCAATTTTAGACTTATCATACCTCCTTGTATTTGGATGATAGCCTCATCCTCTTTCTCTTGTTCTTCCACAACCTATATGTGATAGTTGGCTTCTCTTTCCATTTTTTATGCTATCTCCATCCCTTTTCGTCTTTTATATTGGTCACGACCATATCCTTTCCTTCATCCATGTCTTCTAAATTGATTCTTAAAAGTAGTATTAACTTTAAAAACTTGCTCCAATGACTTTTTTGTTTTCTCTTGATTTTTTTTTAGGCTTGTAAAGGACTCTTTAATTCTTTAATGGTCTTTTAACTCTTCTATGATACATAGCACATCATCAAATTTATAGCATTGAAGAACGAAAAATTTTCACTATTGCACATACATCTTTTATCTTGTCTCCATATCTCCTTAATTGAATTACAACTATCTTCACCCTTAAATAGTAATCTAAAATTGACTAAGATTTTTTTTATCTTCAACACTTTATAAAATTACCTTTTAGTGTCTAAATCTCACCTTCTTTACTTTATCAACAACTTAAATAGACTTTTCCAAAGTATTTCATACTTCTTTTGAACTACTAGCATTGGTTACTTTCTCAAACATTAAATCATCCAAATATTAATTGATAAGAGCAGGAGCTCATTGATCCTTGTTTATCATTTTCGGATAAATTTTCCTCATTTTTAGACCTCTTATAACCTTTACTTATAACCTCCCATAATCTTAAGACTCAAATAAAGCTTTCACATGCAGATATCATTTTTCATAATTCTCCTTTGTAAGACCAAGAAATTAGAAGTGACTCTATTACTTGCCATTTCTCAACTTTCTACAGCACTCTCCTCTACACTCTAAGGGGTTGTGACTCTAGTGTTACTTTGTTAAAAATTGAGAGAATATTTTGTTGGAAGAAGTGTAAATTTGAGGAAACTATAACCATTCAAGGAAATATAAGGAAAGAGGAATTATCATAAACTCGTATTTTAAACTTCACGCTACAATTCTTACCATACTATTCAACTCTCTACTCTCTAGATAACATCACCCTCAAATATATAGATATCTGTAACAATCTTTTAAGTTTTCTAATCATTTAACACACAAAAGATCTTTCAAGTTTTAGAATTTTTAATTTTTAAAGTATACGTTAATCAAATCATTTTAACATCAGACTTTCTTATTATTAAAAACTTATTTCATAATACTAAATATTTAAATTTATACTTCCATACCTCTATTATGCCACCACATAACCAGCCAAAAGATGCGTGGTGATACAGCTGTTGCTTGCCAGGTTCTGTTTCAGGCATTGAATGGGCAATTCGATTCAGACATCCATTCCAGTTGGCCATTTCCACAGGATCTTCTCCTTTTATGGCGTTTTGCAATCCAGACGTGTGGTTTAGCACATGATGAACCTGATATAAACAAAACAATAAATGCAGCGCGAGGCTATGATTTCGGGAAACGTGATGAGGTCATAAGACACGATGAGATTCAATACCTTTATGATATCTTTCCCATTTGCTCCAAACTCTGGCCATATGGTAGCAACATTTTCATCAAACTGAAGTTTCCTGTCAAACAAAAAAATCACACTTAGAATGTTTGAGATCTTTAGTATTATCAAGTACCCGTCGTTTCATCAAAAATGTATTTGTTGATATGTAGGTACTATGTATTACCCCTTATCAACAAGCCAATGCAACATTCCTGATGTGATTCCCTTTGTTACCGAGAACACTGGGAAAAGGGTATCAGGCTGAACAGGACGAGGATCATCTGGACCAAGCACTCCCGCTGAAGTATCTATTATCACCTCTCCATCTTTGTATGCACAAACCTTATGACAACCCAAAAAAAAAATCGAAAAATAAATAAAATTTATAAAGACCATCAAAATTTTGCTCAAAGACAACGAAATCAAATGCAATATAAACCAGTTCAAGACACAGTCCATATTCTAGCAAGAAACCCCTCCATTCCGAAAGCAAAATAAAACACAGACAGCAAGCCAGGGTCCCAAGCTAAAACGAGTAGACTACACATAAGCAGGTGAGACAACAGCTCACAACTTCCATTTGTGCAGGCGATGAGAACTCATTTGGCAGGTCAAATTTCTGGCCAACGCAATTTCCCGAATTCGGTTGATACAGATTTGGACAAAGTGTTATAGTCTTCTTTATCCAAAATCTGGAGCTATAATTGTCTTACAGTATGCGGGATTTAACCACAGGTGGGGTTGAAAAACTATAGTTGACAGCAACAGAAGTAACTTTATCTCAGAAAAAAAAAAAAAAAAGGATTACAGACCTGAATACCGAGTATTTTACCATCATTTCCCAGCTCAAGTAAAAGTTGCCTCACTCTCGCCTCCACCTCAGAATGAACTGGGGAGTCATGAATCCATGTTGAATCTAGCGGTGGTGGTGGGTTCATGTTTTTGCGGATCGAATTCACAAGCTTCAAAAAGTCAACCTGAACAAAAAGAAAGGACTAGCTTGGTTCTTGACGAAGATCCAATATCCTATGGAGATCAGATTTTGAACATCGCTTCAGAAGTTTATGGAGATCAGGTTCCAATCTTGTTGGAGTGAACGTGATCCGAAGTAGGCTGAGTCAACCAAAATCGCTCAGCCAGTGATTTTCTCCACATTTTCTAATGTCCAAAGATTATCTTGTAAAGTCTCGTGGCCCTCGTTTCCACACCTGGACTTTGTTAATTCCGTTTCTAAAAAGAAAAAAAAAAACGCAATCAAAATTGACTAAGTAATGATTTTCTTTACTTTTTCTAATGGGCAAAACTATAAATGAAGTTATATCATCTCCTCTCTTTCTTTCTTTTTTTTATCAGAGCTCGATTAACAAGCTTTCATTTATTTTATATACATGGCATATTCGTTTATTTTTATACAAATTCAATTTCAAGAACTATTATTTTAAACAGAAGATAATTTTCTAATATTATTTTCATTTTCAAACAAAACATTTAAAAATAAAAGTTTAAAATTTAAAATTATAAAATATAAATTAAACCTAAAAAGTAAGTTACGAAAATAAAATTTTACTAAAATAAATGTAAAATTATTAAAAATATTATTTTTAATTTTCTTAATTGTTAAAAATAAATTAAAATAGATAAAGTGCACGAGACAAATTTAAAGGTCTATTAAAGACTAACTAGAACTCCCTTTTCTTGTTTTCAGTACATGTTAATTCTTGTTGACAATTGTATGAGATATACATGGGGTTATTTTATGAAACAAAATGCCAAGTGGATGACAGATTAATTTGACAATTATTTACCGAAGGTCTTACGGATGGAGGATATGAATGTGCAGATTATGATATTAATCGGTTCCTCTCTCCCCAATCAATGTGCGGTCCCAATGTTTTAAATATTATATTAAATTAAATTTTAAATGGTATTGTATCACCGTCAAATAATATTCATACAGTTTTGAATAATTTTTTAAAATTATAAATTAATTTTTAAATTTTATAAAATTTATAAAATA
>JAOXYD010000003.1:9733985-9776638 GCA_028565735.1 Pinacopodium congolense | reverse complement strand
GTGATGGCATTTTGTTTTCCAATTTATTTAAGTTTATAGTTTGAGTTTGAAAAAATTTTTTAATACCCAATTCACCCCCCCCCCCCTCTTGGGTGCCATAGGACTTACAATGTTGATGAGTTGATGTTTTATGACCAAATTATTTTGATTTATGAATTCCTTGGTATTGGATTAATTAAAGTTTAGTATGTGATTCACTAAGATTTATAGGATAGGAATTATGAATTACTTAAAGTTTTAATTTACATTACTTTTGAAATAGGGTTTTAATTACTATTAATTGTGATTTTGGACTTATTTTAAATTAGGGACTATAATTCTTTAGGAATGTGTAAGTTATTATGTGTAGGGGATAGACTAGGATTAATCATTTATGCTCAAAATGCAGATTAACCATGTAAAATACAACAACTACATCATAAGAGTATATTTTAATTAACAACAAAACTAGGAAGCTCCCTCTATGTGGCCCCTCTCCCCCTAAAACCCCCTTCTCACACAAACATAGAGGCTCACTAATTTTTTTTATGCTCTTTCATCCCTTGTATTTGGACCCCTACTCCATGTTAAGGCATGCTTGAAGGCTCTCCAAGCGAAGGCTCTCAACTCCCACGTTTTTCCCTTTAATTAATCTCTTACTCAATGTTTGGACAACCTGATTTATTAACCAAGTTTAAGCTATCTCTTTAATTTTTCACTAGGACACAAATGTTAAAAGTTCTTTTTAAACTTAAATTAGGTTGAAACTACTAGATAATTAAATCCCCATTTTATTCTGTTATATTATTATTATTCTATCCTTATTTTGTTATTAATATGATTATTTCCTCGCTCTCTTTCTCTCTCTCTCTCTCCCTCTGGTTGCTATTGACAATGATTTTTTTTTTTACGAAGTGAAATTTTTACCCTATCAAACACACAAACAACTCTTGATCCTTCACAATCGCAAGAATCTAATGAAAACACAAGAAAACGGAGATTTACTTGTGACCAACAGTATTAAATCCAATCTTTGATGTTCTGCTGCTACTATCACTAGTGAAACTTTGACAAACTCCCTAACAAACATCTATCCAGAAAAAGAGATGAAATGAGAGAGAAAGGACAACATAGATGAGAGAAAAAATGACTAGAGAAAATGATAATAGTTAGTAAATATAAATTTTAGAAAGTAATGACGAAGGATGAGCATAATCGAATGAGAGGGAGATGAGGTAGAATCAAAATGATTGGTAGTTTAATTAAAGAGGTTCATAGAAATAATAAAAGTGAAGTAGAATGGGAAAGGAGAGGAGCAGCAACTGTTTCCAAATTTATTTGGAAATCCATCTTCTCTATTCCCTCCCCTTCCAAATGAGCCAGGTTAATCACGTAATGGAGTAATTGTTTTTCTAATGTGGTAGCTGACAAAATTTAATGGGCATTACATTTTAAATACATACAAGTAAGAGAAAGAGGTAATATTGAGAGTTTTCATGAGCAACAATTATAACAAAACCATTTAATCGGGAAATTGAAATTAGTATATTTGAACAATGAAAGTAACTTTATGTCCTCTAAACTCTGGTTTCATTTATGGAAATTTATACCATTTCAGACACCAAATCTAGGCTCAAGTTTGAGCTTTGAGATATTAATTTTATTATATTTTTCTATTTTTAAATTTATTTATTGGAGAAGAGAAAAGAAGCGCTACAAAGATAATTAGCAACTACTTTGTATTTACCTTAGGGAGCTTTTTGCAGTAACAAACAAACAAAATAAATAAAATAATAAGAAAAAAGTTCCATTCATTTTTAAATGGGTTAATATCATGAGTAGTCCCTATGATTTTTCAAATTATCACTTTAGTCCTTATGGTTTGAAAACTATCATTTTAGTCCTTATACTTTCATTTTTTTTCAATCATAATCCTTTATATCAGATTTTACTAATGTGATATGGACCCATGTCAAAAATTCATTGATCCACATAAAAAAATCTGATAAAGGACTGATAATTGAAAAAAAAAAATTTAAGGATTGAAATGATAGTTTTCAAACTATAAAGACTAAAATAATAATTTGACAAACTATAGGAACTACCTATGATATTAACCTTTTAAAATATACTTATTATTTTCAAGGACTAAAAATCATTTTTTGATAACAAAAAATTAAATAAAGATTCTGTAATAAGTGCTTGTAGCATTTTTTTTAAAAAATTGTCATTATTTACATCATAAATTTAATAGTAACTTATGTTAAAATAATTTTCCATAAATCTACTAAAAATTAGTTTTGAAAATATAACATTCCAGATTTTTTAAGGTGTTGTTTAAGGTGGATTCCAGATGAGTCCTCCATAGTTGAAGAATTTCACCAAATTTCAAGATTTGATTTTGCGCAAGAAGCACAGAATTTTGGGCCCCAATCACACATATTACAGAAAAAGAAAAAGAAAAGATAAAGACCGATTTTTGCTCATCCAATCTGATATGTGTAATCTTTCAAAAAATTTCATACGTGTCGCTCCACGAACATGGGCTCTTACAAATATGGACCAGAATATTGCTGACACTCCCCCTAATGCTTTGACTACAGAGGTACGAAACCCTCATTCTACCCGTACTTAACTACTTTTAGCGCACCATCTGATTGTTTACAATTACAAACTTTTAAAAAGAGTCTCCCTTCCAGTAAAGAGTAGTAATAATAACAATAAAAATAACAACAACAATAAATGTCTTCCATTTACACACAAGAATAAACTTATGATATAAATATCTTGAACTTCATGACCAAAAATGACAACAAACATCACACAGAGAGTCCTGTTCTGCACAAAATATTCTAGCAGAAGGCGTATGTATGTATCTATCTATTTATCGTGGTCAGTTGCTATACACCTGTGGCAGAATATACGTATGCCTGATATTTACATAGCTGAATTTGTAATTTATACTTGTTTTTTCGTCTACAGAATAGATGACGCAATAAATACAATTTTAGCAACTTCATAGCCTCCCAGAAATCGCAAGATCAGACAGAACTCGGGCCACATTTCAAAGCCGAACTTAAAACGTTAGAATTCATCCAATAACAACTTAGGCCGTTTGATAAAGTTTTGGTTGTGATTTTGGGTTGTGGATGTTATATTTTTTTATTGAATTTTGTGTATTTTTATAAATTTTTGTGTTGTCTGTCTTGATTTATGTGTTATATTAAAAAAAAATTTCGATTTCTGTGATGTTCTTTATTAATAAATCGAAGTATCAGTTTTTACCGAGGTAAGTTTGGTTGTTTCAATAAAAAAGAAACTGTTGAGAATGCCAAAAAAAAAAAAAAAGCTTGTAAAGATCTGCAGCTTCATCATAGTGAATGGAACAACTCTTATCCTTCATCCATTTCCAGCAACAAAAAACTCAGGCAACTAAAAGCCATGACCAAAAAGGATAGGAATTTCTCTCCTAGCTGTTCAAGTCATTCCTATCATAATTTTGCAACATACTGCAATATGCAAAATGGACAGAATGAAGCATGAAACGGCAGTCTATGTGAAGATTACCTGCAATATATAATACCTTACGTATTTTCATAGTATATTAATGGTATATTTTATTTGTGCAATCTAAATTTTCAAGAAAGACTGTTTACAGATTAATGTAACACGGTTTCAACTCATAGGTTGAGAGCAAGAATACGAATGGAAGGGAGAGGAAGGAAGGAATTCAAAGAGGAAAATGGAAGAATATGAAGGATAAGGAAAAGGTGAATATAGTACTCAATAAAAAGAGATAAAGGTAATAAGAGAAGGGGGGTAAAAACGTATCACTGTTCTACAAATTACAGAACATGGAAGTCAAGCATACCTAACAAGATGCTCAAGTCTTACCATGGACTTGATCATTCTTTGGTAGTTTAAAAACACACAACGAACTTGCAGACAATTTTTTCTTCCTTTCTAAACTTGTACACCCATAGAACAGGAAGAATATCCCACAAATTGTAATTCTAGTTGTCTGTCTGGTTTAGACGGTGAGCATTAGCTCAATGATGACTGATGTGCAGGAAATGCACAAGACAAGTCATATAGTTACTCGCAAGCAAACATGGTATTGTGCAACAAAGAACAAGGTTAAATTTGCTGAAACTAATCGTGCATAGAATATTGACCTCTTACCTATATCACCAAAAACTTGAAGGTTATCCTGAATAAGAATCATGCATAGAATATTGGCATCTTACCTATACCAACAAAAACCTGAAGGGTATTCTGAATAACATGAAAGCTGATGAGAAGCATCAAGGATATTAAATAGTATTGTGTGCCTGCCAATAGGTTGAATTGGTGTGCATGCAAATACCAATACCTTCTCTCTCTTTCCAGTTTCACTTTCTTTTGTTTTGTTTTGTGAGCGATCCTTAACAACTTAACTCCAACACTTAAATGTCAACTTGGCATCCTTCAATGAAACACAAAACTGAATACATAAATAAGAAGTTTTATCTGCTTCATATGAAAAGAATTTACTGCACTAAAATGTATAGCATCTGCCATGTTGTTAACTGGTTGAGTTACATACAGCTTACTGAAGGGATTATTTTTCTCAAGGCCAACTCATATCTTTTGATGCATCCTTTTACATGTAATATTGCAGAAAATTTTCATGGTTGGTTAGATTCCAGAGAACTTTAGATCTTTACACAAATACTTTAATGATGGGAATCAGCAAACATCAGTGCCTTGGTATAAGAAGAAGCATAACAAGATGACGCTACAACAGCAAAATATCTGGGAAGTGACTTGCATTTTTCTTTCCAGGCATGTGCCGTTAAATGATTAAATAAAATTTCTTACTGAAGTAGAGGCCTAGAAATCCTACAATCGGAAATCTCAACTAATCAAATTTACTATTTTTCAAAATTTTCAAGTTCTTAAAGATGTAAATGTTATACAAGTGAACTCCAATTGTGTTCATGTTCAGTTTATAGAAAATAAGTAACAGACATTAATAGAAGATGCTTTACCGGTTTAAGCTGCAAAAGCAACATTGAGTGAAGGAAAAGAACAAACCAAAAATTGACAGAACTCATGTTCCATCATTATGGAAAATTTCTTCACCTAATATGAGTATCAACTCTGAAACCAGCAACTTATTTAGTTTAAGTGCAAATAAAAACACGCATAAGGTCTACAATGCACATAAAGAAAAGGGAGGAGGAACAATGTTCACAGTATATAACCCATTAATTTCAATGATAAATGAATAAGTACATAACCATCATCCAAGATAACCTCTCGGTACTTATTTTGATCATCAATAACAATGCCAAGAAAAATATGGATCATTAAATCCATATGACTAGTTATTTGACTTTCTCTTTTCTAATGGGAAAAGAAATGAAAAATAGACAAGAAAAGTAGAGAAGACTTTGTTATGCAAACACTATCAGCAACCTAATCAATGTGTTGGTAATCCTATTATTAAACCTATTTCTGTGCTACATGACTCCAACATCTGAAATTCTCGTGCCACTGAAAAGGGGGAAGACACAAATTAAATGGAAATTAAGTTTGGAAGAAAAGAAAATAAAATTCAAGAGAGACATTCAAGAAAATTTTTTGATGTTTCCTGAGTAAAATCTGAAGTTCCTCCCATCCCCCACCCAAAAGGGAAAAAAAATGAAAAAGTAATAGGGCAATTACCCATTAGCAAGACTCCTGTATTGATGGATAAACTAAATCTTGTACATCTCACTGGCAGGGGGCACCAATACGGATCACATGATGCCACCATGTCCAGATGCTCAGCATCCCATAACGGCACAATTATAGACAAAGTTCCCTGATCGCTTTCTTGCAAGCAAGTTCCACTGTGGAGGGCCCTCGCTTGGAACCCAGGAATTTAGCTCAATAAAACCTTCACCAGAAGTTCGAGGTCCCCCAATAACAATAAGCCGATCTCCACATGCCCTAAATGCAAGACCCCAGCCATTCATTGAGACTGCGCGTTCAGGCAACCTTCCTATAGTAAACCATGATTTTCTCTCCTTGTCATACTTTCTAACAATCATGTCAGCATAATCAGCAGCATAGAGTTCATTATTGACCACAGCAACCAAAGGAGGAGCCTCAGCAGCTGCAGGCATCTCAACCTCTCTGGCACTCCGACCAGGGGACATGTTAGGAATTTCAGTCCATTTCTTTGTCTCTAAATCATACTCTTCTCCACAATTCAGAAGCTTTGCATCAGCTCCCCCAATGCCACCAATAACATAAAACTTGCTATCCATAAACACTGCAGAGCACATCTTCCTTGGTTTATTCATGCTTGGCAATGTCTCCCAAGTTTGGGTTTCTGAATTATACATCTCTGCAGAGCTCAGAATATTTCCCAGAGAATCACAGCCACCAGCTAAAATGGCTTTCTCTCCAAGACTGGCAGACCCAAATAAGCATCTGGGGGCATTCATCCTTCTCCCAGAAGACCAAGAATTAGTCAAAATGCTATACCTATATATAACATGGGCCATCACTTCCTTCCCAAATACAAGAAGCTCAGTTCCCACGGCCAAGGACTCCTTATCCGAACACATGAAACATTCATTTGAAGTCATCCTCGGCAAATGCATCCACCTGCGGCGAATGGGATCAAAAGCCTCCCATTCAAGCAGTTGGCACGAGAAATAAACCCAGTGTTCGATAACACCACGCTGCCTCCTCAGTTTATATATCTCACCATTTCTAACTAACGACCTGAAACTCCTATTCAGCGATGCTATGGACCCATAATCAGACCTCGAGCATCGAATGAGACAATTAATTGACATATCTCTTCCAATAGCATCAATCAGAGGATCAGAATCAGATGAATGCCCCGTTTGATCATTATCGGATTGCTCGCGAGTGGTTTCACGAGAATCCGACAGCTTTCTGGATTTACTCTCTCGGTATCCATCCTCGGCGTTGTCTAATGGATGCTTGCCGTTCAGCTGATAAGACATCAAAAGCCACTGAGATTCAGGCTGGCAGGAGTTACCAAACACCCTCGAGACCAGACACGAGTCACAGGACCGACCCTCCAACATGTCTCTGTAATGTCGCCAGGTTAAAGGAATTAAACCACCAGCCCAAATCCAGCTTTTAGCATTTGTATTCAGAGCGAAACAAAACGGACAAAACCAAGCACTGAAACCGCACCACAAAATCAGCGAAAATAGAGGGGGGAAAAAAGGAAAAAAAGACCACAAGTGGACTGAATTTAACGTAAGTTTCCTATAAAGTGGACTGACTTCATAGTTTCTATCCAAGACAGGGAACAAGAAGTGAACTTTTTGTATGGTCTAGAGTAATTACAAATAATAATGAAACCCAGAAACTCCGAATGAGAAAGTTTGACGCACTTTGTACAAATCTAGAGGACGAAGAAGGCCCAGAATGCAATTTTCGAAGATTGTTTCGAAATAGAGAAATGAAAATTTTTCTTTTTCGATGCAGTTTAGAAGCACTTGGATGATCTGAATCCGATGAAACAAACGATCGAGAGAAAATTAATCCTCAATCGAATTCTATGTTCTCTTTCTCTATCTGGAGATGGAGAAAACTCCCTATAACAAAAACTATTTTAAAGAAAACAAAACGCAAAATGAAACAGAAAAAACAGAGTTAAAACGATAATTCAGATGAGGAAAGTTTCGAGTAAACGCAGCAGATCTCCAAAAACCAATACAAAGTAGAAGACCAGTAAAAGAAAAATCGAGCACTTCAAAGATACCCAAAGAACAGAATTGAGATCTTCTTACAGAATTTGCTGGCGAGAAAAAAGAAAAAGGAAGAGAATTATAATGCAAGAGATAGAAAGAGCGAGGATAGACACTTACAGATTGGATAAGAAGAGAAAGAACTAATAATCTATGGAAACAGTGTTAACTCTTTCTCCATGTGTGTGTGTGTGTATGTTTTCTACACAGTTCTTAGTTATCAACTACCTCTGGTCCTTTGGATTCTCTCTGCAAATCAGAGCGAAGCTTTGGGGTTTTGGTCTTTCTAGAGGTCCCCTTGCTCTCTGTCTCTCGTTCTTATTTTTATAACCCCCACTCATCAATATGATTAGTTAACTACTCCTAAATTAACATTTAAACAACCAAAAAATAAAAAAGAAAGTTCTTTTTCTTTTATTGTTTTTTCTATGTGCCATTTTTGTCGTTTTGTTATCGTTTTTAAGGAGTGAGGAAAGACGGACGCGCAGTGGAGGTGGTGCAGATGTTGGCTGTGGGCCTCGAGAAATTTTAACTAGCTTCTTTCGCCGTTTTTAAGACCGGTTACTGGCTGTTTCTGTACGAACACGTGCTGACTAAAAGGAATTGATTCTGACTACCCGGAGAAATTCAGTTGAAATCACTATTTCTTTTTTCATATATTAATATTTTGATTCATTTTAATATGATTTTTATTTTTAAATTTAACATAAATATTTGTTCAATTTTTATAACTTGTAAAATTACTATTTTATTTTATTATCTAATTTTATTATTAAATAAATATTTATTATTTGATTCTTTAATATTGATAATAAAATTTATGACTAATAAAATTTAATGATCTAATTTATTTAATTTTTATAAATAGTTTTCAATTTACAATTTATTTTAAAAATAAAATATCATTAAACTTGATGATTACTTATCAGGTTTTTAAAATTAAAATATATAAATTCAATAACATGTAAAATATATTATAAATAAATATTAGTTTATAAATAAAATTTTTACAAGCTTTTATTTTTAATAAAATATAATTAATTTTATTAATATTGATAATTATTATATAAGATATTAAATAAAAATATTTAATTGAATTATAAATTAATATTTTAATTGTTCTTCGTAATAAAAGTGTAATTACATTAATATTTTAAACCATATACGTTTCTTTGTTTTTTTAGAAACTAAAATTAAGAAATAAAAACAAAAATCACATTAAAGATTAAAATCAAATAAAGTCATTTAAATATACTTGGAATAAAAATATGAGCTATTGTTGACAAAGAATTCCGCAACCAAACTTAAAAATTAAAAGAAATTATTTTTGTGTTTTCTTTTTGAAAAATTTTAATGAATATAACTGACATATTTCATAAGTTTTACTTGATAATATTAATGTTAAAGAATAAATGAACATAGACATTCCTAATATTTATATTGTTATAGTAAAAATTATTGTTAGTAAGGTTATATTTTTAAGGATAATGTTAAGCAACAAAGGAAGAGAAGAGGTATAAATATAGGTAAATATCGCTTATTATAAATTTTACATCATTTGAAGGAAACTGCTAAATACGATTTAAGGTACTAACTAATTTGAAATGTAAAATGGAGTATTAAAGTTGACTTTTAATTTTTATTCAATAATTATAAATTTTTTAAGAAAACAGAAGCTTCTAATCGGTTTTGACACTGGCAACGGAAGATTGCCGGTGGAGACACGTGTTGATCGAGGGGGGAAGGCTAAAAGCAGTCGACCTCCTTTTTGAAGAGAGACGACAAAAGGACAGAGGGGCTCCGTTTCCGTCACGTACGTAAAGACAGTAAAATATGTCAGTTCCCAATTTCTCGACCTAGGTCAATTTATCGTGTTGACAGTTTTTACTTTTAGTGCTTCGCCAAATTTTTGGGTGATTATTCTATGCAATCGCGGACACGCGACAGTGGTTACAAGCTATTGGTTTTATGGTGATTGGTAGGGTCTTTTAACTCCATTGATGCATTAAGAGTGATTTTACGTTGGAATTTGACTAGTCAAATCACATATTATCCTTTAAGACCCTTTTTTTTTTTGGAAATTAAAGACCATAATAATCTTGTTTTTTTCCTATTTGAAAAAACAATATTTCATCTTCTGCAAGTTTGTTGTCTGTTTCATTGAACTCAACACTTGGTACGGTTTTTTAATTGCAAATTCTATAGTAAAAAACTTAATTTTTTTTTCCAAAATTTGGGTTTTAATTGCATTTAATATATAGACGCCTGTGTTTTCTGATTTATCTTGGAGCTTCAGAAGCTAGAAACATCTTAGGTATTAAAAAATAATGGTCCAAATTTGTCTGCTTCATCAAACTCGGAACCCATTACAGTTCCATGACAATTTTTTTTTTTGTCCTGGTGGCATATGATTTAATATTTAATTAGTTTTGGGGTTAGTGTTAATTACGTTCTTATCATCAAAAGCTCTGTTGGTCCTTGCAGATCTTCACATTGATTGTCCGGTGAAGTCGACGGAAGGAAGCAAAGTCGCAAACGTTCCTTTTTAATCATATAGTTTGAAAGCCGACCAAAATATGGTTTACTTTGACAAATATATATTTCAAGAAATAGACAGTTGAAAAGAACAAATAACACTATAATTATCAACAAATTACATAAATATTTTAGTATTTGACATTAGTTTTTTAAAACTAAGATACATTGAATTTATAAAAAATGAAGTTAATAAATTATTTTATGTAAATGTAAAGCAAATCGTTTTAAAATAAAACAAACAAAAAAACCAAAATTTGATGGTAATTCATAACATAATTTAGAGTTCAAACATGATAAGAACGTGAGCATTGTAGGAAGACGAGAATATGATGAAAACAATGTCACCGGTCAGTCACGATTTCACTTTTGCCTGCGTTACGTACTCTACTTCCGGTTCCATGCCAAACACGTATTGTTAAACGAGGTAACCAGAAATTTCAAACCAAGGCTCCGCTCTCATATCATCAGTTCAACTTTAATATAAATTAATTTTGGCGAGAAGAAAGTCTTTGCCTAATCACCGGTTGCATGATCATGCCGCCTATTTTTGGTTTATGGAGTTACTTTCCCGTCTTTTGTCCCTCTCCTGTTGTTTTAGTTTCTATTACATATCAAGAAGTAAATCTAAAGAATACGATTAATTGCTTTTACAAGTCAATAGGTGATGAAAAACAAAATGTCGCAATTCATATGTAGATCCTTATCTTTTGTCAGTCTAAGAGGCAAATTAAAAAATAAATTATAATATAATTTTAATTATAACCCACAAAAGGAAAACGAATAAAACGGGGCTGGAGGATTGGGTCAATAATACACAACCAGTCAAAACGGCAAAAATCATAATTATCATTCGACCTTATTTGGATTAATATGGTCCCAACGGCAGCTATGTTTGGAAGCTTAGCCTGTTCAAAAGGAGGACTTCGAACTTCCCAAATTGCCCTCAGAAGGGAAATTCTTAGTCAGGGTAATATGGTCATGAAGAAGTCGGCGACTATGCAGCTGCGCAGTACGTGCTGGTTTGAGGATTTACATAAACATTTTGATGGATGGAAATAATGAAAGTGACCACTATCCTCATTCCAACTATTTCAAAAATTAGGCAGAAACCAACTATTTTTATTACTTTACCAATCTGCAGAATTTTTTTTATTTATTTTGACTCATGAAAATTCATAAAACGGACATGAATTACAAGCAAAAACGTGCTAAGACAATTTGGGATGGGAAGTAGAGTAGTCAAACCGCGGCTCTTAACCGTCAAGTGGGCAGTGGTCCCGCCGACTCATTTGCTTAATTCTACGTGGTCACGCGGCCTTATATTTCACTTGCTCGTACCACACGATTTTGAGTTTCTAACCGGATATTCTTCTTTAATTAAACCCAAATTAAAATATTAAAAATATTATAAATTAGAAAATGTTGAAGTAAAATAAACGCCCGTTGTCAACCTCCTAAATATAACTTTTCGCCAAGAACTACTTTTATTTACTAATTAACACGGCAATGTGTGTGCTTGACAATATAAATTAATTTCTCATTTAAAAAAAAAAAGAACTTGTGACCTCTGGCAACATGCTCGTTGCATTCAAAGTTTTTATCATGGACAACTTATATTTGTATTTCATCTGGCTTAATAATTTCTATTACTTTACTGCATATATACATACACTTTGTAATAAAACAAGGCAAGACTTTCATTTTTAGGGCTGGTCGGCCACGTGTTACGATGATTTATGCCAAATACAATGCTAATCTCACGAGGCTTCATTGTAGTATTGTTTTGACTAACAGAGTAGATCGTTGTTAGAACTTATCAAGGTGTAAACTTTGTCCCAAGTGAAGGCAAATTTGGACCGTAGTGGTCCTTTACGCGTCCCGCAAGACGGCATGGTTGAGTATCAGGGGAGGGGTTCGTGCGGCGCAGGTGGTGCAAAGAGCATCGATCCTATAAAGATACACGCACTCGCACGTGTCAGGGAAAGATTTTTGGGTATGTGCACGACCACTGAATTGCAAAGACATTGATCTTGTAAATCGAGCCACGTGTCGCTGCACGTGGGAAGCTCTAATTGCTGCACCGTCATGTTCTATTTTTTTGGGGAGAGATAAATCCCAAATACTTTATATTTATCAACATTTAAACTTAAAAAATCATACATTATAACCGAAGAAACCTTATATATATATATATATATATATGTAGAGTACATACAGATGGGAGAATGTCCGTCTTTGCCGGCTTTTACTACGATAATGGTGATGATGATGCAAGTGAATTACAAATTATTAGTACTTTTCACGTTAATATATGGGGTTTATTCTTAAATATTAATTAAAGCCCAATCGTGGCATGAAATACTTGTGGGATTGATATGAAAAATGTTAGCTAGCTAGTCTAGTTTGATTATTTTGTGAAAAAGGTTATTTAGCTACGGCCTAAGGTTTAACCACGTTGCATAAAAACGAAGTTTAATTGTGTAATTAATCTTTTGGGATCTTTCAGAAATGGCTTGTGGCAAATTTCCATATATTTTGCCAATTTAAGGTTTTTTTAAAATAAATTATTATATCTACTATAATTTAAATTTTAGTAAAAAGAAGAGTATTTTTATTTTAATATTTTCCTCTGTATGAAAAATATCAATTTATATTAACTCGAATTCAACACGTTTGTAGCAATTTATGTACATGTCAACGATAAAAGTTTTTATTTTTAGTTTATTTTTATTATTTTTAAAATATAAAAGTCAACGATAAAAGTTTATTTACTTTACTTTTATTTATAAATAAAATTTTAAAAATATAATAAATAAGTATAAATAAGAAAATCTCACTTCTTTTTATTTAATAAATATATTTTATAAACAGATTTTTTACATTAAATAATATAAATAATATATTAATTAATATATATTTTTAAAATATACGAGAGTATTTTAATTTAAGAATTTTAATTTATTTTATATTTAATTATTATTGTTAAATTATTTTGATAATAAATTTCAATCAAATAAAAATTTTCAGTTTTTTTACTAAAATTTTCAATTAAATAAGTTTTTTACATAAACAAAAAAATTAAAATTAAAATTTAAAACTATAAAAAAATAAGAGTAATATTAAATGATCTCTTAAATTTTTATTTTATTTTTTCACGAAAGGAATAAGTCAACAAATAGTTATAGCCATAGCTGATGAAAACATAATTTTTTTTTACATAAATAAATTTAATGTCAATGAGTTATGTTTTTCGAGGAACCATGCAATATGAAGAAATTTATTCTACTATTTTTTTTTCTTACGTATATCCAAACCTCAAATTCAATTTACTAAGAAGTCATTGTTGTCCATTCATAACAAATAAATAACAAAACAAAACAAGACTACGGCCGGTAGCATTTATATTTCTTGTTTTCTGTTTTTATTTTTAAAAAATAGAGAAATAGAGGAAAAAAATGTGTTTGCCTATATTCTATTTAAGTTTTATGTTTTCAAAATTAGAGAAATATAAACAGAAACAGAGAAACAATAAAATGATGTTTTTCTACATTTTGAAAACAGAAAACATAAACAGATTTTTTTACATTGAATAATGAATACAATATATTAACTAATAATATATTTTTAAGGTGTATAAGAATTTTTTGGTCAAATAATTCAAATTTATTTCATATTGGACTATCATTATTAAATTTTTTTTTATAAATCTCAACCAAACACGTTTTTATTTTTTATTTTTTTATTACAAATATCAACCAAACATATTTTCGTTTTTCTTCATAAAAAAAATAGAAACATAAAAAAAATACTACCAAACGACCCCTAAATATCTATCTTTTACAACCAAGATCGATGATATGAACAATTATTAAAAAAGAAAAAAAGAAGAAGAAGAGGGTCAAACTGGAAATTGAAAGCAGATAAGGGGATGGTAACAAATGTAAAGTAGATCACAGCAGTGCCACGTGCAAACACACCATCTTTATAGGCTTGAGAGAAAAAAAACAATTATGGACACATAAATAAGAGCAATAACAAAACAAACTTCAGAGCCAAGCAACGCCACTATCTATCTATATATGTATATATCAATCAATATATACCTATCTCCCAACCCACAAAAAAGATTCTGGCGTGCACTAACCAATTATAATAATAATATTCCTCCCTCCCGCAAGAAACGAGGCATCTCTCTTCCAATCCCTTTCCACCACGTGTTAATCACTTATGTAAAGACGTGCAGTCATGTGAACCATTATTGGACGGTGAGAAAGGTGTTATAAGACTAATTGCATCTCTCTCTCTCTCTCTCTTCCCCCGCAAAGGAAATGGGAAAAAGAAAAAATTTTCTTTCAAGTATTTTAATCGGAAACGGCCCTTCACAGTCCATTGACTTCAATTTTAAACAAATTGAATGTAGATATAGACGAAATGAGTGGCTAGTTAAAGTTTTTTCTTTATAATTTCTTATAAAGATAGCAACTTTGGGTGCTAAATTAATTTTTAGGTTTGTGCATAAATTTTCATATCTAATTTATATGAACGTTGTCGATAAAATTTCTTAAGGTAATAGGTTAATTCGGTGCTTTTTGGTTAAGTTTTAATTTTGATTTTTGTTTTAAAAAATACTGAAATTAAAGAAGAAAATATGTTTGATAAATTCTATTTTAATTTTCTGTTTTTATAATAAAAAATTAAAAGTAAAAAATAAAATTAAAAAATCTATTTTTTATATTTTGAAAATCTGATTTTTTATTTTGATTTTCAAAAATACAGAAAATAAGCAAGAAAATATGTTTATTAGATTCTGTTTTAATTTTTTTTTCATAATCAAAAAATAAAATAAAAATAAAAATTTGAATAATTTTGTTTTTCATGTTTTGAAAATAAATTTTTAAAACAGATTTTTTTATTAAATAATTGATATAATATATTAACTAATATATATTTTAAAAGTATATAAGAGTGTTTTGATTTGAGAATTTGAATTGATTTCATATTTAGTTGTCAATATTAAACTTATTTTTATTATATATTTTAATCAAATAGGTTTTTAGTTTTCAATTTTTTATTACAAATATCAATAAAACATAATTTTATTTTTATTTTAAAAATATAAACTAAAAAAATAAGTAACAAAAAATAAAAAATTATAACCAAATAATCTCTTAAATAATTAGATAATTGATAGACTTCCCTGATGTAATATATTAATTTAGAGGTCTTGTAAATGTAGGCAGACTCGAATGGTTTAACAAGATTCCGTGAAACAATTAGACCACTTCCTAAAGCATAATACAAAGCTAATTTTCACTTAAGCTGAACAGAAATGAGTGTCGCGTTGGCTGACAAGTATTGATGATTATGAGATTTATATTAAAGGAATTTTCCCAAGAAGAAAAGATTTATATCGAAGGAACATATCCCAACAGCGACTTGTCATAAATGGCAAGTAATTAATTTGCCGTAACCCTACCTCATGGGTTGGCTATGAAGGACTTTGGGAAGATCTTGACGTAAAGGCAAATGACATAGAAAAGAGAAGGACAGTTTCAACTACACGAGTGAATTAGAATCCAGTGCAATATATTTGCTTTTGTAAAGTGGGTATTAGGGTTTTGGTTAGTAGTGGTTTTGTTAGTTGTTTTGGAGTGCAAAAGAAGTGAAAATAGTGGCGTAGGATGGGATGGAATGTGGGCTACCCATGTGACATGTATGGTTGTTTACATGACATAGATTGCATGTTAGTTTGGGTTTTATCTGGCAAGGGCCCATTTCCAACATAAAAAAGCTGGCTCTCTCAAGCACCAAATTTAACTTCAATTAATTAACAACTCCATAAATCATTCATTATTTTATACAATGACTGGGCATTAGGAACAATGAAAAAGAGTGGTAAAAAAGAAAAAGTATAAGGTAGAAGAAAAGCTTAGAACACGTATAGTTCTAACTCTTTATTTTTGCTTCTTTATTTTTTAAAATACCAAAATTATTGCAAGTTATTTCTATTAATTTCTGTAAATTTTTAATAATTTTTATGTATTTTCATTCATTTTTAATTTTTATATTTAAAAAATAAAAATAAAAACCACAATCAAAACCAAATAGAGGCTTAACTTAATTCGAAACCTTCTGAATTCAATTCTAAATTTGTCATGATGATGCATTTTGCTCGTAAAGACATCTGTACTAAACATGTCAGCCTCTCAATTATGCTTTGCATGCGTTATACGTATAACTAAAATGAATGCATACAGGTGCGACTATTTCTTTCTTTGGTTTATAATTCTTCACGCAAGTAAATTATACTTGGAATTATTGCAAAGCAAATCTAAATATCAAACTTGGCTTATTTCGAATATAAAAAGAGAGAATAAGAGGCTTAAAAGATTAATGGTTGAGTCGACTTGTATTATATTTATATATGTGTTTAAAACGTAAATTACTAACCCTTGACCGTTCTTAGGGATGTGAATTACAGAAGTGCAGGTACACCAATAACCTAAGCACCACCGCTAATGTTGAAAAAAAAAGACAAAAGAGAATGGGATGCGTATTAGAGTATTAGACTCTTAGGAGAAATCTAAGTCAACAATAAACACATAAAGCCAAAAGGAAAAGATCACAAAAAGAGAGACGTACGTATTTGATCCTTCATGCCAGCTCCTATTTCCACAAAAACGAATACGGCATTTCTCTTCCAAGAAAACAAATTGTTAGGCAAACGTCACTTTCACCCCCTCCGTTTCCTTTTTCTTAATCTCTTCCTTCAGGAAATTTTTAATTGATATGTACAACAACTACTCTTCTTGGAGTTTTAATAGAAGTAGATTGTAATGTTTACTTTATGTCTTATTCACATATAATAAAGAAGGGAACAAGGAATCCGTGAATTTCGCCTAACCAAAGCAAACCAAATCAAAGCCGACTTCGATAAGGGATGGAAGAAAAAGAGGACCCCTTTCAAATTTATGTGCTCATTTCGGCCACCTCCTCCAACATTAATGCCCATTACTTGCCTACTAACGTAACTGATGATGACAAAAAAAAGAGAAGAAGATAATATAATATGCACAACTTAATGTATGTAAAAAAAAAACATATATTCATTTTAAAGCTTTTTCCTAGCTTTCTTCCTTCTTCCCTTATTTAGCTACCACTTCTATAAAAGCCAAAGATTAGATGCTTGCCTTCATGTTAATTAAATGACTTGGTAACATTGTTTTTCTTTACCTATCAAAACCCAGATCCAAAGGTTGAAGAATTTAACCCAAAAAGAATGTGTACTTTTGTATTGTATGTTTAAAGTCGAATCCCGAAATCAATCATTCTTTTAATAATGTTCCTGAAAGCGAGAACAAGAATAAGAAAAGATATCCTTATTTTTAGTTCTAAAATAGCGAATCTAATTTTCAATTTGAAATCTCAAATCTTTCACTTTTATTAATTATGTCACGTTCATGCAATGGTAAGAGTAGAACCTTTTAGATGTGGAACTTAAATATAATGGTAAGGCTTATAGACACGTAGATACATAAAAGCTTTTTCTTTAAGATTTGATGTATCACGGAAGCATTGTTAGATTGGTTATGGAGAACATATTAATCATGTATTTTCAGAGAGGAGAGAGATTAGAGGTCTATCAACCCTCTGATCAGAAACAGATGTTGGATATCGAGTTTTTAGTTATGCTGATGATTTTGCCCTTACATGACAGCTCATGTTGGTGCAACCACTTCTTTAATTCAGAAAATTTCTTCCTATCTTCAACCTAACCATCCCACGTTATTATTTTATGCCAACTTTCTGTGTTCCAAGGCATTTCATTCATGTCACTAAGCTTAAATACGGTCTGTTTGCCTCTGCGTACACTCAAGGTCCAGTTGCCTGGTGTAGCAATTCTTATGGGGAAAGGAAGTTCCTGGCGGTTTGGGAATGTAGCCAATAATGGATTATTTCTCTATATTATGTCGCTTATAGTTATTTGTTTGTTTCCCTTATCAAATGTTCTGTGACACGGTAACCATCCTAAGCATGTCCAGCTTTATCTGGATCACCTGCATACTCTTATCAAAGTAAAATATCAATTTGCATTGCTACAGTGGACAGCAGAAAGAGGAAGATTTTCAAATGAAGAAATATTTTTTGATTGAATTAAAAAATGAAATGCTACAACAAAAATTATTTGGTTAAAAAATTATTAGTATTTGTTTTTGTGAATAAGAGAAGAAAATATCAAAAATATGATTTAAGAGGTTAAGACTTAAGTTGCCTGTCTGATTTTTTTCAATTAAGGCGGAAAGACAAAAGCGTCTTATATAGGAAACAAGATTTCCTTCCGGGCATGAAAACTGTTTGATTTTTTTTAGAAATTACAGTAAAAAATAGTTTGAATTACTAGAAAAGAGCTTGTAAAGAAAAACTATTATACACTTTAATTGCTCCGTTAGCTTCAGTCGACAAATTGAAAATTTATATTTTACAATGAATATCTTGGCTGTATATTAATTACCTAACTGATAAGAAAATGTATATAAGATAAATATATATAAATATACTTTACAAATAAAATTATGATTAGATCACAATTATGATATTTATATTATATTTTAAATATTATATGTAAATTTTTCTTAATCGTTATTATAGTAAAACTAAATGTTAATAAAGTGAAAAGATTAGTATGAAAGAATTAAATATTAAAAACTAAAATGTAAAAATATTTAAACAAACTTGTGAGTTAGATAATAGGTCCTCTAATATTAACTTCACATATAAATTTCATATAAAATATTACTTTATATATATATATATAAATGAAAATATAATTATAATGGTTGTTTTGCTATCTTTTAACATGACATCTCTAGAATATCTCATATAAAAATTATTATATTTTGATATTATTTAGTAAATATCTTACTTAGGATCTATATGAAGGTAGTTATGTGATCAATATAATCTTCTTCACCTCAAAGTAATTAGAGAGATTATTCTATTATTTTCAATTAGTATTTATTTTGGTAAATCCTTCACTAAAATGAAATGATACTTTGACAATAATTTTTAAATGTCATTAAAAGAATTAATTATTAATACTTGAGAATTAATATAGTTGAACTTAAATAGAGTTCATTTACTTCACACTTTATGTCTAATTAAAACATTATATGATAAAAAATTGAATTATACAAAAAAAATCATGTACAAAAGAATTAGTAAAAAAAAACTTTAACATTTTTAGTATTTGAATGATCATATAATACATTATTAGACAATAATTTTGAGATATGGATACAAATTATTTAATTAATAAATTAAAAATTAAAAAATTAATTTAATTTATTTATTCATAAAATGCAATTTAATTATGTCTATTGTCAAAATATTTGCAAATCTAATGGATCACATTAATTTGAAAAGAGAAAAGGTAATTTAATCAAGTTAAGTTCGATTATAAATCTGACAAATTTTATGGTCAAATATAGGATATTTAATAAATAAAGACTAATATTAGATATTGAGTCCTATTAGGTCCTAATTGATATTTAATCAAAACTAATTATGATTTTAATTAAAGTTTTGTTGAAATTAAAATTTTGTTTTAATAAAATATTAAAAGATCCAAACCTTATTATAAATATATGTATGTTATATAAGGTTAGCACTCTTGGCCTATCCTTCTTCACACTAGTTGTAGAGTTGTTTCAACTGTCATATGGACATTATTAGAGGTTAAGAATTCAAACATATGGACATTATTAGAGGTTAAGAATTCAAACGGTTATAATGATTTTCACATAACTTGTACATTTGAAGGTGTGTTACAATAAGATATGATTTATAAGTCTTCTTTTATTATTTCTATAGATTAATCATCTCATAAAATTAAAATAATGTCGATTTTCAAGAAATTATGAAAAAATTATTTTTTTCCTACTTCATATTGGATAAGATTACTTTTTAATTTTTGAACACAAACTTGGTTTAGATTTTTTTTTCTCTTCTTAAAAAATATAAGGACAAATTTTATAATTTACTATATGTTAGGTAGTTTTACAATTTTTTTTTATTTAGAGCATATATTACTAACTTTAAATACATTAAAAGACAAAAAGGTGCATTTTAAACTTTCACATTTGCATCAATTTAACTTAAACCCTAAATTTTATTAGCATTTAAAAAAGAACTTAATATTTTAAAAGCATTTATCTTAAACCTTAATTGACAAAACCTTAAGCTTTTGTTAGGGTTCTGTCAAAAAATACCTAAAAGATTTTAAAATTAATTACGGACTTACTAATATCTATATGTCATCCTATCTAGCAATAATGAACTCTAATACATGTTTTAAAGGTGGCTACATTTATGCTTAATGTTAAAAGAAATCTAAGACTTCCTATCACTTTGTCATCAATGTCTTCTTTTTAAGAAAGCATTACCGATATCAATGGTGATGGTACCTTTGTTAATAACACAACTAACATTCAACAATCATGTAGAACTAACGAAGGTTTCAATTCACATTTTGACAATAAAAATATGTTTATTGCTAATGATTTGCTTTATAACGAAGATTTTAAAAGTTAGGTTTATTGAAGGATCATTTATCGAAAATTTAGAGTGAAAAAAATAGACATAAAGACCAAAATTGAGCATAAAGTAAGATTAAAGATAGTAAGATGTTTAAGATATTTATTAGATAGTTTGAACTTGTTTGTAAGTCTTATTTAAAGGTTGAATAATGTTAAAGACTCAAAATTACATGTGCATTGCATAGGTCTTTAAAATGTGTACATAGTTTCATATATTAAGACATTTTGGTTTATAAGGAACTTTTTGAATTTAGTTAAGTCAAGTTTTTGGGAAAAGAATAACTTTGGGAAGCTTTGAAAACTTTAAAAGACTTAAGAAATTTTGAAAAGTGTGAAAAAGTGGCTAAGAAATAGTTTGTTCTTTAGTTCAACTAAAAGGTCTTAGTATCCAAAATCCCTTTAAGGGAGTTTTGAAACTTGTTTAAATTGATTTTTATGCAAAGGAATTATTTTAGGATGTATTTTAAAGATTTGAAAAGGTCTAAAAATATCTAGAAATTAATTTTTAAAAGCACTAGTCGACTAATATTCAAGATGTGGTCGACCAGTTGCTAAATTCCTATAGACTAGTTGACTAATTTGTTAGATATGGTCGGCTAGTGGGAGATAGTGATCAATAAGTTGGAACTAATATCAAGTCATAATTAGTTCTTTCTTCTATATAACGAAATTTTTTGTAAATGTAACGACTAGGAAACATTTTTAATGAGATTTTAAGGCTAGGATGTATAAATATATGTCCTAAGGAACAATCTTTATGCATATGTATGAAGTTCTATTGATTTTCTGATCTTTCAAGAAATAAAAGTGCTATATTTGAGCTTTCTTTGTGATTGTTGAGCGTTCATTACAAGTTTTTATGTTTTTCAACAAGATTTTCTATTTTGTGGTTCTCAATAAAAAAAAGGTTTATATTGCATTCTAAAGTTTTTAATAGTTTTTCAAAATATATTTTTCATCTTGGGTAAGCTTTTAAACCCTAGTTATTAGATTTCAATTATGACATTTTTAAGGTGTAAATCATTTTATACATGGACTTTAAATAAATGGGTTTGGGTTATTGAGAGGTTCTTCTTCACCTTGAAAGAAGATTGAAAAAGGTTTCTTTTCACTTTCATAAAAGATGATTGGGTTTTCTAAGGGTTTCTATTTACACAGAGAAGATTACTTGTAGTGACAATTTTAACTACTTGTAGTGACAATTTTAACAAGTAGTTTGAAAACGAATGTCGGCAAAAGCTTTTTTGCCGAACAATTATAAAAATTAGTTTGTTGACTATCTCTTTCCCATCTCTTAATATTACTTACTTTTGCATTTCATTTATATATATATTCCATGATTAATTGGAATAAAAATATTCATCATTCTAGGTTAAATTGTGGTTATATAAAAATCAGTTTAGGCATAAACTTAAAAATTTTAAAACACACAATTGAGTCCCTCTTAATTGCCATTAGGACTAATAATTTATATCAGAACTAGTCCCACTTAGTGCATAAAATTTCTAATGAAATTAGTGAGAAAATATTTGAAAAATGGCATATTTGTATGCATCATTTTAATCAAAAAGGGAAAAATATTAGTAGAACACATTTCTTTAATAGGAATGGCAATATTTATTGGAAAAAAAAGAATGAAAATTTTCTTGATATTTAAGAATATAAATTTATGGGGGATAGTTAGTAACAGATCATATATTTCCATTAAAGTGGTAGGGGATCGAAAGATGCCCAAGTTACATGAAGAGTGGCATAATGTTGATAAGAGATTAATTTTCTTAAATAAAAGATTTTTCCTTTTCTTTTTCTTCTTCTTCTTCTTCCTTTTTTTTTTTTTTTTGGAGAAGTAGGGTTATCTATGTTTTATTTTTTTACTTTAGGTACAACTAAGTTTAATAAAGTGTCCATGTGTCAAACAGCTTATGACATTTGGCATGCTTTAGAAGTCACATGGCATCACAAACTAAGTGAAGGAGAGTAAAGTATCCATGCTCACTCATTAATATGAGTTATTTCATATGCAATGTGAGGAAAGTATTTCTATCATGTGTACTAAGTTCATTGACATTATTAATGCACTCAAAGGTTTACATAAATCATATACTAATATTAAATTGGTAATAAATTCTTATGTCTCTATCAAAGAGTTATGAGGCCAAGGTGATGGAAATTAAAGAGGCCAAGGATCTAAACAACCTATCTTTAGAATATCTCTTAGGTTCTTTCCTAACATATAAGATAAGGCTCAAGGAGACAGAGAAGGAGGAGATGGTATCCAAAAAGAAGAATTTGAAATTTAAGACCTTGAGAGAAGCTTCAAATGATAAGAAGACATCATCAAGTGAAAGTAAAGATGAAGATATATCACTTCTTATAAGAAAATTTAAAGGCTTTAAATGATAAGAAGACATCATCGAGTGAAATTAAAGATGATGATATATCACTCCCTATAAGAAAATTCAAAGGCTTCAAATGATAAGAAGATATCATCAAGTGAAAGTAAAGATGAAGATATAGTGCTCCTTATAAGAAAATTCAAGAGATTTTTAGAGGAGAAGGCTTTTTCAAAGAAGAAAGATCAAGGTAAATTTGATTTTAAAGAAAATATTCTAATGATATTTGATTTAAATATAGGAAATTGGGACACATGAAGTCTCGATTTCCACTTTCCAATGATAATAAGAAGAAAAACATGAGTAGCTAAAAGGAGAAAAGGGGAAATAAAAAGAAGGAGGCATTAAAGGATACAATATACGATGACTCTAATGAGTATGGAAGTGAGCATTTAGAAGAAGAGATGACACATATGTGTTTTATGGCTAAGGATGATGAGGTAGCTTCTTACTCTTACTCATGTAATAATAATGATGATATTAATTATGAATTATCATATAATGAGATAGTTAAGTATTTAGAGGCCATGACCTTGAAAGGAAGAAAAGATCTCTAAATACAAGGAAATCTTGAAACTTTAAAATGAATGCATGTTAGAAAATGAAAGATTGAAAAATTAGATGTATGAAATTTTAGATGCTAAGAATGTGAATGTGCCCATAATGCTGATATGGATAAATTAATGCATGAGAATAAGGCTTTGAAGAAGGAGATCAATGCCTTCAAGGAGATTTTAACTAAATCTACCAAGGGTAATAAAAAATTAGAATGTATTCTTAGAAATCAAAAGGCATCTAATGATAGGCATAGTTTAGGATTCACTCAAAGGAGTATTTTTACCAATGCTAAAACTACTTTTGTAAAGTGCAAGAACTTAGATTATGAACATGTACCTAGCCATCATATGAAAATATTGCATCATTTTCTAGATCCCAAACTAGAAGAAATTATCATGCAATCATTTATATAACCAAAACTAAATCTAGGATGGAAGTGCATCCAAAAAAAAAAAAAAACAGATATAACTTTTATAGAAATGCATAATCTCAATATAATGCATTTAGTATTCGTGTTAGGCAAAACTGTCTAACATAATTTTATTCTTCCTATATGTATGTATACACATAACACTAAGAGCATATATTATTCACATTTTATTTCTCATTTTATCATATGAGAAATTTTAATGACAAGAGACCTATAAATACATATAGTTACAAGAATATAAGGACCTATTATCATTATCATCATGCACTTGTGATTTGTTATTTTTGTCATTATTATAGGCATGCTAAAAACTTTTTTTTATGGAAAACAAAGAGGATGGCATAAATTCAAGATGTTGGAATTATAGAAAGGTGATTAACCCTCAGGGACTCAAATTAGTGTGGGTATCTAAAGTAAAATGATTACTTTGTTTTATCCAAATCAAAGAAAAGCAAATAATATGTGGATAGTAGATGCTAAGGCATATGATTGGTGATGCATCACTTTTCATCTCTCTTAAGAGTAAAGATGGAGGATATGTCAATTTGGAGATAATGTTAAGGGAATATAATTGGCATTAGAAAAGTTAGTAAGGAAGGCTACACTATTATAAATAATGTTCTTTTAGTTGATAATTTGAGGCATAATCTATTAAGTATGAGCTAATTTTGTGATAGAGATTACAAAGTGTGTTTTCGAGGACAATTTGGGATTATTTGTATGGTGTTAAATAATAGAATTGCATTTTTATTAAAACATAAGGGAATCTTTATACTATTAATCTTAATGATCTCTCTAATAAAAAATTGAAATGTTTAGTTTCCATGAGTGAAGGTGCTTGGAAGTGGCTTAAGAGACTTAGACATGTAAGCATAGAGCCTATTTTCAATCTTAATAACAAACAATTTGTAACTAGACTTCTAAAGGCCAAGTTTGATAAGGATAAAGTTATTGGGCCTTCCCAAATAGGGAACCAAACAAAGAGTTCCTTTAAGAGTAAGAGATAACATCCACTAGACCCTTGGAGTTGTTATATATAGATTTATTTAGTCTAATTGGGTTGCTAGTTTAGGTGAAAAATCATAAGCATTTGTCATTGTAGTTGATTTTAATAGGTTTACATGGATCTTATGTCTTACTAGTAAAGATAAATGTTTTAGGTTTTTGTAAAATTTGTGAAAAGGGTGTAAAATAAAAAAAGTTTTATAATTGCATCTATTAAGAGTGATCATAGTAGAGAATTTAAAAATAATTTTTTTGAAACTTTTTGTGTTAAAAATGACATCTTTTATAATTTTTATACACTTAAGACTCTTCAATAAAATGGAGTTATCGAGGAAAAAAAATAGGATTTTACAATAATTGAATAGGATTATAATCAATGGATATGATCTTCCTAACTATTTTTGCATGTGTAGGTCTATATGAGACTTGTTAAACTAAGGGGACCTTCAGCTTGTAGTTTTGATAATGATAAAACATATTTATTACTAATGGTTTACTTCGTTTGTATAATTAAAAAGATAGGAATTTGGATGACGTGTGTGAACAGTCTAGGAGTTTAAATGAGATATATCTTAATGAAAGTTGGAGTTAAAAAGGAAAGTAAATTCATGAAGAAAATGAGATTAATGAAGTAAACATTAAAGTAAAGATCAAGTGATGGATAAAAATCAAGATCATGAAGAAGATATTGAATAGGCTTATGTTAAAACCTTGTTTATAAGTGTTATCTTAATCTTTTCAATGCTTGAAGAGCTTAATATTTATATAATGATTTTCATTTAATATTTTCATGCTCAATGTTTGGATGATCATTGCATTGCATATTAAGTATTTACTCATTGCTATGCAATTTGCTAATTTTTTGTGTGATCATTTTTATATTAGGATTTTTGCATATAGTATTTCATCATTAAGAGAAATTTTAGGAAAGTTTTAAAGAACAATCTCCTAATGTGTCAAAATGTTTTATAGAAGCTTTTAAGTGTGTTGGAGTCAAGTTTTGTTGATAAAAATTGTTTTGAAATATTTGAAGAGTTTTATAAATTTTTTAGGAGATTTTGAATTGTATATGATTTGATAAAGTGCATATTATTATATAAGTCTAGATATATTTTGTTTTTTAATTCAATTAAAACATCTTAGTTTCTAAAACAACTTTGAGTATGATTTGAAACTTTTTTCAATTTATTTTGAAGTAAAAGGAATGGTTTGGATATTAATTGCAGTTGATTTGAAATAAGAAGTTTTAAAAGGTAGTTGAAGTTGTATAGATTAAGACACTTTAATTTTTAGGATTCAAATTGAAGATTCTCCATCATAAAAATCACTTTGGAGACCATCTAAAACTTGGTTGAAGTCATTTTTAGTGTATAGAGATTTTTTGGAAATATTTGGAAGTTTTTTGGAATTGATTATAAATGAAAAGTTTGACAGTGTGCTTAAATATTCATAGACCAAAGCATTTTTGGTTTTTGATTTTAATTAAATGGTCTTGGTCCTTAAAAATGTTTTGAGGAATTTTTGGAATTTGTTTAAATTGGTTTTTAATCAAAAGAAATTAGTTTTTATGTATTTGAAAAGTTTAGAAAACATTTACAAAAGATGGAGAACTAATCTACGGAAACACTAGTTAACCACTACTGGAGACTAGGTGACCAGTATGCTAGAATTTGGGGCACCAGTTGACCAATGCCATCGAATGGTTAACCAGTTTTGATTAGTCAACTGATTGGGATGCAAATGGGTAGTAGAAGTTACTCTAACAGTTATGAAATGTGTCTACTATATTTTTTTAGCTTGGTAAACCTATGAATACATGGTTCAGAGGTGGTGAAAATAGTTGTTTATCGTCTTAAATGATTTGTAAGAAAGTTTAAGGTTTTAAGATGATTTTATAAGCTTTAAGAATTTTTTTTAAAAGATTTTTGAGTTTGTGATTCGTGTTACATCTCATTTATTATGTGTTATAAACCCTTTGAGTATTGAGATTATCAAGTGAGATTTTGAGATTACATATACTCGTCTTAAGGCTTGATTATTGGATTTTCAGTTTATGATTAAGGGTTAATCTTTACCTGTTAAGGTAAGATTTGTAAGGATGCCTCTTCACCTTTAGAAAGAAGACATTGTGAGTTTCTCTTCACCATTGTAAAGAAGATGTTATGGGTTCCTCTTCACATTTATAAAGAAGATGTTATAAGGGCTTCTCTTCACCCTAATCAAGATTATTTTCATAGTAAAATTCCAAGTGAGATCTTAAAGATTGGACATAGGTAAAACTTATTTTGTCGAACTATTATAAAAATTAGTTTGAGCCCTTTTTTTTCCTATACTCTTTTACTTTATACAAGTTTGGGATTGTTATTGAATTGCTTGAATTTAAATTATTGTTTTAAATTGGTATTATCATCATCATCATCATCATATAGGTTGAATTATGGTCAAGAATTTTATTAATTTAAAAATCAGTTCAAGCTTAAGTTTAAAAAAATTTTAATCACCTAATTCACCTTCTTATTAGATTCAATAATAAGTTAACATTTGGCATCAAATCTATTCTCACTTAGCACTTAAATTTATTAAAAAATTAGTAAGTATTGATCGATATGGCACATTTGATAGCTTTATCTAGTTAAAAAGGGTAATTGTGAGTAAAGAATCATGTTTTTACTGGTAATAAATTTTCTTACTTCAATATTAAAATGGAAAATTTTCTAATGGGTGAAAGTATGAATTTTTGGGAAATTGTATCTAATTGTCCTTTTATTCTCATTAAAGTAGTAAATGAGCTAAAATTTCTAATATTAGAAGAAGAATGGAATGATAATTATTTATAAAAAAAACTTGTTTCCTTAAATAGTTGTGCTATGTATATTTTATTTTGTACATTAGATAGAAGTATATCAATAAAGTTTCAATGTGCAAGTCAACTAATGAGATTTAGTGTAGATAGGTGGTTATGTATAAAGGTGTCAATCAAGTGAAACAAATGGAGAATGAGAAATCAGAAGAAAAATATATGCTTGATGGCCAATAATGATAAGGTACCCTATTTCTCAAATTCTTTTAATGGTGATGATAATTGTGATGAGCTTTCTTATGATGAATTAGTTGAATGCTTTCGGTCATAAACTTGAAAAGGAAGAAATTTTCTTCCAAACGTAAGGAAAATTTGAAACTTTTAAATGAATGCATGCATGAGAATGAAAAGTTGAAATATAAATTCCATGACTTGGTACAATATAAAAGTCTAGATGTTAGTACAAATAAAAAGCATTATTTATTGCATGAGAATAAGGCATTAAAGAATGAGATTAATGCCTTTAAAGAATCATTGTCAAAATTCACTCAAGGGAGTGAAAAATTAGTAAGCATGCTGGAAACTCAAAAGATTTCAATTATAGGATGGACTTAGTTTTACTCATGGGAGTATACTAACTAATGTCAAAATAACTTTTGCGAAGGACATGAACTTCAATGATGATAATTATCTAGGGCCTCATTTAAAAATGTACCATTATCTTTTAGGTCTTAAGGAAAAGGAAAATTTCATACATTCATGTATGGAGCAAGACCAAAAGTTAAGAGAGAAATGCATACAAATAAGAATAGGCATAACTTTTATTGGAATTACGCAACCGCAACATAACTCATTTAGGCCTTATGTAGAGCATAGTGACACAACTTGTTTCCATACTCTACATGTGCATATATATAATACTAGGAGCATATCTTATTTACATAATAGGTCCCATTTTCATCTAATAAGAACATATAGTGATAGGAGATTGAGAAATACATTTGAGTCTCATGTTAAACACATGTCATAGTACGTGCTTACAATAATTACATGTATAAGCACAATTATAGAAGTACATACCATACACATCCAAGGTCTTACTATTATCCTAAGAGAGGTTATTATAAAAGACATCTTTGGTATGAAAATGTGCATAAAAAACATAAGAATCATTTTCATTCACATAATGTATACAAGAGATGTTTTTTTTATGGTAATTTTGGCAACATAGAAAAATTTTTCTTTCCTAAACAAAGAATTTTCAAAAAATCTTTGAAAATGTGAGTTAATCAAGGTACAAGTGCTAACTCCCAAGAACATAGTAATTTCTTTGGTTTATAAGTCAATATCAATTAGTACTAAATGGATGTCAAGTAAGGAAGTGATAAGTGGTACCTCCAATAATAAGTGGAAAAGGAAAATTCATTAATAGACCTTACATGAACTAACCAAGCAAACATATTATTGAACCAAGTGAGAAGTAGAAAATCATGTAACCATCGGTGATACGTAAAGGAGGTACATAATTTTTTTAAAGATTTGTAAGCATAATTAATAATAAATGAGAAAAAAGGTTAAAAAATGATCTACTTTTGAAGGTTATGAAGAAAAAATTTAAGGTCCCCCTCTCAAGGATGAAAATGAACTAGCAAACCAAAATTTAGTAGATAAGTGCATATAAATAAGAATAGGCATAACTTATATAGAAATGCACAGCTCCAACACAACTCATTTAGTCTTTACACGGAACATAGTGGCACAACTTATTTCCATACTCTACATATGCGTATATACAATACTAAGAGCATATCTTATTAATATCATAGGTCTCGTTTTCTTTTAAGAAGAACATATAATGATAAGAGACCTAGAAATACATTATGGTCTTATGGTAGACAAATGGCATAAATCATGCTTACAATCCTTACATGCATAAGTATAATTATAGGAGCACATGCTACACATTTAAGATCTTACCATTATCCTAAAAGAGCTTATTATAAAAGACAATCTTGGAATGTAAATGTTAACAAAAATCATAGGAATCATTTTCATTCATATAATGCATATAAGAGATGTTATTTTTGTGGTAATTTTAGTCATTTAGAAAAGTTTTTCTTTGCTAAATAAAGGATTTTGAGAAAATCGTTAAAAATATGGGTTGAGAAAGGAATAAATGCTAACTCTTAAGGATCTAAATTAGTGCAATTACCTTAAACACATTAATTTCTTTGTTTTGTAAGTTAGTGTCAATTAATACCAAATGGATGTCAAACAAGGATGAGACAAAAGGTGCCTTTAATATTAAATGAAAAAGAATTTCCAAGAGCCCTTACATAAGCCAACAAAGCAAACATATTGTTAAAGAAGTGAGGAATAGAAAATGAGGTACTTATTGGTAATATATAAAGGAGGTACATATATATATATAGATATATATTGATAAAACAGTAAGCGTAATTAATAATAAATGAAAAAAGGTTAAAAATTAACTAGTTCTAATGATTTTAAAGAAACAGTTCAGGGTCCCCTCTCAAGGTAAAAAATGAACTAGCATCTAAGTAGGTTAATAGTGGAAAGAGCAGTCTTTTATTTTTATTAAACTCCTCTTCTTATACTAATTCATCCAGTGTTAGTTCTATTTTATTTATAAGAGGCTGTGAAGTGTATAGCTATGCATCCTTTTCTCGATGCACTAATACTATTACCTCTTTCAATTTCTTTGTGAAGGTAGTTACTAATGTGAAGTGGTTAGTAGCATCCATAAGATAGCTCCTTGAAAGGAGGTCTATATTTCCTATATATGCTGGAAGTATATACTTGACTTGAGAATATTGACTTGACATACATATTGGAAGTATATACTTGATTTGAGAATATTGACTTGACATACATGTTTGGATAGGACTGCATGTGTTTAGGGAGAAAAAGTAATTTTTACATAAGCAAAGTAGATTTTTTTAAATTGGTATATTGTTTAAAAAATTGATGCATTTCATGAGTTGGATAAAATGATTATTGAAATTAGTATCATCTTTAAAATTGTTACATATTTTAAAAATTATGTTGCATTAGTATTTTTCATTCTTGTAATTAAATTTTTTTATGATGCATAAATTTAGGAGATTATATCATTTATTATTCTTTTAATTGTCTTTGCATATTGCTAAGAGAATAGGATTAGTGATATTAGATGTTTTGTGTATGAAGAGTGAGATTTATATGATGAACATATATGACATTTGGATTTAGGGAGAGGGATAAGTGAATTAGAAAATTTTCCTATGATTAGAAGAATTGAGAATGTCTCATGGTAAGTCATTTTGAAAATCATATGAAATTATGTATGCTATTTTTTAAGATTTTTATGATTTCTTCATAATAATTGGCTTTATAATAATTAATATCTTTGTGTAATGGTATATGCTTTTTGACTCTCTTGTAAACCTCTCCATAAAAATTGATAATAAAAAGGGGTAGATAATTGTTAGTACTTGGTATCCATTAAAATTTTAGTTTCCTTTTGATGATATTAGAAAGGGTAAGAGAGATTAGTGATATTAGGGAATGATCGATAATATTAAAATCTAATCATTTTATAATGCAAGTATTAAACGAGAGTAATATGGTTTGTTTTGCATATGTATTTTGCATTTTATGTTCCTTTAATATCATATATTTTGTTATTATAAAAAAAAGGTGAGATTGTTGAACCAAGGAAGGTTTCAACTTGTTGCTCTGATGATGACAAAACATATTTATTACTAATGGTTTACTTTATTTAAGCTATTAAAAAGATAAGAATTTTGATGATTTGCATGAATACTCTTGTAGCTTGAATGAAAGTTAGAGTTCAAGATGAAGGTAAATTCATAAAGAAAATGAGAATGATGAAGTAAGTAATGAAGTAAATACTAAGTGATGGATAAAGATCAAGATCATGAAGAAGATAATTCATAGGTTTATGTTTATACTTTGGTTATAAGTCTTATCTTGATTTTTTAATGTTTGAAGGGCTCAAGGTTTGCATTGAGGATTTTTTTAACTTAATTTTTTCATGATCATTGCATTGCATATTAGGTTTTTTATCAATGCATTTCATTTTGCTATTTTTTTGCATGATCATTTGCATATTAAGATTTTTGCATATAGTGATTCATAATCAACATAAATTTTAGGAAATGTTTTAAAGAACAACCTTTGGATGTGTCAAAATATTTTGTAGAAATTTTTAAGGATGTTCGAATCAAGTTTTTATTAATAAAAATGATTTTGAGATGTTCAAAAAAATTTGGAATTTACTTGAAAAGGATTTGAATTGCATATGCTTTGATAAATTGCATAAACTTCTAAAAGTTGAGACATATATTTTTTTAGTTCAATTTAAATGCCATGGTGTCCAAGAAAACTTTGGGGATAATTTGAAACTTGTGTGAATTGGTTTTAAAGTAAAAGTGAATGGTTTACATATTGTTTGGAATTGAATTTCAAATTGTAGTTAAAATTGCGATAATCAAGAAATATTAAGTTTTTTTAATTTAAATTGAAGAGCCTTCATAAAAAAAATCACTTTGGGAAACAACTAAAACTTGGTTAAATTTGTTTTTAGTGCAAAGAAATTGTTATTAAAGTTTTTAGGCATTATTTGGAATTACTTTTGAAATGAATAGTTTCATAATATGTTTAATTTTTCATATACCAAGACCTATTTGGGTTTTTATTTTAACCAAAAGGTCTTGGTCTTTAAAAATGTTTTTGGGGAACTTTTGGAACTTGTTTAAATTGGTTTTCGATCAAAATAACTTGGTTTTGGGTATTTAGAAATCTTGAAAAGCTTATACAAAAGTTAGAAAACTGATTTACAGAAGCATTGGTCAACCACTATAGGAGACTAATAAACCAATATGCTATAATTTAAGGCATCGATTGACCAATGACATCTAGTGATTAGCCAATTACTAGTGGACTAGTCAAAATAAGTGGTCAGTTAGGATGTATAAAGATCACTGCTAGTTTGTTCTTGCTTCCAACGACATTTTGTGTTACTTTAATGGCTAGAAAATGTGTCTAATGTATTTTTGAACTTGATAAGCCTATAAATACATGGTTAAGTGGTAGTGAACATAGTTTTATTATGTTCTTGAATGATTTGTGAGCAAGTTTTATAGTTTTGGGATAAGCTTATAAGGTTTTCTGATTTTTGAATTTACGGGTTGTATTACATCTCTTTCATTTTGTTTTAGTCCTTAAGCATTTAGATTGTGAAGCAAGATTTTGAAATCATGTATGCTTATTTTGAGAATTGATTATTAAATATTGCAGTTTGTGATTAAGGGTTACTCTTTGCCCATTGAAGTAAAATTTATAAGGGTTTTATTGAAGTAAAATTTGTAAGGGTTCCTCTTAATCCTTGGACAAAAGATTCTATGAATTCCTCCTCACCCTTGTAAAGAAGACATTGCGGGTTCCTTTTCACTCTTGTAAAGAAGATGTTGTAAGAGTTCTTCTTCACCCTAAAGAAGATTATTTTCATAGTGAAAATTTCAAGTGGAATCTTAGAAAGTGGACATAGGCAAAAGGTTAGTTTTTCGAACCTCTATAAAAATTAGTTTGTGTTCTCTTTTTCCTATACTCTTTTAATTAATATAAGTTTATAATTATTATTAAATTTTTTAAATTTGAATCATTATTTTAAATTATCATTATCATCATCATATAGGTTAAATTATAATTAGGGACTTAATTAATTGAAATTTTGGTTTATGACTAAGTTTAGAAAATATTTAGTCACTTAATTCATCCCTCTTCTTAGGTGTTATATAGGGCTAATAAAACCAATTATGGATAAAATCCCCTATGAGTTTTGGCATGGAGGAAAAACCAAAGATTAGCCATTTCAAGTTTTTTGGGTATAAGTGTTATATTTAAAATACCAAGGATAACTTAGAAAAGTTTAATTAAAAAACAAATGAAGGCACTTGACTAGTAAAGCATATAGGGTATATAATAAGATGATTTTAGTAATTAAAGATTAAATAAATATTATTTTTGATGAGTCTAACTGCTTTTATGTTAAGAAAAGTTTTGAAGATGTTAATATAGGTTTATCAAAGGATTTAAAAAAAAATAGGTTTAGAAAAAGATAAAAAGGATTACCAAGACACTCCATTTGCATCAAGTGAACATATTGTTGAACCAAGTGAGAGTGACAAGAAGAATAAGGGAATGCCTAGAGATTGGAGATACAAGAAGAACCGTCCTTCAAATAAAATTCCATGTAACATGCACAAAAAAAGTAGTTAATAGATATTTTCTTAGAGATTTGACCCATATTGCTTTCATTTCTCATATAGAACCCAAAAGCATATAAGAAGTACTTAGTGATGAAAGTTAAGATCTTGCTATGAATGAAGAGTTAAATCAATTTGAAAGAAAAAATGGCTTGGACTTTAATGCCTATACTTAAAGGTCATTAAATTATAGTTAAAAAACAAACTTGATGAGTTAGGAAATATTTTGAGGAACAAAGTTAGGTTGGTAGCCAAAGCTAATAACTAAAAGGAAGGAATAGATTATAAAGTAACCTTTTCATCAATAGTTAGATTAGAGGCAATTAGATTTTCACTTACTGTTATATCTTACATAGGTTTTAAAATTTTTTAGATGGATGCCAAAAGTTCTTTTCTAAATAGTTTCATGCAAGAGAAAGTATATGATGACAAACCCCTTAATTTTAAAAATCATAACTCACCTAATCATATTTACAAACTTTCTAAGGCATTATATGTTTTAGAATAAGTTTCTAGAGCTTGCTATAAAAGATTGAGTGCATTTCTTTTGAAAAATAGTTTTTTTAAAAGGAAGGTTGATACTATTCTCTTCATCAAAAGCATAATGATGACTTTTTAATTTTTTAAATTTATATTTATGATATTATTTTTCGTATTACGAATGAGTTCAACTTCTTTCTTGGTTTTCAAATTAAGCAAATAAAAGAAGGCATCTTCATCGATTAACTCAAGTTCACTAAGGAGCTACTCAAAATTTTTGGAATAAACCAAACAAAGCCTTTGGGAACACTCATGAGTATTGTAAAAAAGTTGAATAATGATGATAATGGTAAACTAGTAGATAAAAAATCTACTAACGTATGATAGTTAGTTTGATTTATCTATTATATCCAGTATGTACTTATATCATAGACTTCAAGTCTTGGACTGAACTTTCTCTCTGAGAAAAACTAACCCATCGAGTTAGTCGAAATTCTAATAGAGATTTTTAAATTAGGGATCGCCACTATACAGAAAATAAAGAAAAGATGGGATAGGCTAACAATTAGAAATATCAGATAGCTTGATGGCTTACAAGTGGAAGGGAGAATTGCTTCCTTACTAGTGCCTCAGGATTGAGATTGAGAAAAGTGATCTCTCTCAGGCAGATGAACCTGTGTATTCGAGAACCAAATGGCATCTTAACTGTACCAATAAGGGCTACAAGGCTTCAAATCGAAGGAAGATCATGTAAACATGCTTGTAAGTACTTTACTTATGGTTCTGTCTTCTTTCTTGCACCGCTCCATGGGAGCCATCATTGTTTTGGGAGGGGGGTAAAGAGCATCTAACGCAAAGTGGCCTTTCATTCCCTTGTTTTGTCATGACACACCCCCCACAAGCATCCCTCAACCCAAAGGGTCCAGAAAATGCCTTTCTGATTCACCTCTTCATTGGCACTTGTCGCCTTCCTTTATATGATAAACTTCAATCAAATCCTAAGGAGTCGCTTCTTTTAGCAGTTGAGTGGATATTTAGATATTTGTGTGGAGCCATATCATTAGGAATTTGATATAAAAAATGTGCATCCTTAGAGTTAATTGACTATTTCGATATAGATTATACTATTAGCCTATTAGATAGAAAGAACATGTCTGATGCATGCCAATTTTTAGGCAATGCATTAGTTTCTTTGTTTAGTAAGACATAAAATTCAATAACAATTTCAATCGCAAAAGTGAAATATGTTATAGCCTGTTGTTACTGAGCATAAGTTCTTTGGCTTGGCCAATAACTAAAAATTATAGAATAGATATTACTCAGATCCTCATTAGATTTGTTAATATTAATGCCATTTTCCTAACAAAAAACCCAATTTAACATTATAAGACTAAATGCATAGAGATTAGGTATCATTTAATTAGAATCATGTACAAATAGCAATATTGAATTCAAATTTATGGATACAACACATCAATTGGCTGACATTTTCTTTAAACCCATGAATGAGGATAATTTTTTATGATTATGAGAGAATTAAGCATGATTGATAGAAGGTTTCTTTGAAAATCACATGAATTTGAGCATTTTTTTTACAATCTTATAAATTCTTTTGTAACAGTTGGTTATTGATATTTATTCAATTCCTTAATAGCTTTTTAATGATGTCTAAAAGGGGGAGATGTTTAGTGATATTAGATGATTTATGTAAGGGATTTACTATTTAAATTTTTATTTGCATTATGTTTGTGATAAATAAATTATGTTTTTTTAATCCATTTATATGGTTTATTACTCCATAATGCATTGATGCGCAGATTTTAGGGAGTGAAATTTGTTAAAATATATGAATTAAGGGGGAAACTGTTTTATATAATTCTAGTGAGACTTACATGATGAAAATATATGAGGTACGAATTTAGAAAGAGCATTGAGCATTTAGTTTAGTATGTGTGTTTTTAATGTGATTTTCCTCCCTAATATCACATGTTTTGATATCATAGAAAAGGAGGAGATTGTTGAATCAAGGGAGGTCCCAATCTAAGTTTTGATGATAAAAAAACATCTTTCTTACTATTAATCTACTTTATGATGAAAATATTAAAAGATAGATTTATTAAAGGATCATTTGATGAAAATTTAGAGTGAAAAGAATGGACATGAAAACCATAATTAAGCATAAAGTAAGATACAAAGAAGTTAAGATCTTGAAGAGGTTTATTTAAATAGTTTGAACTTGTTTGTACGTCTTATTTAAAGGTTTAATAACTTTAGAGAATCAAAGATACATATGCATTACATGAGTTTTCAAAATGTTCATAAATTTTATGGATCAAGACATTTTGAATTTTTGTGTTTAATTGAAGAGTCTTGATCATTAAAATTTTTATGGTTAATTTTTGAACTTTGTTGAGTGAAGGTTTTGTGAAAAGAATGATTTTAGGAAACTTTGAAAACTTCAAAAAATTTAGAAGTTTTGGAAAGTTTAAAAAAGTACATAAATTTTACAAGCCAAGACTTAATTTGCTTTTTAGTTTAATTCAATGGTCTTAGTATCTAGAATCACTTTATAGGAGTTTAAAATTTTGGTTAAATTGGATTTTATGCAAAGGATTTGTTTTAAGATATGTTTTAAAGAATTGAAAAGGTTTGTAAAATTTGTAAGCTAATTTATAGAAGAATAGGTCGACTACTCTTCAAGGTGTGGTTAAATAGTGGTTGAATTCTTGGAAACTGGTTGACCAATTTACTGGGTATGGTCGACCAATGGGAGCTAATACCGACAATGAGTAACGACTAATTCTTTTTCTTGTCTAACGAATTTTTTTATGAGTACAATAGTTAAGAAGCATTTCTAATGGGATTTAAAGTTTGGGATAATCATAAATATATGTACTAATGGTTTTTTAATAAATGAATCTTTATAAGGTTTAAATGAGTTTTAAGTTTTCAAAAGATAAAAGTGTTATATTTAAACTTTTTGAGCTTTCGAAAGACCACAGTTTTATATTTAAACTTTCTTTTTGGTGTTGAGCATTTATTGCAAACTTTTATGTTCTTAAGCAAGATTTTCTATTTTTTAATTCTTAACCTAAGTAAAAATTATTTGTGTTGTATTATAAAGCTTTCACTTTATTTTCAAAGTATATTTTTTCATCTTGGTAAGTTTTTGAGTTGTAGTTACTGAAATTTTAAGACATTTTTTAGATATAAATTATTTTGTAACGGGGCTTTATATAGTTAGGTTTAGATTGTTAAAAGATTTCTCTTCACCTTGAAAGAAGACTTATAAAGGGTTTTTCTTCGCCTTCACAAAAGATTATTGGTTTTTATAAGGGTTTCTTTTCACCCAAAGAAGATTACATATTATGAAATTTCAAACTAATAGTTGGAGAGTAGGCATAGGCAAAAGTTTTCTTACTGAACTATTATAAAAAATTAATCTATTGACTCTTTCTTCTTTAACTCCTTAAATTACTTATTTATGAATTTCATTTATATTTATATCATGATCATCTATCATAAACATATTTATAATTCCAAGTAAATTATGGTTAAAGATTGCATCCTACATAAAAATTGGTATAAGTATAAATTATAATTTTTTAAACGTCTAATTTACCTTTTGTAGATGCCATTAGGGCTATTAAACTTCTTTTGGAAATAATAATAATCACCACCCTTACTTTGTAGATATTAATATGAAAAAGGTTGAAGGGGTAATTTGGTCCTCAGCATTTCAATTAACACTTAAAAAAGAACTTAACATTTAACTGTGTTCAAATACCTAACATTTTCCAAAACAATAAGAAAAGATCCTAACATTTCCGACATGTTAAAAAAAGACCCTAACTCTAACTTTTTAGTTAACCCTCCATTAAGTGCTAGCTAACATGGCATTTTTTATTATCTTATTATCACATCAGCAAAGTGATGTTGTTTCTACTTACTCCTAAAACTCCAAAACCAAAGTAGTATAGTGACAGTAAAATCACCTAACAAAATAATATAGTTTCACTTACTCCCTTAACTCAACTCCAAAACAACGTGGTTTCCTAAATTAATTCCTCATTTATATTATCCTCCCTTTCCTATCTCTAGTGGCTCTACTTTACCATATTTACTATTATCATTTTTTTCTTTTTTCTGGCGTCTTTTCTAAATAATTGACGGTGGTTCTTGTTATGGTCATTAAGGACTTACGCTTCTCTAATAAATTGTTGCATCTTTAATCTTGTGTTTTTTTTAGGTTTTTGAGAATGGAGTGTGTAATATTACAGATAGATTTTTTGGGGCATGATAAAGGATTTAGACTTAACTAGGCAATGTCCACTTATTACTCTCAAGTTTTTATATGATATTGATTAAATACAGAACTTTAGAATAACTAATAAGTGATTCTTCATCAACTCCACAAAACTTGTAATAAAGCTTTCCATTCAGTCAATGGCTAACCATGCAACTTTGAAAATTTTTCTAAGAAATTACAATGATGGAATTTATTGAATCCCTACAATAGATCAAATTAATATGTTGCAGATGAAAAATAAAGACACTTTGGAAAAGTATAATAGCCTTAACAAAAATAATCACTTAGCAATTTCACTAAAATTTCCATATATCAATTTTCAGTCATTAATTTGAACAGAGTTTCTAATTTGTAGATGACAAGTAATTTTGTCAAGAAGATGGCCTTTAACATGTAGAGGAGGCCTTTAAAAGAACCCGCCCAGATGCATAATTGCCTAGATGCACACTAATTTCCATTGATTATTCAACAACACCACCAATAAACTATTAATTAAAAATAAAAAATATGCACTAACAATATGAAAAGGAGGAGAAGCTTCATGTTACACTAACATAATTGGGATTTCATTTGTGAAACTACGTCATTTTAGAGTTGAGTTAAAGAAATTAAGGTAGTAAGTTAAACTACACTATTTTGGTAAGTGATTTTATTATCACTAAACTACATTGTTTTATTAGATGATTTTACTATCACTAAACTACATTGCTTTTGGAGTTACAGTAGTAACTTGAAATGACAATGATTTGCTAACATGACAATAATATGATAAAAATGCCACATTAGTTGGTATTTAACAAAAGGTTAATAGAAAAGTTAGGAATAGGATCTGTTATCAAAGTTTTAAAAATTTTAGAGTGTTTTTAAAACGATTTTGAAAATGTTAATATCTTATTTGAACATAAGAAATATTAGGGTCTTTTTAGAACATTGGTTGAAATTTTGAGTGCTAATTTATCCATTCAACTATGCAAAAGAATGTGTGTACTTGAAAATGAAAGATGGAGAGAGTGTGTTTTTTGATCTCCTAATAAAAGATCGTGGTAGTTATTAAAGACCCATCTATGAAATTTGGTTTTAGGATGGTGGATCAAGTTTTTAGCTTTGAAAATAAGACTAACGCAAACATAGTTAGCAATGTATATGACCCTTCACAAAGCACCTTTTGAGTTTCCTTTTATTAAAAACAATATGAGGATTACTTAAGTTATGAACCAATAAAATCCTAATCTTAGAGTTCATTTTTTTTGCTATCAATCGCATGACTTTGCCATTCAAATTTACAGAATATCACTATCTCTTATCACTTCATCCACAAAGAGGTATAATTAGGTACTTAACTTTTAGGGTGTCCAAGTAGGACCATCTTTTCAATAGCGGTTAAAGTTGTTTCTATAAAGGCTAAAAACCCACATCACTAGCAATAAAATCAACTTAATAAGAAAGCTAAGGACGAAATATGAAAAAAATAAAAGATAATGATTGATGAATTATCAATCCAACAACTTCACCATAAGATAATAAAGACAATATGTCAAGCTATAAAGCTAATCAGAACCAGGAATTTCATAATAATTGAAGGGGTTTAAAGCATCTTTGATGCAAGATCTCCTCTTATAAAATTATAGTTCCCCTTCTCTTAAGATTAATGCTTTACTTTGAGTAAACTTTATTCATTTTTTAATTACATAGAAGGAATATGGTCAGAATTGTTGTACTTTATAAAATGACTACACTAGCCACATAAGATGGCCACAATACAACCAAAGAGAGAGTGAAAAGGATGGCCACACTCTTACAAAAATAGTAGCTTGTTTCTTAAAATGAAGATGTAACTTATAACTTTTTAAGGAGGAAGAAACATGACCATGGCCATCACTAACGAAAGAGAAGAAAATGGGATGGATACCATTAGTAAAAGCTATAACAAAAGTAAGAGAGAAAGAGAGAGATGGTTGGTCTCGAAGAAGCATGCATGTCAATCAAACCTGTCCTCAACAAGATTTCTTTTAATTAAATGTAGGTTCCAATTATAAAGGAGCCATTACAAACTCTCCCATAAGTCAAGGAGAGATCTCTGTCAAATCAATAATCAAATGACAAGTTTCAAACTTCCCTCTCAGTAGAGACATTGTCTTCATATTAAACCATTATCTTTTGTATATACTTTTTCAAACTCAAACAACTTAGATTATAAAAAACCATATATTTAATGATACTAAACATCAATATATTTTTAGATTTACCATAGAAAGAAGGATTCTTAAAAATATGGATAAAACTCTAACTATTATAAAATAAATATACTTTTTTAGTAAAGCCAAGTTCTTGAAAAAACTTCTTCATTCAAAGCAACCCTTTATAAGCTTTAGCTGTAATAATAAATTTAGCCTAATATTAGACAATGTAACATACTTTTGTAACTTAGATTTCCAAGTCACATCTTCTCTTGTAAAGATAATGTGGTAGTTTGAAGTAGACTTTCTTAAGTTAACATCACTTGATATGTTTAAATTAGTGTACCCAAAAAAAAAAAAACTTCCTATTCCAAAACATAGTTTCAAACTAGAAGTGCCTCAAAGATATTTCATAATCCATTTTATAGCATTTAGATGCCCTTTACCTAGATTAGAGATAAAAATGGATAATTATACCAAATTTATAAGTAATATTAGGCCATGTACAAACCATTTATATATCAAACTTCCTATTATATATATATATAAAAATTACATGCCTTCTTTCTCTTTCTTACTAGATAGAAACTATCAATTAATAAGTTTAAAGTAAATAATAAGACGTGTGCTTACCACTGTAACTTAATCCATGTGAAATCATAAAAATAATTTATCAATTTAATTTTCTTAAGATAATCATAATTTTTTTACCTCGTTATCATGAATAATCAGTATGCCAAGAGATTGTCTTATTGGTCCTAAGCCTTTCATTACAAAAGACTTACTTAGCTCCTTTTTCAGCCTATTAATTGTAAAAGTATTATGACCAACAATTAATATGTTATTAACATAGAGCAATAAGATACTGAAATCATTATCAAATCTTTTTTGAACAAACATATAGTGATTAGAAGTAGTCTTCTTGTATCCTTACTATATCATAAATGACTTAAAATTCTTATACCACTGTCACAGGGTTTGTTTCAAATCATATAATCTTTCTTCAACTTACAAATATAGTTCTCCTTACCTTTTCATTATAAAATCCTTTGGTTATTCCATGTAAATCTCTTCTTCTAAATAACCATGCAAGAAAATAATTTTCATATATATCTGTTCAATTTTCAAATTAAGACCAGTTGTCAACTAACCCCCTGTTTGGAATAAATGAATGTAGAATATAGAATTTATTTGCAAATAAATGCCACGCTGAATTCATTTGCAAATGAATTCTCTTGTTTGGATAGTTATCATTTAAAACGTGTAATTCAATTGAATTACTTATAATCATGTTTGAAACAAATATATAATTGAAAATTCATTTACACTTATTTCC